>OU795040.1:11706109-12306109 GCA_917208275.1 Patella pellucida
CCGTTCCAAGTGCAAATTATCCACGGATTCCGTCTTTTAGCAACGCCGGGGAATTATAGCCAAATGCCTCTATTACCCTTATTGCAAACTAGTTTTCAGTAGTTGAAAATTTTAAAAATGGGACTAAATGTTTTCACTTTTTGCAGGTGTTTTTTTGGGCAATGATGTGCCAACACGGCATATGTTATGGTATTAAACCGATATTGAGGTCAGAGAGTGTAAGAGACCACATCGATATGGTGTTATCATTGAAGGCACAGCCTACCATCGTGATCAACGACTTGTCCAACATCACTGCTCGCCATAGACTCAAGAGCAAAAACAACATGTTCACACTGTTTAAAGGTCGGGTTGCAGAGGCTACCAGTGAAAATCTGGAACTTGTAAAGAAAAATGAGTTTGAAAGAGACTGGAGCACTGAACTATCTAGATCATGATTATGATCCAAAAAATCAGTTTCATCCTATAACTAATTCAACTGAGTATCTCATGTTATCAAATGAATTCCATAAAAAAAAATCTGTCCGGAAAAGAGGACAAACTGAGAGACATTTCACTTATTAATCAACTCCGAGGGAAAGTTAACACTCAAGTTGTTGAACAATTTTTTAAAGGAATTGATAAGAACGTATATTTTTTAAACCAAATGACAGTTACAAATCATTTATTTACTTTGCGGTTAATAATTCATATGAAGACTTAAATAATAAATTTATAAGTGAAATTGAGAAAACAATTGATTCAAGTCTGTGTCATCGATTAACCGATGCGTTCAAATACAAGTTGCCAGTTCCTGCATCAGATTCATTACCAGTTCCATCTTCAGATTCATTACCAGTTCCTGCTTCAGCATCTGTTCTTACGACATCATCCCCAGTTGTGGTAGAAAATATACATTGGCAAAAACCTGAAAAATTATTTCAATTGTGATGATAGAAGGCGCAGTTCTCTTGCTGGACACTTCACAGGCATTGACAATAAGCAGGATGAAGAAAGAAACGCCTACAAAGACATACATTTTATTACAAAAAATTCGTTGATGCATACTTTCACCAGGAATGACCCACGTTTCGCACTTCCTTTACACTACATTTAATAATAATATTATTAATATCGCAGTCATATTTGCCATAGACAAGTTGTTTTGACGATGTGGTCTAAACAAACACGTGATTGTTTTACGCCCAGGGTATAGCAAGACGCAGGTGTAAATACGACTCAGGTCGTCTTTCCACTGCTGAATTATTCTACCATGAAATGAAACGTGAGGCTCAGAAAGGGATAAATAATAGAGCATTTGTCACTTTTCGGTTGAAACGACTTGATAATAAATACTATTTTCACATTTTCCTTCACAATACTCGATAGAAATGTGATGTAAGAAAGTTATTAGCACCTTTCCTCGGCTGAGCCCCTCGACCAAAACTGTTCTGATATTCACCGATACACCTCGAAAAGTGTGCTAATAACTACTACTTGCTTGTAGGGATTTTTTGTATGTAGTTTAGGTATCCAATATAGCAGCGGCAGATCTGTATAGGTATCACCACATGGCGTACCAAATGAAGTGAGTGCAGATCTGTGATTGGATATAATTTCATCCTTACTTAGAGTAGAGCGTTTACACGTAGCTCTGTCAATTGGTTTCCTGAAATTTAGTTCTTTGAACAGACAGTCAAAATAATACCGTTTACATATAACACTAGGTTATTGGATGCTTTCAAGTTTGTCAGCTGGCACAATGACATACTTGTTATGTAAGGCGTTGAGATTTTAAACAATGCTAACATCATTGAAAATAGATTTAGGCCTAGTGTCAACTAACAAACGTTGCATATAAACTCTGCGTTTAAGTAAACGACTAATAGACTTAGCCCAATCTTAGAGAGTATCAGAGATAACATCTTCCCTCTTGCCGTAGTCCTCTTGATCCCATGAAAATGGTTGCAGTTCCCGGTATTTGGGCCCTTTGGACAAAATCTCACGTAACTTATTATTCTAGACAATATTCAAATGACCAGTGACTACGTATCCAGCTGGTTGGTAAATGAATGACGACGTAGAGCAAGAACAGGGTAGAGGGTTATCATATAATCCCTTTGCATTGATGTTAGATAATGCGTTTCTGTAATTAAATATTTTGGATGCAATTGGTTTAGTATATGTATAAGAAATCCTAGGATCAGTAACAGTTTTGAAATAAGGAGGGATGTGTGCTGTGCCATGCTTATGGTGTAATATTTGGCTTAACCCGATAGCATCAATGCCTTTATTAGCAAATTTCAGTTTTAGAAAAGAGCTGTTGGTGGTGTTAGACGCACCGGGTTCAGTCGCAATGTCCAAACGACGGTGAGCAATGTCAAGAACAATGGACACAACCCTGTATTCAGTGGATGCAGGATCAGTACAATTTGTATCCAAACATTCAGATTTAAGCAATTTCAAAATAGAAAGTGGAATCGAATATAATTTAGTACGGATATGGTGTGGCCCTAGTGGTTCTTTGATAATTCCAAAAGGGCATCAAGTGAAATAGTTCTGAGCTTGGGTGGTGTGTAGCGACGATATCCATGACTGCGTTTTCGACGACAAAACTTGGGGAATAACGTCATGACATTAACATTGCTACACGCAGTGCTAGACAGATTTCCAATACTAGCTACATTGTCATTGCACCCATAAGGGGTGGCAGTACCTACTGTACGTATCCAATATTCCTCTCGGTCTTTGCGAAATGGAGTACTCAAAGTAGGACTGTTGGTATGGTGGTAAATTTTCTCTAATATAGACACCCTCATTGATAGTATATAGTGGTCGGGTTGGTTAAAATGTCTATAAAGAATCTGGTCACTACCCTTATTTATTTTAATACGATGACCACGAATACGTAAATGTAAAGGTCCTTTAGTTTCGCCAACATAAACCAGTCCGCAGAGTGTACATTCTATACCGTAGATAATATTGGATGTTTTACAATTTAGTTTCTCAAACCCCCGTGTAAAATATATTTTATTAGTTAAAGAACTTGTAAAAGAATTATTACTATTCAAAATAGGACAGGTTTTACAATTATTAGACATACATTTAGAAATATAACAATTATACTGATACAATGCCTACTTTGGGAGTTGATAAGAACGAACAAAAAACTTTTCCAAAGTAACGCAAGAGGAAATAAATGCTTTTTTTGGTTAGGGAATTGCCATAAAGATGTTGCTAATTAAAGATAGGTATGAAAATACAGGCAGACAAACGAGTTTCTGACGAGTACTCCATGCTTTATGTATTGCCTAATTGACAAGTCATTTTTCGTTCGTTGGCATGGTACCCGTATCAAGTGAAAATTATTGTTCTCTAGGGACGTATAAAATTTCTGATTTTTTCCATCAAATAGTTGAAGACCGGCCTAGTTAGATCTGATCTGTTTTGTCAATATTTTCATCATCTTCATTCACACAGTGAAGGAAAGTCCAAATTGCAAGGAATTGGTCAAGAGAAAGAACATCTTTAATAGTAAATGCAGGAGGACTGCATTACACGCAAAACAAACAAATACCAAAAAATCTACAAGATAAACCTGCGGACAAGACAGAAAATAGACATTGCAAACACTAAACAATTATCAAATCAAGTGAATGGATCCGCGTTTTCCGATTTTTCTGTCCGGATTATCGCCCTTATTGTTAAAATTATTTGACGTTCTAACACTTGACGTCAACTGGCTGACTATCGCCATTGAAGAGACGACCACTGAGAAGATCGGTCGCATTTTTTTGTTACGTCTTTTTTTGTAAATCATTTTAGTGAAGCCTGTACCACAACAGGCCCGGGACTATACAGCGCAGTGGACGCTTACGACTGGCCCCCGGATCCATTCACTTGATTTGATAATTGTTTAGTGTTGGCAATGTCGATTTTCTGTCTTTTCCGCAGGTTTATCTTGTAGATTTTTTTTTGGTTTGTTTTGCTTGTAGTGCAGTCCTCCTGCATTTAATATAAAAGATAAACCATTTGAAATTTCGAGGTCTATACTGGTAAAATTAACAATCCACAACATACGCGTGACCTAGACGTTACAGGTAATTTAGTTGTGCGTCTCTTGCAACCATATCGCAATCCAGGCTTCACAGTGTAGCAGAACATTTGATTCAAAATGATGATACCAAGATCATAAAAACTACTTCGACTAACATGAAATCGTTTTCAGATACGACTGCCAGTAAAATGCCCCAACATCGTAAAAATATACAATGCCTACATTGGCGGAGTTGATAAGAACGAATAAACGACCAAGCTACAGGGGGGTCACGGTGGCTAAGTGGATAAGGCGCTGGTTGGCTAGCTTGGAGGTTGAGTGTTCGATCCCTGCATTGGCCGAGAAAGTTCATCTCGATTTTCCGGCGTGATTTCCCCTTGTCAGTGATGCAGGAGGAGGGCCTGGCAAGGACAGCTGCCTAGTCGTTCAGATGGGACGAAAAACAGAGGTCCCCATGTACAAATTGGAGTGCACGTAAAATATCCCTTTGCAGTTTGAATTCGATATAAGAGTAGGTCGTAGCGCCGCTGCCCGGGCAAAAAATTTCCCCTCATAGCACACTGGCGTATGCCCATCTTCAATTGGCCCAGGTTAGGTGCTTAAGCGTAGGACGCTAAACCCCATTTCTTTCATTCATCACCAAGCTACAGAGATCACGTAGACATTACAGATGGCCCCGCTGACTCATGATGATTTTTTTTTATGTTGGCAGCATTTTATGCTTATATCATTATGGACCGGTATAAAACACATATTGGGCCTGTTTCACGAAATTTTAACTAAGATAAAATCCGATTTTAGTAATTCGATTGGATAGTATTAGATTGATTTTAGCGCTTAGCCAATCAGATTTAAGTATGTACTAAAATTTGGATTTTATCTTAAGTTAAAATTTCGTGAAACAGACTCCAGAAGAGTAACATTCAATATATTTTAAAGCGATTTCTGTCACAGGTTAGTTCGAGACTATGCACAGGTTCGGCGACGACCATCGTTGACCGGAATGCGACTACAGAATGTACTAATGCACTTGCCAATAAGAATCTTGAACTACCCCCCCCCCCCTCAAGCGTTCACCCCGGATTGTTATTTAGCTCAATGTTTTAGGGTCAAGATTCACACCGCAATGCACTTGAAGCCAAGACACATCACTGAAGATTCACTTTCTAAGGAAGGTCCAAAAATAGTCATTTTGAACTACCTACCCCAAGCATTCACCCTTGGTGGTAATTTGCTCAATATTAGTGTAAAGATTACTCCCCAATTTTCCTTATAAAAAGGGGGGTCTTTATCCTACTAGCCTACAGAGCTCCTAGGGATTAGGGTCCCTAAAAAGATGTGACCCAAAGGATTGTACCTCTGAAAAGTGTCAATGAATCCGTTGGATTAAGCGCAATATATTTCATCTGAAGAAAATCGCTGCTGGAATGGCCTCAGTTGCACAGAAATCAATCCTAATTTTACACGTTTTATCGGTAGGAAAACCACCCAGACACTCCTTCGCTCCGCCAGAGCTTGTGTTGAGGGAATGGCGAGGCCCATGCAACATTCGATGAATTGATTCTAATATCAATGCGATGTCGTGATATTTACAACCGCAAACATTTTGAGGCATCTGGGATGATAAGAGCACCCATCTAGGTCGAAGTGACGATAACTTTGATTTGCCAATCAAATTTGTAGTTGTAGGATTATCTTCCAAGAAACAATTGTAGGTCTCAATTAGCGTAGTAACTAAATGACGTTTCGGTTTGTGATATTTGTTGCCAAGTTTGTCTTTCAGTGATATAAAATCTGTTTTACCCGGCATCATTCTCGAGACAGAGTCGCTTTCACAGCAAACATCCCTCCTTACTTCAAAACTGTTACTGTTCCTAGGATTTCCTATACTTATACTAAACCCATTGCATCCAAAATATTTAATTACAGAAATGCATTATCTGACATCAATGCAAAAGACTTATACAATAACCCTCTACCATGTTCTTGTTCTACGTCGTCCTTCCGTTACCCGCCAGCTGGTCATGTGGTCACTGGTGATTTGAACATAGTCCAGAATAATAAGCTACGTGAAATTTTGTCCAAAGGACCCAAATACCGGGAACCGCAACCATTTTCATGGGATCAAAATTTCAAACTTATTATGGATGTCGTGGAGGACTACGCTAGATCATAGGCTAAGAGGGAAGATGTTATCTCGGATACTCTTTCTGATTGGACTAAGTATCAGTCGTTTACTTAAACGAAGAATATACATGCAACGTTCGTCAGTTGACACTAGGCCTAAGTCTATTTTCAGTGATGTTAGCATTGTTGAAAATCTGAATGCCTTGCATGACAATTATGTCATTGTGCCAGCTGACAAAGCGTCCAATAATATAGTGTTTATTTGTAAACGACATTATTTTGACTATCTGTTCGAAGAACTTAATTTCGGGAAACCAATCGACAGCGCTACATATAAACGATCTACTTTTAGTAAGGATGAAATTATATCAAATCACAAATCGGTACTCACTTCATTTGGTACTGCATGTGGAAATACCTATACAGATTTGCCCTTGTTGTATTGGATACCTAAATTACATAAAAATCCTTAGAAGCAACGTTTTATAGCAGGTTCATCCCGTAGTTCCACAAAACTACTTTCAAAGGTATTGACATCTATACTAACAGCTGTTAAAGAGGGTATACATAAATACTGTGACAAGGTATATTCTCGAAGTGGTATAAATCAAATGTGGATATTAAAAAATTCCAAAGAATTACTTGATGGGTTGCAATCTAGATCCCTTGCTTCAGTTTCATCTATTCAAACGTTTGACTTTTCTACTTTGTACACTAAAATTCCCCATAGTAAATTAAAAGCCCGATTGAAAGACATTATTCACAGTGTCTTTTCGTCTAAATCGGGTACTGCTCGATATCAATATTTAGTTGTAAATTATAATTCTACATATTTCGTTAAATATCACAGTGATTCAAAGAACAAATACACGGCCATCAAGATAATTCAATTGTTGGATTTTTTAATTGATAACATCTTTGTTGAATTTGGAGGGGAAATATATCAGCAAGTGGTTGGCATCCCAATAGGCAGTGGGCACCAACTGTGCACCGTTGCTTGCTGACCTGTTTCTCTATTCGTATGAAGCCGAGTACATACAGATGCTCGTAAAAACAAACAAACGATCAGTCAGACATTTTAATTTCACTTATCGATATATTGATGATGTTTTAGCGCTGAATAATCCTAAATTTAGTGATTATGTAGACTTCATATATCCTGATGAGCTCGAAATTAAAAATACCACTGACGGTGACAATTACGCTTCCTACTTGGATCTGCGTCTCGATTATGACAATTGCCATAAACTGAGTTTTAAATTGTACGATAAACGGGATGACTTTGACTTTCCGATTGTTAACTTTCCATTTATTAGTAGTAACATTCCAATTTCACCAGCTTATGGAGTGTTTGTGTCTCAACTAATTCGTTACACGATAGCTTGTTCCTTTTATTTTGATTTTTTAAGTAGATCGAGGCATTTGTCATCTAAGCTTTAACTACAAGGATACTTGCGCACTAAACTTATTAAAACCTTTAAAAAGTTTTATGGCCGTCATATTGATTTGATTGGTAAATATAACGTGTCTCTCTCGGCTATTATTCTAGATATTTTTAATTGACACGTATACCGTTACTATCACCCTGATAATGTCTACTACATCGTTAAGACAGTTCATCACGTGCATTTTGCATACTATAGTTCATTGGCCAATCACGCTATTTGACCGACATTTCGCCTAATAGATTGGATGCAGCTATGACGGGTGTGGCGCCAGGCAGGATAAGCTTACTCTTCCGGACACCTGTTACCACTGCTTGTCGTGTATTTTGTACACGGGGAGCAGTCCATTTGCCGATTACACGTTTTTAGGACTTCGAATTCTGTCTTATGGTTTGGATTGTTCGTACTTGGTTTTTATTTTATTTCATAAAAGTCAACCACTTTCTGCTCCAATTCGAATGGCACACTGTCCTTTGTTCTTGGTAAACAAGCTTGGAGATCAAGAATTTCGTATGCCATTATCTTAACTAAAGTTCGCTTTTCCTTGGACTTTTGGGTAAGGCTTTCATCACTTTTGATTTCGCTTTGCCTAGTGAAACCATTGTTTTGTAACGGGTTCCCGTCAAGGTACCATAAGCATCCACAATCTCACCATTGGCATCGCCCATTCGGTGATTTCGTTCAGCCAATCTATTTCTTTTCCTTAAATAACCGAGCTGTTTTAGTGCCATGGCGGATCTGGCATTTTGCTTCCGACCCCTATCCACCCGTGTATAGCTGACTTCAATTTCTCTCTCCGTTTCTGTGTTCTCTCTGCTGCAGTTTTGGCCATACCTCAAAGCAAATGTGAATCCATAAACTTATAATTATACAATGATCTGTATAATACAATGGATCTTGAATTAAATCTAAATAAGTTTATAAAATATTTTCTAAAAGCTTAGCTTAAAGTTCGAAAACAATGTGTAATTCCGTTACGTTGGGAAAATGTAATTGTGTCACACATTAATCTGTGAGATCTATTTGTGACGAGTGAAATTTTAGACGTAACAAAAAAATGCGACCGATCTTGTAAGTGGTTGCCTTTTCAATGGCGATAGTCAGCCAGTTGACGTCAGGTGTTAGAACGTCAAATAATTTAACAGTAAGAAGGGCGATAATCCGGACAGAAACTCGGAAAACGCTAAAATAATAAATGTAGTGAGCAAACAGGAGCAAAGCCCGACAACGAGAATGTTCTGCAGTACGAAGGGATAAAACTCTACTCTAATAGTAAATACAGGAGGACTGCACTAAACGCAAAACAAAAACAAATTTTTTTACAAGATAAACCTGCGGACAAGACAGAAAACACACATTGCAAAAACTAAACAATTATCAAATCTAAGACAGGGTGTGGTGTTCCTACAAACAATTACTATGCCGCACAACGTGCATTTGGCCTTATCTTCCTCCGGAAGTTTATCGAAATAAAGCCAAACGGCACTTGCTTTTCTGGAGGACATGTATGGAAACGTTTGTAATAGGAAACTGGTTGAATTTTACTGTATTTACATCCCATTTTAATTTTTAAATTTATAAACGATTTACAAGCCTCTACTCTGGTTGTAACTAGGCATAATTCGTCGTCAGGTCACTGTTGAATCATGGGACGTTATTGACCGTGACGTCATGATATACAGGCTAAGATCCACCTACCTATAGGGTAATTTCGTCCACCTTTCACTTTAGTCACGTATTGTTCAACCGGAAATGGACCGTGACGTTCTCTTGACTAATCTACTCCACGTCCAATCTTTAGACTACACTTTTATGTAACAAATAAGATGATTGGTCAATATTTTTAATAAACAGGAAGTAAAAACCTTGAGCGACTGGCAAGGGGGGAATTCCGCGCATCACGGGGTAATTTCGTCCTTTGTTTTGGGGGTAAATTCGTGCAGCAGTATCACACGCGGGGTAATTTCGCGTGGAATATTATCCGCATCCAACCCTCACTGCACCAATACAAATGGCCTAACCAATGATTAACTATTAAATAAATTTAAAATTAGAATACAAGTGCGACGTGACATCACGATACTAATCACATACCACTGTCGACTGGATGAGACATTTCGCTTTATTTAGATTTAGTTTATTTTAATTCTTAACGAATTCGCCTTAAATCTTTGACGCATATATGGTCTGATTAATCCAGATAAAAGGAATACTCTTTTTACTAATTGGTATTTATAATATTTATACGTCGCTCGCAAGAAAAATAAAGGCGCTTTTTCGCTAACCGGTTGGTCCCGCGGTATTGGCAGAGAAAGTTCCCGGGCGTCAGTGGTGAAGAGCCTTACAAAACACACAGTCTCATCTCATCATTTAGATTGGTTGAAAAGGCGAGCCCATTCGGTATAAAAGAATCCTTGGTTGTTGATACCGAAATGATTAAAACTACGAGCATGGCGGATCATTGTCATGTTCTTTTGTCTTTTATTCCTGATTATTACTCTTTATCTCTCCCCCTCCCCACCTCCTTATCCATATTTTAGTCTTTCACCCCCCTCCCCTCCTCTCTCGGATTGTTGGAAAGGAAATGAAAGTAAACACATATTAATTGTTTGTATGTTTTTATATTTACAAAGAAGGTTACTGGTGAATGTGTATTAATGTGTATTAAATATTTTTTAAATTTATCACAATTACTTAAATTACTTAATGTGTTGATATTAAAATCCCTCTGTTAGGTTGAAAAAAAGGGAACCACTGGGACCTAACTAATGCATTAGATAACGTATCGTAAATACATATCCCAAAGGGCAGCCCTTGTAGTATAATATGATTTATTATCTTTCATTCGACACTACTTTCATTTCATCCATGATGAGTAATTATTAAATTTGTTAATTGACATGTCATTTTGGTAAGTCGTAATAAAATATTCAATAATAGATTGTGCCAATAACTACAAAATCATCTTTTATTCGACACTACTTTCATTTCATCCATGATGAGTAATTATTAAATTTGTTAATTGACATGTCATTTTGGTAAGTCGTAATAAAATATTCAATATACCTATAATAGGTTGTGCCAATAACTACAAAATCATCTTTCATTCGACAATACTTTCATGTCATTCATTTATTATTTTCATTACAATTAAAATATCTGCATGCAAGTGAACTGTTAAAAACATTTATAAATATTAATACAATTAAAATTGAAGTGACGATTATTCTTTTACACATTAGATTCTACACCAAAGGCAATAAAAACATTGGTCGGTTTCGTGCAGGTTAGACGTATCAATGGATGATGTCAAGCACGAGACGTGCCTCCATTTTTTACATTTATCGCAATTGACCCATAAATCCTTTCCAGTCGATTCGGTTGCCCCTACCCTCGCCTCCACCCTCCCGCAAATTGAACATTTCTTTATAGGTCTATTTGTCTTCTTTGCACTATTTCTTTTCTCCATCGCGTCCTTTCTTTCCTCCGCCTTTCTTTTCCTTTCTCCTTTCCTCTTTTCAATACCTAGTCTTTTGTTTTCCTTTTCTTCCATTTCTTTTCTTTTTGATGTCACCATTTCCGCACTTGTTAAAACACGGCAAGATGTTATAAGCCGGCTAGGTTTTGCCTGCGTCGAAAATGCCACTGTAGGGGGAGTAAATATTGACTGAATTTGGTTTAGTACCCCCCTCGCCCCATCAGCCAATGAGTCCAGAATGAAAGCTTGATCTTCAATTTCTTTATGCGCGTCTGACGCAATGACCACTGCTCCAGATGGGATATCAGTGGCATAAATCACTTCCATATCCACATTGATAACAGTTTCATCTGTAGCAGAAGGTTGGGGCTCGGAAGCAGATGGTGCAGGAGAATCAGATGGTATACGTTTAGGTTTATATGCCGTGTTTGGCAAAAAAGCCTCCTCCGGCACAGACTCAGGGTTGACCGGGGAAATGCCACATGACTTAAAACCATTCATTATATTGTTAACGGACATTGCTTCATTAAAAGCAATTTTGAAGATGGCCGGCCATGATTTTTTAGTAATTGTTTCCGAGGGATTGTCTATAAGAAATTGAGAACACGTTTTGTTATAGTTTGATTTTAGTGATTTAAAAACAGTTCTATCCAACGGTTGTAAAAAATGAGTTGTGTGTGGTGGGTAAGTTAGTAAAGTAATATTTTCCTGCTGTGCAATTTCGATTAGGGATAATGTTTCACGTGAGCTGTGGCTGTCCAGCAGCAACAGTTGTGGAAGTTCTGGGCCGATGCTTGGAAGGAAGACCTTCGAAAATCATTCCTGAGCAAGTACATCTTCCATCCAAGCACGGCTCTGATACGTCCAAAAGGTCCCATCTGGGATACGTTTTTCCATGACTGCAGGGCCTTTGAAGTTTTACCCCGTACAATTTACATCGGAGGTATACACTGGCCACATGCATTAACATTGGCCAGGCAAGTTACTGGTCCTTGCCGGTACCGACTTCGATCCTTTCAAAGATTCAAGCGTTGCATTTAGAGTTTGAAAGTAATGGGAAACCACGTCATGGTTCATCATACGCACCCGGTTTTGGGCCAGTTTTTCCGGTTTCCGAAGGGAAATTTCGGGGTGGCGTTTTTGAAGTGAGTTGAACCAATCAATTCCAGGAATTCCCCCTTTAAATGGCGTGTTTAATTTTAGCTGGTTCACAATGCGACCCGTTTTTGCGATGAGGTGTTGGTGGCTCACCCCTAACCCCATGGCAGATGCTTTCAGGGCGGTGTCTACTATTTGATTTTCAATTTTTTCTGGGATAACCGTAGGACTTCCAATAAGACTTCCAGGAAAGATCTTCCCTTTTACGTGATCCCTCAGGGTCGACTTTGCGATTCCGAATTTATTAAATGCCTCATAATACGAAAGCCGACCAGTTTTTATTGAAAGAATTGCTTCCTCCATTAACTCCGAGTCGTGAGATTTGTACAGACGCTTCTTTATATAATTTCGTGGCATGGTAATGGTTAAATCTAAAATAATAAAATAAATAAAAAATTGCAAGTAATTTGTAAATAAACCATCGGGTACCGTATGATTTTTAAAGCTACATATTAATATTATATATAAGTTACATAAGTGTAGGCTCAAAGAAATTTTAATAATATCGTTAATGTATAAAATAAACTAAGGGGTAATTTCGTCCTGTATTTATTTTGATTTTTTGATCGTTTTTTATATAAAAACTACCATTTATTTTGCGACAGAATGACGCAAAACTAACTATATTTATCAAAAACATAAGGGGGTATCTGTGGGCAGGGTTAAATGGAGTTATATCCCTTTAAATTAAGGTAAACTTACCGTCGTCTGCTAGAGGTGATAACCTTGAGATGACGTAGAAAATTACACCAATCGCGGAAGATGTAACATATTTTATTTATAAAGTTTTGTATATCACGTGATGTTATAATTCGACGAAAAAGCTTTCCCGTGCAGAAAAACGGTAAATTTTTACGCGAAAAGCGTTTAATTAAAGGTGCGCGAAATTATACCATATTACCCTAGTTTATTGACGCCTCAATGAAACCGAATTAGGAAAAATGGACATTGATTCAGATTTGTCTTCCCGACATCTAATGGCTAAAAAGTCAGCGAATGTTACCATGCTTGTAGGGTTTACAAGTGCTATAAATATCTTGAAAAATATTAAAACTGTAAAAGTTATAGCATTTTGAAAGGCAATCATGCAGGGAAATTGGATTGAGGGCATTTTACTGAAAGAGCGGGTGGAATTGCTAGCGTTGGGATGTAATTTTGCTCATAGATTTTAAAAAAAACCCACCAAACATGCCGGCCGATTTATATTTATATAAGCCATTGTTTTGTTTTGGTATCTGGTTTCTATAAAATCCACCTTGCCCGAAAAGTATTTTCTCGTCTTTTTCTTGTCCACTGCATGCCTGAAAATATGCCCAAAACCTCTCTTATGATAGGTATATGCTGTGCCAAAACAACCTAAAACGCTGGGCCGAGCATCACAGACTTGACTTGCATAAATCTGGCTGTTTTGGGGGACGCGGTTTAATGTAGCTAACCTTAAAACAACATAGTGTGTGAGCGGAAGGTGTGGGCCCTAATTTGCATTGTTTCTCACCATTTTATATGCTGATCTTGGGCCGTATTTATAAAAAATCTTTGAGTTTTCTTAACTTTTACTCTAAGACTTCCTTAAACAACGTTTAGTTAAAAGTTACTCTTTAGAAATATTTATAAAGGGTCTTAGAGTAACTTTTAACTAAATGTAAGACTTGGGTACTAACCAAACTAAATCTGTCACAAAAAGAATCCCACCGTGTCCATTCGATATCTCCTTATTAACTCGTCATTGTTGTACTCCACTAAGAAATCCCTGCTTGTTTTAAACTCTCTTAGGCGGCGTACACGGACGGCCCTGTTAACCAAGATAAGAGTACTTTTAACAGTTTAGGAGTAATTCTTAAAGTAAAATGTTTTATAAATAGATCTAAGGGAAATCTACAAAGTTCGGAGTAAATTTTGACAGTTAAGAGTTGATTTCAACTCTTAGAATGTTTATAAATACCGCCCCAGGGCTCCAAGAAATCTACCAGAGTCATATGGCGTCTCTCCAAGCAGACACAAATAGCCTCGATTATCAAGACTTAAATATGACTAACAAATTACATTAAATTTAGACTGGACAATCAGGTATCTGTTACAGAGTCCCGCGCAAATATTGGTGTCGTACAAAT
The DNA here is from genome assembly GCA_917208275.1 of Patella pellucida. Lineage (NCBI taxonomy): Eukaryota > Metazoa > Mollusca > Gastropoda > Patellidae > Patella > Patella pellucida. The sequence continues at coordinate 11,720,465 of OU795040.1, forward strand.
TCCGCACTCAAAAATCACTGGGAACTAAATATGTGGAACGAAATTAGAATTTGCGTCTTATACCGGGTACACATTGACATGCACGTAAAAGATCCCGTTTCAGTTTGAATCGGATATACGAGAAAGTCCAAGTTCCTCTGTCCGGAAAAAAATTCCCTCATAGTACACTGCATAGCGTATTTACATCTACAAAAGCCCAGTCGGTGCAGAACAGTAGGACGTTAAAGTAAACCTCATTCCATTTCTTTATTGTGGTTTAAGGAAATTTGCCAGCGATTCCATCCTTCATTGAGTATAATACTGCTGCAGTTGTTGCCACTCTGTTGGTATACACCTACTACTAGCGTATGAACTAGAGTCAGGTATACTTTAACTACGGCCTATTCACGTTTTCTCATTCATTCACAAATTTTGGCTTCAAGCGGTCTTGACACTCGCGTGCACCGATGTAGACAGTGGGTAAGTAAAATATATTTTATAAAGTTTTACTGCTTATATCGTTAAATCTGTTATTAATTATACTACGTTTAACAAATATGACCCATATCTTACCATTCATTAATAAGAGGGGTTTGGGTGGTCTAGAGGTTTAACGCGTGCGCGTGAAATCACAAGGTCTATCAGTGAATCAAGTGAAGAGGTTTCTATTGACCGACTGTACGTGACAAGGGTAGGGTCACCGGTCCAACCTCGTCGGGGTTTTTTTGTTTTAGAGATTCAGATTACCACAATTGACAATATGTGGTGTAAACTAAAAGAATTCCGTGTGATCAGCTTTGTGTGGTGATAGCGGGAACAAAAGGTTACAGTGATATTCAGATATATAATACTACTAATCTCGCTAAACAAATACCATGGGCTGTGGGGGGGGCGGTCTATTCTTATATCAGATGATTCCAACTGCCAAGGTGTCTTTTAAGTAGATGCCAATGTGTGCGAGGAACCTTGAGAGGGGGGCCACACCCGAAAAAGTCATATAAACTTTCTCGGTCCTCCCCAATGTGATCACATATTCATGGCGCTTAATCACCCAAATGCTGGGACTGACAGAATCCTAATGTTACTCGACTTTATGCTGTGATGGAAGTTAAACTCGATATAACTCTGGTTATATTTAAATAATTTTGATCGGTGGTGTTTCCACTAGAAAATCATTTTAATGTTTTAAATTAGCAACAAATTGTCACTTTATAGTACAAAAAGGGATTGACAGAACGGATTACAGCCAAATTACGGGACCATAATCAGCGTGCTTTCCGTGCCTTCGAGTTTCCTCCCACTGCTAAAGACCCTAATAAAAACGTACTATATGTTAAGCCCGAGATGACCCCTCTACAACCAAATTGTATGAAACAACAACTCGTTGCCTTTAAACCCAAACTCTTATAGGTCTTATAAATCCGTAGCCCAGATACATTATGCACGGACACGATTGTAAACTCGGATTAATCTTTAACGACCTACAAGAAATTTAACCTTAGACAAAACATATACACATTTTATTCTTATATATTAGTTAGTTGACTCCAAATTTTAGCCAAGATTAAATCTAGTTGTATAAATAGTGAATCATATGTTTTTGTTAACTTGTATAAATTTTATAGATATTTATATAAAACAACACTTGGAACAAATCTTGTCTGTGCTAGGTGCCAAGAATCTGTAAAATGGCATACAGTTTTTAAACTTCATATTTCTCTCAAGTAGTTTTACAGATAAACATAGCAAAATAAAATGAAACGTGGTTTAACGTGTCACTTTTTTATTCCAACTGGGCTAATGCAGACGGGCATACGATATACAGTGTGATATGAGGGAAATTTGGCCCGGACAGCGACAATACAGCCTACTCTTGTATCGAATTCCAACTGCCAAGGATTATTTTGCGTTCATGCCAATGTGTACAAGGGACCTCGGTTTATCATACCATCCGAACGACTAGAGACTGTCCTTGTCAGTCTCTCCCTCCAACACTACTGACACGAGGAAACCCCGAGGAGCTTGCTCGACCAGTACCGGGAGCGAACGCACGAAGCCACTGCTGCCCTAAAAAAATCATAGCTTTATATTTCTTGTTGATCAAAATGTGTATTTCTCTCATCTCTTGACACGCTATTTATTGCTAAGTCTAATGCCTTCAACAACCACTATCTACTGCCAGTCCCACAAAATGCTACTTACATAACTTACCATCGGTCAGAGGAGTGGTTGTCTGGCGGTCAGGGTGCTGGACTAACACTAAAATTTATGGATGTTTGAAACCCAGTCTTCGCTCATCAAGAAAGACGACGAAGAGTCTGACAAGGAAATGCGAATACCTTGGGCGCCTTTCTTGTATATCCCTGCTACAATTACAGATGTTCGATATATTGTTTTTTAATTGCAGCCTAAACCCAACAAACTGATCACAAAAGGGGCATTTGACAGTAAACACATCCCGCTGTTAACTCCTGTGTTTTATCTTAAATTAATAACTCATTGTATTAACAATACGCCGTCTTTTGAAAACAACATCTGATTAATGTTTGTAATATGCATTAAAAGGCTGGTTCATGGTTTTGTTTTAAAAGTTTTACCGTTCACCGAGGTCCCGTGTACACATTTGCGTGCACCTAAAAGATCCCTTGACAGTTGGAATTCGATCTAAGAGTAGGCCGTAGCGTCGCTGCCAGGGCAAAATTTCCCCCATTGCACACTGTATTGCGTATGCCCGTCTTCCGTTAGCCCAGGTTAGGTGCATAACAGTAGGACGTTAAACCCCATTTCATTTTCACTTACCCTCCAGTAACCTTTAATCTGGAGTTGTTGGGCCATATGTGCAAATCGCAAAATCGTCACATGGAAAACCCCTACAATATCCCCATAATAATTTTTCGTCATTATAATTTCCTGGAATTATTACTGACGTAAAATTGTACCAATTGAAATTTTTAGGTCTAATCTAAGTCAGTCTGCTTCATCATCAATTAGTGTTAGCTGCTTCTTCACCAATAATTGTGCGCTGCCTAATCACCAATAAGTTTGCTCTGCTGAATCAAGCGTGCCCTGCTTCATCACCAATAAGTGTGCGCTGCTTCATTACCAATAAGTGTGTTCTGCCTCGTCACCACTAAGTGTGTTCTGCTTAAGCACCAATCAGTGTGCTCTGCTTAAATCGTTCGACATTTTGAAAAATCCCATAAAATCGTATAAAATACCTCATTATCCCAATTCAATACGTTGTGAGGGATTAGATTATAAAGAGCTGGCAGTTCTCACTGTAATTTGCTGTAAATCTCAATCAAATTGATCCACTCTGAACCGAGAATCTAGCCTAGCCTCGATCATTATTAGTAATGTCGGTACGATAAAAAAAACCCCCATAATCTCGATTATCCATTTAATGATTAAATCATGAATGAAAACTAAGCAGCAAATCTAGAGTTGTTTATGGTCTGGATAAATTAATTTATGTCTTATTAATAATTTAGAAAACATTTCAGGCCTAAAGAAAGACCCGAAATAGACATAATGTATGTTTAATTAAAACTGAGGTAATATATATAGTATACTTATAGTAAAAAATTTGGTTTGTATAGTCTAACCTAAAAAAACAGACCCGTGTAGTTACCAAACTATATAGCATCGGTTATATTTGAAGTTTGTAATCAGGGCGTCTTCGTCCATTTTATGTTAAAAGAAATTACTATTTAAACCACTATACTTAAATTGAATTAAGTATCATAAGACTTCGTCTGTTATCTTTACCACTCTACCCACTCCGTAACAAACAGTGGATCTTATGCTGTCTACCAGACTTATGGTATATGTTCAGTTTAATAGGTTGACTTCAAGTCTGTATATCTATTTATAAAAAAATAATCTACACGATATTGAAAAAAATGTAAAAAGAAATTACGGTTTCGCTCGGAGTATAAACTTTTTCAGATCAAGATAAGTTCTTTTAAATTGAAAGCAAGCAAAAATGGTTTTCGTACAAGTGGAAGCTAACTTGTACACGTACAAAAATACATTAATGGGAAATGTTAGTGAAGAAGAGCCAAACATATACTAATGTCCAAAACAAAGTATACATTGTGCATTTCGTGCTGCATCAACCAAAGTTTTTCGGCGGGGGGGGGGGGGGGGCTTTTTTGGACGCAAGATACAAACCCAGTAATGTTTTATCAACACTTACTGTTTCCAATCTGGTGTGTATACCTTTTTGGACTGGACATCAGTGTATTTATGAAATTCTACCGTTTTCCCCACCCTCTGGCTTGTGCAAAAGCGCGGTGATGTGGTGGATGGAGCGGAGATCCGTCACCTGCGAGGCAAATGGGTGCCGTTATGGTTCAAGTGGACTTCACACCCTCTCCTCCTTAACCGAACCCTAACCAATTATAACATATTATCGACGGTGCTGACACGTGGCTCTACAACATTCGCCGCGCTCATCAATTTCAGAACTGATTGACTCTATGCAGATCAACTATAGCCTAACTATGTGGGGTTTTTTTTAAATAAAGGGAAGAACTTCTCAATAAACCACCCCAAGACCCAAGGTAGTAAATGGAAAGATTGCTAAATCATATTCTAATATGCAGGCAGCAGCTTCGGCTCTAATAATTCTTGTCTGCGATATCACTTTATTAGAAGCAGATGTTAACATTAGTAACATTGGTAAAACTGATTGAATCAATATTCAACTGATTTTAATTTTAATTTATATGAAAAAAAGCTGAATGCTTCTGTTCTTTATGTTTATTCTTTCTATGTAATAAAATTGTGATACGACAAGGCTTAGGTTAAAATAACTATGACAACTTTGACTTTATTACAAAATAATAAAAGAGTCGATTTAATTAAAGTTGACGTGGGTCTTATTCTTTTTACATATTTAACGCTATAGATGTATATGCCAATTTTAAAACTTAAATCAAATGGGGTTGAGCAGCTTTAACACACACACCCAAAGGGATAATAACAGTCTTGCTGGCTTGACAGCTCCAGAAAATAAAACAAATAGCCTTATTCTAAGTACTAGATGTTAAAGTGTCCTACCTGTAAATTACCCATTACATCATATTTAACTTGTTCAGAGGGTTTGGGAATATTTTAAAATCCAAGTAACATTTAAAAAGGTTTACGTTAGGCTTTTCAAACCCCTTTAGTTGAATTTTTCCAATTTTTTAAATTAGGTGTGTTAAGATGAAATTTGTATCATCAATTAATTGGAATATTGTAAAATAGTACAATTTGTTGACCAGAATAGTTTTGCTGCTTTTAAACTATGGAATAAGTTACCTTCTGAAATTAAAGATTCCCCTTCCCTGCCTGTTTTTAAGAAAAAGTTAAAGACCCACCTTTTTAAAAACCATTTTAATTGTTAAATGCTTAAGATTTTTCAGAGTTAACTTTTTATTATTGTATACCATATTTTATTCTAATTGTGCAATGTTCTTATTATTGGGGTGTTTTATATTTTATACTTTTACTATAATGTAATAGCGCCATAGAGCAATCTAAGTATTGGATTATAGGCGCTCTATAAATAAATTATTATTATTAAATTATTATTATTAGAATAAAGATTGTGACATATTTTTTAGTTACAAAAAGAGTGGTATTGCGCCTTTAAGACCGTGGGTCAATTAATATAGATGTTTAATTTGATAATTATTGCCGGTACAGATATATGTCAAACGACAAGGAAAAAGTTTTACGAATTTAATACTTTATTTTGACTTCAATCAAAGGGGGTTGGGTTGCTCTGACACCACTAAATACATATCTCTTTTAGATTTTTAACTTGATAATTATTGCTGCTACATGTACCATTGCACATGCCAAACGGTACGATAAAACGTATCATGATTAAGAATAAGATATACTACAGCTATGTTAAGCATTAACCCATGCTTTTCATTGGATACTATTTAACCTGGCCCTGTCATAGTAATTACCAACACGTGGTGCTAACTTGTTAGTAAATATTATCATAATAAACAGTTGGGGTTTTAAATGGGCTAAATAAGAGAGTAAAATTTCACCGCCATATTTCCTCAATCTCAAATAGTTGTCAGATGTTTCAGAAAACACATGAAATGAGTGGGTTACCGAACTGGGTGAAAACGTCACTACAGTGTATGTAGCTTTCTGCTTCCCGGAAAGGATTTGTCTCGAGCAGCTGGTTTACAAATCACAATTTTTTAAGTGATTTTATATAATAAAAGTGTAATTAAGTATACCGCAACTTTATCCTATTCCTATAAGAGAGGGAGAGGAAGTTATTTATTTAATTTAGTATGTTTTAATTATCTATTTAATTTAGCGCGTACTTATCCGACACACTCAACACCATCATAGCTATGGAGAAAGAGAGAGATTGGATTTAACGTCCACAGGTCATTTTGGGGCTCTAACAATGTTCAATTTTATTTCAATAATTCGTTTCCGTGTAGGGGTCCTTAGCGGTGGGAGAAAACCGGAGGATCCGGAGTAAACATACCCGGTTTGAAATGCGACCCTACTCCTTGTCACGTACAACCGGGGAATCGAAAACACGTCTGTGGACTCAATGACAGACCTTATCATACAGAGCGCATGAGCTTACCATTCGGCCATCCATCCCCCGGCACCTTGTTCAAATCCGGTTTGAAATCGAGGTTCAAATGGATAATATAACACGCAGTTGAATTCACGATATGAATCAATAGGGTGTAATTACGGTTGCTGGAACAGGAACTAAGCCGCAGGCGCTACTCATAAATGTTGTACTCGTTCGTGGGCAGGGTAGTGGGTTGGTCGAACTTAAAGAGCCTCACATGACTCACTCTTTTAAAGTTCGTTTGAGATTAAATTTGGCTGGCTGGGAGAATCGATTGATTTGTACTATTAAGGCATAATTCCAAGATGGCTGTGATGACGTCATACTTGGTTCCTGGTTCACAGTTTTTAGCTGAAGATTAAGAAAAGGAATGTATGAACTTTGAGCAACTTTTTTCAACCTGATTTTAGGATAATCATAGAAGAGCTTTCCGTTGTTATTGTTGTTTTGAAATAACTCCGTGTATTCAATTCATAAATAATAAGCTAGAAAATGTTAACGCCCAGGATTTCAAATAGTATCATTCATTCAATACCCTAATCGTGTATTAAAGCTTGCAATCCCGGCAATCCAATCCACTGACTCGCACTAATCGGTCTTAATTCATGGCAGTAGCATGACAAGTCAAACCAAAAATCTCATTAGACAAAAAAGTTCAAAGACGTTCATAATTGTTTTTTTTTTAGAATTAGTTTATTGCTGTTTCTGTTTGAATATTGGTGTTGCTAATTTATCTTCTTTAACGTCATTGAACAGAAATGTACCCAAAAAATCGGTTCATAAGTTTCTGACATTTGAGGATTCCGTTAATCACCCACTTTTAGGGGAAACACCTATTTTCCAACTATCTGAACTCAGCATTTGTATATCCCAAAAATTGTACCTTGTGTTATCTGAAAGCTATTTATTGAAGTACGTCCACATTCAGAAATCATGAATATTGATTTAAACAATATTTTATTTAAATAAGATACATATTATACATACACCGACAAAAGTTAAGGATTCGAAAACAAGCCAAAGGCTTATATTAATTCGTCTCCTTATTTAATAAATATTATACTAAATAGACATATCAATACAAATAACTAAAATGTACATAATGTACAAGTATATATTACATATTTACATACACAAATAAATGAATGAGTCGTCGTCATCATCATCATCATTATCATCATCTTCATTTAACATTAATCACCATCGCCTGCTAATTAAATAATTGTTATATATATTCCATTTACACCCGTTTGCTAACTAACTTCCACTCAAGACAAATTAGGTCTTATGGTACTAACAACATTCTTGTATACAATTTAGAGTTCTTAAATGCCAACAACAGACCTATAGTAGTAGATTTGATAAGATATTCTATCCACGTTTATTATACTACCTGACCAAATTTTAAAACGAATACTTTATAAAATAAATAGATCAGTGGATTTGGGTGCTTTCCCATTTCGTTTGTTTCTGGTGTTTAACGTCCACTTCCACCAAGGATGATATCGTAGATAGGGTGCTTTCCCAGTTTGTTTACGACACTTGTATAACGTCATACTTTGTTAAACTAGATATGGAATTTTCTTAAACCGTTAAAATCTGTTAATGTTTTTATAACCTAATTGTTAACAATTGAATTAATGTGCGTAAACCGTAACATCCTCGGTAGAATCCTGATACTTTAAATGATGCACCAGTTCACACGGGGACAAATTCTGTCTTGTTAACAATTGAATAAATGTGCGTAAACCGTAACATCCTCGGTAGAATCCTGATACTTTAAATGATGCACCAGTTCACACGGGGACAAATTCTGTCTTGTTAACAATTGAATAAATGTGCGTAAACCGTAAAATTCTCATTAGAATCCTGATATTTTAATTGATGCACCAGTTCACACGGAGACAAATTCTGTCTTGTTAACAATTGAATAAATGTGCGTAAACCGTAAAATCCTCATTGGAATCCTGATACTTTGATGCACCAGTTCACACGGGGACAATTGCTATACACTTAATAGATGATGGTGCTGTTAATTCGCCTTAATTTAATAGTAGGATCAAAATATAAGTTTCGTGACATTTAATGAACATGGTTCCTGAAATTGTAACCATATTTTTAATAATATTAATTGGGCTTGTTAAGAGATTTAATTATTGTTTTGATGTTTTAATGCGATATCGTATTTAAAAACATCTCGGTTGCCAGGAATTCCGAGTTGGGATGTTTGTGAGTACAATACTGTGGTATGCAACATAATTCTTAATGTTTAACAGGGGGCGTAATAACGAGTTTCACAACTGGTAGACACAGTCGATTATGTATAACGTACCCGCGATCCATACACGCAACACTTGTGCACAGTAGCCTACGGGGTCTACTTCAATGATCACTCTTTCTTTGGGCACCTTATACACTTTCTCTTTGAATTTGGAATTTCACTTGGATACATTAATTTTGTTGTTTCGCTATTAGTATGTGAATGCTGGTGGCTAGTGTACCGAGGAACATACTTAAAGTGGATGGGGCCACGGTGGCCCAGTGATTAAGGCGTTGACTCGCTAAACTAGGGTCTCATTTTCGTTCATCAGAAATTTTCCGCCGTGGTTTTCCGTTATGGTCTACATGTATATGAGAACGTTTGACCATACAACGAGCTTTCCGACTGCTTATCACTGAATTCCAATTGTTACCTGTTCTTTTACACGAACGCCAACGACAGAACTCCGTTTGTCCCATCCAAACAACGAGACACTTTTCCATGCCAGGCCTTCCTTTCTACGGCACATAAAGTGTTAAAATTAAAGACCCTTGCGCGCAAGCGAATTATTGAAAAAAAACGTATGTTAGTCCTGAAATGACCTAGCCTGTGCCGAATGGAAGTTAAACCTCAATCTCTCCCTCTCCCTCCCGCTTCCTCCCTCCCTCTCCCTCTCTCTCTTTCTCAAATGTTAATCCCAAACTGTCGAATGAAATGTTTACCCCCCCACTTCCCCGTCCGTTTCACACGTGTGTCTTATAAAAGATAACGTCAGACACTGTAAACCCTTTGAAATGATTTATGTTTTTTGAACAGCTTCTCTGTGCTTAAAACTTATTCCATTTAAACAACTGACAGACAGAAGTTGTTAATTGTCAGTCAGTTCGAATCATTTATCAATGAAACACTCGGCTTTCTCGACAACATTGAATTCCCCGGATACTCGACACGATCCATTTAATAGATTAGCACAAACTCTGTCTATTTTTTTTCTCTCGTCTTTAAATTACTTTTTGTCTTAAGGCAGCAACAGGCCTCTTGTTTTTTTTGTTGTAAGAAATGAACTGACTCGTTATCAGTTCTTCCCTTGAAGTCACTCTACTTTATCTAAAGTAACTTTTATAACACTTGGCGTTATTGGTACCGCAAATGTCGTAATTTCTTAATATTATCGCTTCAAAAAGCATACGATATGCAATCTGTTTCTATAAAGCATACGATATGTAATCTGTTTCTATACGCTATACCTAAATTTTGCCACGCGCTATATTATTTTAAGGTCCACGAATAATTGTCTTTTACTATGCATTACTTGTTAAAAAGGCTTCGTTTGGTTTTACGTTTTCTATATTAAAGAAATGTAACGTTTGTAGAAAAAAAATATTTAAAAGTTTGTAGAAGAAAAAAACGCTTGTACAAGAAAAAATGTTTGTAGAAGAAAAAACGTCCCAAGAATAAAAAAAAAAGAATTTATACAATGGATAGAATAAAAAAATTACGTTTCTACAATAAAAAAACTAACGTTTCTAGAATAAAACAATTACGTTTCTACAATAAAGAATCTTTTCAATTTCCTAGAATAAAGAATTAAATGTTTCTATAATAAAGAAAAACGTTTCTAGAAATTATTTTTTATACAATTTCTATAGTAAATAATTTAAACTTTTCTAGAATATAAAGAATTTAAACTTGTCTAGAATATAAAGAATTTAAACTTTTCTAGAATATAAAGAATTTTAACTTTTCTAGAAATAAAGAATTTTAACTTTTCTAGAAATAAAGAATTTTATTCGTCTTCATTAGCCCAGTCGGTGCATAGGGGGAAAGAGAAAGAAAAAGAAATGGGGTTTAAAGTCCACTCGACACAAACTAGATTCTATTTCATTTCATTCTTATGATCAAATTTGTAGGCTTCTATTTATTTTACAGTTTCTACAATAATTCGTTTTTTCTTCTCTAGAATACAGAATTAAAAGGGTCTAGAATAACAAATTCAATGTCTCTAAATTAAATAATTGTGAAGAATCTAGATTAGATTATTGATTTTTTTTAGTTTGTATTCATAATTTGCAAACACAAAGACATTTCTTATACAATACAATTTACCAGTTACGTAGTTCTATCTCGTGGCTGATCGATGACCAATGTTTAATGGCGAACGTCTGGACAGTAAACATACTTAGAACTTCAATTAAAGTTGAAGAAGCCACACACCCATACACTTGTATCTAAGAGGAACCGTATTATGGCCCACGGATATTCTTATAATATAAGTATTGTTTTCTTTTGAAGGCATCGTAGGTTTCTGATACAAAGCGACCATTTCAAAAGTAAGTATAAAGTAAACAATGTGAAAGTACTTGAACCAAACCCATGATCAAGGGTATAGTTCATGGACTATAGTTCATGGACTATGGACCAAACAGTCACGTGAAGGTGCGCAAAGAGAAAAATATTTCATGACAAGACAAGAACCACTTTTTTGCCGAAATGAATGTAACCCTTTCTTAAAACATCGATTATCGCTACATGAACACTCCATAATTTAAGCAATATTTTTGGAGTAAATTAGGCATGGGAATACATTTTAGCTAGATTTTCAGAACAAATGACTAATTTGGATTAAATTAAAATGATCCAAAGAAGCCCAATTAGTATAGATGTTGATTCTTAGACAGATGTAAAAACGTATAGTTACGAGCGTAAGACATAAAGCTATGACTATGTCTAAGTTGAAAAATACTAGCTAGCACTGGCAATAAATCCTAGAATTTCAAGGTTGAGAAGGGAATTTGAATAATGTTGATATTTCCATTATCTAGGTACAAACCTACCACCCTATGGATTTGTCTTCTCGTTAAATTAACTCTATAACACGATAAACTTATCTTGTAACGACGGCAACCCTGATAATACTACATTTACTGTCTGAGCCATGGTAAATAATAAAGGGATTTCTTCGATTATGAACAAACTAGTTAACTCTGGTTATTATAAACTTACCTGTGTGTTTGTAATCAACTCCCGGTCAATAAAATCCGTTGCACAACTAATTATCATAATGATGAAAGCAAGTTCTCTCTTGAAAAATTGAAATATCACAACTTTTTCCCAGAGAAAAATACCAATATGGAAGATGGTTACGTCACTCTGCGGGAGATTTCATTTCGTATTAGGGGCAAAAGAATAGGAAATTCAAGTACACTTACGACCACTCTGACCGAAGACCAGACCATCCAACCCCGGCAACAAGTATATTGGATTCGTCCAATACGTGACGAAGACATTGTCGAAAGTAAATTTTCCAATTTTTCAAGAGAGAACTTGTTTTCATGGTTGTAATAATTAGTTGTGCCATGGATTGTATTGAACGGGAGTTGATTACAAACACACGTGTAAGTTTATAATAACCAAAATTAAGTAGTTTGTTCATAATCGAAGAAATCCGTTTATTATTTACCATGGTTCAGACAGCAGGATTGTTTTACAGGTACGATGGAGAGAGATAGGGGGGGGGGGAGATCGTTAATGCGTTTTCAAATCAAACTAGGTCATTTCGGGACTAAGATATGTTTCATATTTATTTCAATAATTCACTGTTTGCGCGTAGGGGTCTTTTATCGTGGGAGAAAATCAGAGTGGGAGGGGTGGGTGATGGAATGGTTAGCATGTGCACGTTGCAATACAAGGTCTGTAATTGAATTAACTGTTTGTGATTTCGATTTCCCGATTGTACGCGACAAGGAGTAGGGTCGCCTGTCCAACCTTGTGGGTTTTCTCCGGGTCCTCCGGTTTCTTCCACCGGCTGCTAAAGACCACTACGCGCAAGCGAATTATTGAGAAAAAAATGAACCATATGTTATTTCCGATATGATCTCTTTTGTCTCTCTCTCTCTCTCTCACGTAAAAAATCTCTTGACAGTTAGAACTCGATATAAGAATAGGCCGTTGTGCCGCTATCCGGGCAAAATTTCCCTAATAGCACACTGTATGGTGTATGCCCGTCTTTTTCTAGCCCAGTTCGTAGCAAAGCAATAGGACGTTAAACCCCATTTCATTTCAATTTATTTAAAGTATGCATACCATGAAATGAAATGAGTTTTAACGTCCTACTTTTTTGCACCGTCTTAGCACCAAAAGATGTTTAAATGATACATGTTTATCATGAATTGTGTATTAAAGCGTATATTTTTTGGCTATGGGTGTGTTCATCTAAAAATCTTTAGATGAGTTTAAAATCGAACAACTCGGTGACATTTTGGACCGGGTGAAAGGTGAGCGGTCCCCATAGGCTATATTATTACCTCTTGATGTTTTCTGAATATAACCTTTTATGTTTTAGGTAGAGGCCAACAACCTGTGCGACACGACATGTTCAGCGGATAAATATTTACATTGGGTTGTAAATGTCGCTGTTACAACATGGACATCGCCTTGAAATAGTAGAAAGACGTAGACGAAAACAAGATTAGATAGTAAGGAGAGAGTGTCCTCTTTGTGTTTGCTAATACGGGCGATCTAGAGGAAATAAATCTAAAGACATTTTAACAGCTCACATTAAAACAAGATTGGTGAAAACATTCATAACTGTATCAATACGCATAAAGTAGTACGAAGCTATTCCTACATTTAGCCGCAAATTATACGAAAATACAAGTTCAGGTGTGTTAATGCGCATTCAGTGGAGCTCAGTATAAAACAACCTGATGTTTTCTTACAGTTTCAGTGGTAACAAGGACTTCATCAGTGTATGCTATGTAAAATAGAATACATAATATACAACTGAAGACGAGTCTGGTTATTTCTGTTGTATTAATATTGAGGACGAACCTAGTTATTCGGTTTGTATATATATTTATCACCCGATTATGTAAATCACAGGGGATTCGCCATTGATAAGTAAACACGGACAGTTCGAAACAAACCATATCCATCACACATGGAATAATCTCTCATTAAGTAACTGTGTATCATTTTTAAAGGGATGTGGTTTGTAAACTGTGTGCAGACCAAAAAAAGGGCACTCTGATTAGTAACCTTTGTTCCTCTGGCAAGTTTTTTTTTTTTAGAAAAGCCTGTCTACAATATCACCCCAAGTGGAAGTGGACGTTAAACCCCATAGAAGAAGAAGAAGAAGTATCCTTTGTGCTTGTTTGCGATATCACGTCGGTGGAAGCGGACGTTAAAAATCTATTTCACACACATTATCCTTTGTGCTAAACAAGTGTGCTTTGTAAGCAGCCTCTTAGAAGGTAATTCTGACTCTCGTATATAACTTGTATTTTAGGTTTACTTGAATAAGTCAATTCGGCATTGGAAAAAACGGGTTACAGAAAACAAATTTAAACAAAAACTCATTTTGAATAAAGTAGGAAACTAAAAAAACAATGGCATCAACTAAAGATTTTGGTATTTTTATATGGATGTCGATAATATGTATAAAATCAGTTGTTGCCCGGGAAAACCAACAGTTATTGATGCTTCTATTGGATGGATTTAGATGGGATTATCTCGACCAACCAGATTTACATCTTCCAGGATTCCGGAGAATACTCGAGATAGGAATTAGAACGGATTATCTGAAGCCCGTTTACCCGACCCTGTCTTATCCCAATTATTATTCCATTGCAACAGGTGAGTTTAATTTTGTTATATATTTCATGTAGGCCTACAATAATTCTATTAACAACGTGGTTGGCAGGAGGACCACACCACACATAAATATTACACAAGACAAACCTACGGACAGGACAAAATATACACATAGATTTCAAACAATAAACAACACACGTTAAATCATTTGAATGGACCCTTGGGGAGTCGTGTCGTAAGCGTACACTGCGCTGTGTACAGTCCCGGTCATGTAGTCATACACGCCTCACCCAAAATACACAATAAGGGAAATAATGGAATAAAAAAGGCGGATAATAACCAAAAGTTGTATCATACCATGGTATCACCCATAGTCGACCCTGTCCTAGATAGATAGGATATAAATGGGGTTAAGCGTCCACTCGACACTAACTATGTCATTTCGGGACTAACATGGTTTTAATAATTTTATTTCAATAATTCGCTTGCGCGTAGGGGTCTTTAGCAGTGGAAGAGGGGGAACCGGAGGACCCGAAGAAAACCCAGGAGGTTTGACAGGCGTTCTACTCCTTGCCACGTACAACCGGGGATTCGAAACCACGCCAGTTGGCGCTAAACATTCAGCCACCCAACCCCCTCTCTGTGCTAGAAATATCAATGTCGATAAATTGAAGACAAAAATATTAAAGGGGGAATTATGTAAGATTACTATAATAGTTAAAACACAGATAATGAAAAGGGAAAACACAGATAATGAAAAGGGAAAAAGTTGAAAAAAACTCAATTTTCCATGTCTGCACCGGGCGTACTAACAATATGTGTTGGTTACTTTTACTCAAACGCCAATGATGTAACTTTACGGGGAACGATTCTACCTGAGCTTTAGCTGACTTAAACTCAAAATAAAGCCAGATTTCTGTTTGTTAATAGTAAATGAAATGGATACATAAAAAAACAAATCTTTTACAAAAACAGACATCCTCAACAAAATCAAACAGAATATTCTTTATCTGTCTCTATTAAAATATTTTTTTTCTCAAGCAAATGGATTTTTTCATAGTATTAATATCAGAATATCTTGGAATTTTAATGTAACATAAATTTAATACAGACTTTTACAGTTTTCATTTAATGGTCTAATACAATCGGGGCGTTTTATCAAATGGAGTTTATTGCTATGGGACTATGTCTGGAATTGCAATTAACTAAGCGCAGACCGCAAAGAAATTTAGAGAATATTTTTTAAAACTTATCATTATAATTGTGGTCACATGAAAGCCGAGCAGAAAAGTAGGACGTCAAACCCCATTTTTTCAATTCGTTACACGAGAACTAGAACGGAAGAATATAAACCAGCTGATCGCCATTTGTATTTTTCGAAATATTATTTCGATTTATAGAATGACAAGGTTTATGTAAGAACGAAACGAGATAAAATGAAACGAAACAAATAATTGATAAGACGCTAGCACTGTATGCCGTCTTAATAGAGAAGATTTTAGAATCCGAGAGTCCTAGGTCCTAGCCCTTACTCTAACCCTTATCCTAACCCACAACCCACATATGACTTCATAAATGCTAAGGACCGTCTTCGATCTAGCGTTCTCCCAGAATTGTGCTCCCCCACCCCCGACACGACCCATATCTAGGATCGTCAAAGTGTGAAGGACCTACATTTTGAAATAAACAGAGGTCACGGTATTTTTAATTAATGTATATATTATTCTATCATAATTGAATGTTTGACATAATGTTTGATATATGTAATAGTTATGTAATAATAATGTAGTATAAATCCTGCAATAGATGATTATAAGCGAGCCAACGAGAGAGAGAGAGAGAGAGAGAGAGAGAGAGAGAGAGGGGGGAGGGGGGGGGGAGAGAGAGGGGGATTATATAATTATAATGCTTATTATTGGCGGTTGGATAGCCTAATGATAAGCACGTTTGCGCTGTATCATAATGTCTGTCATTAAGTCAACTGGCGTGGTTTCGATTTCCCGGATATACGTGACAAGGAGTAGGGTTCCACTGCTAAAGACACCTACGCGCATGCAAATTATTGACAAAAAAAATGAACCATTTGTTATTCCTGCAATGACCTAGTTGCGTCGAGAGAACGTTAAACCACAACTCTCTCTCTCTCTTTCTCTCCCTCCCTCCCTCTCTCTCTCTCTCTCTCTCTCTCTCGTCATTTTATCTGTAAAACTGTCTTTTGTTGTAGTATTATCAGGGTTGCCGTCGTTACAAGATAAGTTTATCGTGTTATAGAGTTAATTTAACGAGAAGACAAACCCATAGGGTGGTAGGTTTGTACCTAGATAATGTAAATATCAACATTATTAAAATTCCCTTCTTAACCTTGAAATCTATTGCCAGTGCTAGCTAGTATTTTCAAACTTAAATATAGATTCATGTTTTACGAGAACAAAGTAATTAGTATTATAAAGGGGGTTAACTACATAGATAAAGAGCTGGGGATTAACGTCCATACCTTAACAAAAACTAGGTCATTTCGGGATTAACATAAAGTTTAATTTTACTTCAATCATTCGCTTGCGCATAGGGGTCTTTAGCAGGGGGGGGGGGGAGAAACCAGAGGACCCGGAGGAAACCCACGAGGATACACAGGCGACTCTACTCCTTGTCACGTACAACCGGGGATTCAAAACCACGCCAGTTGACTCAATGACAGGCTTTATGATACAGCCCCCCAACCCCCAAATGGGTTAGATAATCAGGAAAGTGTTTTTTGAAGACTGCAAGGAATGCGAAACCATTAGTTGTCTATATTCCTTAATTATTGTTGTTAAGAAACAGAGTAAATGTACCTTGAAATGAATTTATCTCGATTGCCAGTCCATGATTGTTATCTCTCTATACACCACGGTTCCTGTTTTCAAGAGCCTGGTACTAACGTTTCAAGTAAAAATGTCTAGTATTTAATGTGTAATTGAGTAGAACGGAAGATATAGTTTATGTTAAATGTGTGGTATTTATTTACAAACACTACAATATCACTCCCATACGCCTTAAAGTGGCTCAGGTATTTCATAGAAATATGAGCAGGTAATATACTGGGATTTTTAGATATCGTTTTTATTTTTACGTTTTACTTAGCGGTGGACACACTAGCCGAATGATTCGGCCGAATCGTTCGGCCGAATCAATCGGCGTCGAAATTCGCCTCGTGTGTCCACTGTCATTCGGCCGAATTTCTAATCGGCCGAATGATTCGCCCGAATCAAACATGTTTGATATATTCGGCCGAATATTTATTTGCCCGAATTATATTCGCCTGGTGTATCCACTTCGCCGAAGCATTCGGCCGAATGTAGAATTCATTAGACAATCAGCACTCCTATCGAGAAGTCACGTGAGTATTTGAAGACATAGACGCCGCCGTTTTAATCATGTGACGTGAAAAGTGATGCAATCAACTGGTGAATCGGCCGAAACATTCGGCTGGTGTGTCCACCCATTCGGCCGAATAAAATTCGGCGCCGATTGATTCGCCCGAACGATTCGGCCGAATCATTCGGCTAGTGTGTCCACCGCATAAGAGATCGGCTGAGAAATTAAATGTTTACCAGGAGTGTTTATTTAGTAGAATTCTGGAATGATATAAAATCCAATAACTTATTAGGATATCAACAGTAGTGAGAGTTTCCTGCCAGGGACAATCTGATTAAAACACCGATCCTATTTCGTTTCGTTTTTATAGTTAAAAAAATCGTTTTAGCTGTCTTTACTACACTAGGATCTGGAATAGTTGTTATCAATGACGTGTTCTGGATGATGTGAGGGATTAGCCAAGGAAACGGTCTGTTACGGCGACGTTTTGGTCTTTTGACCCCTGACGCGAACTCCAACTGTAACTTGTCAGATCTTCATGTAGTGTTGGCCATCAAAAGTATAAAAAAACGAAACGAAATAAAGATCTGTATTTGAGTCAGATTGTGCCAGGGTCAGAGTATACTAAACTGGAGGTCCCGTGTTCGCTCTCTGTGTAAGCCGTGAAAGTTTACCGAAATTTTCCGACATGCTCCCTCATTGTCAGGGGTGCAGGACCGCGAGCCTGGTAAGGGTCAATGTATAGTCTTCGGAAGGGACGAAAAACCGAGGTCCTGTGTAGGGCCTACCTATTAGCGTTCACGTCAAAGACCCCTTGGCAGTTGGAATTCGATATAAAAGAGTAAGCGTAGAGCCGCTGACCGGGCAAAATTTCACTCATAGCACACTGTATGACGTATAGGCTAACCGTTCTAATTAACACGTTAAACCCCATTTCATTTCTTCTCAAATTATTATACAGTAAATCTAGAGTAATCTAGTAACGATCCCGTCTTCATTAACACGGTAAGTGCAGATGGGACGCTAAATCCGATTTCATTTAATTTATATTATGGCGCCGACGATATATTCCAAATCAGGCAAGAAGAGAAACGAAGGTGTCGTGTCAGAGTATACTTACCAAATTTAACAGGGTGGGGTTGTGGGATGCGGAATGGTTAACGCGTGCGGGCTGCATAAGAAGGCCTGTCATTGAGTCATCTGGCGTGGTTTCGATTCCCGGTTGTACGTGTCAAGGACTAGGGTCGTGGGTTTTTTCCTCCTACTGCTGAAGACATATACGCTCATGCGAATTATTGAAATGAAATTGAACCATATGTTAGTCCCGAAACGACCTGTTTGTGTCTAGTGGAAGTTAAACCCTATCTCTTTCTCTCATCAAATTTGAAAAAAGCTAGTTTTTCAAATTCTTCGTACTACTATATTTAGCGTCGACGAGACACCAATCCGTCCTAATATACGATATTTCCTATATATATATTAGAAGCATAAAGAAATGATGATGGGTATTTCCCTTTAACGGATTGAGCTATCAGTTAAAGGTTTGACTATAATTGACAACATGTGGTATTTATTATTCATATTTATCATGGAATATGATAGTACAGTAATCTGATCTACAGCTTTCAACCCTCACTTTAACCATATACCTTTATATATTGACATTATAAATAAATATATCACCTAGAACCAGTGGTCATGGCACTGTGCAGAATTGGTGAAGACTGGTAATTATCATCCAGGGACATCAGTAGCCACGATCACCCAGTGAGTAAGTCGCTTGATGAATAACCAGGATTTCCAGGGTTCGATCCCGGTGTTAGCCTTGTCAGTTGTTAGAATGGGACGAAAACCAGAGGTTCCGTGTACACGTTAAATAACCCGGGCTCGCAGTTGAAATTAGACAGAAAAAACCACTGTTTGGGCAAAATTAACCTCACAGCACATTCCCCGGCTGTACGTGACAAAGAGTAGGGTCGCCTTTCCAGCCTTGCGGGTTTACTCATGGTCCTCTGGTTCCCTCCAACTGCTAAAAACCCTTACGAGCAAGTGAGTTATTGAAATAAAATTGAACCATGTGTTACTCTCAAAATGACCTAGTTTGTGTCGAGTGGACGTTAAATCCCATGTTTCGCCCTCTCACCCTCTACCCAACAGCACACTGCATTCATTAGCCAAGACCTAGTTCAATTCGTTTTTGTTGATAGGAATCGGATATCCTTTAAAATTTCTGATAATATATAATCGTGTATTTTGATAAGACAACTTTTATACCTGCAGCTCGGTAATGTGCAGATTGTAATGTAATAAAATAGCAATTGGTTTGTAGGCGGAAAGTTTACACACCTACCACATTCCGTGCGTTTAACAATTTGAAGCATGTTTAACTGATGTTGTGGGTAAAAAGGTATAATTGTTATATAATGTTCATGGTTTTATACTTATGTAAGTAAAGATGCAGTCAGCCGGTTTATCCCATACTACGGTGTTTAATATATCTTTTAGATCTTAAAACGTAACTTGGCGTCAGTAATCGCGTACTTATGAAACATTTACCACACAACAAGGGAAGGGATGGGATGGAACACCCGCTCGACACCATTTATGTCCTTTCGGAACTAACATGCTTCAAATGTATTTCAAAATCGCTTTCCTGTGGGGGTGTTCAACAGTAAGAGGAAATCGGAGGAGCCGGAGAAAACCCACGAGGTCGGACGGGCTTCCTTTTTTCTCCATGTCACGTATAAGTGTAAAATTGACACATACGCGTTAAACCGCTAGCACCCACCCACGATAGGTTTTTCAATAGTTCGCTCGCGCGTAGGGGTCTTTAGCAGTGGGAGGAAACCGGAGTGCCCGGAGGAAACCCACGAGGTTAAGAAGGCGCCCATATCTGCATGCCACATACGCTCACACTATAGGGCTCGAAACCACAGCCGCAAGCCAGAGGTGACCGGCCACCTATAGGTCGATGCGCGGCACTCTAGACCACTAGCCCACCCCCTGATAGGTTAGTACAGTTTGTACCACTTCTCAGCGTACAATTTACACTTCAATTTCCGCCTCATTTCAAGAAGAATTAAACCACTCAAATCCCTCCACGGTAATGACGGTTTTCGTACACAAAGCAGGGTATGCGTAAGCTTACTTATTATAACCGTTCGGTGGACCACAGAACGTGGCTAAGTGGGTAAGACGCAGACGCTGTGTCGCTAGTCTTGAGGTCGGGTGTTCGATCCCTGCATCGGCCGAGCAAGTTCATCCAGATTTTCCGGTGTGGTTTCCCCGTGTCAGTGATGCTGGGTGGAGGGCCTGACAAGGACGGCTGTCTAATCGTTCGGTTGGGACGAAAAACCGAGGTCCCGTGTACACATTGGCGTGCACGTAAAAGATTCCTTAGCAGTTGGAATTCGATATAAGAGTATGCCGTAGCGCCGGTGCCCGGGCAAAAATTCACTCATAGCACATTGTATGCCTGTCTTCATTAACCATGTTTAGGAGCAAAATTAGGACGTTAAACACCTTTTTATTTGATTTTATTTGAACCACAGAACAATTTCTGTAACACGTGAGAAAATAGTTGGATATAAGAATTAAACATGTGATCAGACCACCTTTAAACCACATGTCACGTGTGGTATTTCTTGTATTCAGGATTTCCTATGATTGTTCAACTTATAAACACGCGGGTAGCGTTTAATAGCTCAAGCACAAATGCAGAAATGGTTTTTACTCGACTTAAGAAACATGATATGATAGAGGTTTAACGTCTCGTCAACATAATTATTAAATTAAAGGTGCATTATATAAGATTTAGATAAAGCGCTGATAATTCTCACTATAACAGTTAAAACGATAATCAGGGCCGGCGGAAACAATTCTTGATTGGGGGGGGGGGGGCTTTCATACTAAGTCTCTATAGGCGAGGATCCAGGGGCTGCAATAACCCGAAGAAAAGGGGGGGGGGGGCTGATGACAATAAACAAAGCCTGGAAAATCCAATTTTGATTAAATTAATAACTTGAAATCGTGTTTAAATCCGCTGAAAATCAAAACCATCCCGATGCCCTAGAGAGTTGATTATGGGTGTGGCGTGTGCAGAAATAGCTAATTAATGAATCCCAACGAGAGATCTACATTATGCATACTTAACTATTACATATATAATGCTTCTTTAATTTAGATATGTCAATATAAAGTAGTAACATTTTATAGTTTATGACCTGAACTTGGATAATTAGTTCAGTTTGGTAGTTTGTGATCCTAGTCAAGATAATTTCAGTTTATTAGTTTGTGATACGATAAGAGTTTGGTTGTTTTTGAACATTGGTAATTAGTCTCATTTGGTTGGTTGTTATCTTAAGCTAGGAAACTGGTTTCGTTTGGTGAACTGCGATCTTGCTCTAGGGGACTAGTCTCATTTGGAGAGAGAGAGAGAGAGAAAGAGAGGGAGAGTGAGAGAGACATAAATGGGGGTTTAACGTCCACTCGACACAAACTATATCATTTCGGGACTAACATATGGTTCAATTTTTTCAATAATTCGCTGGCGCGTAGAAGTCTTTAGCTAATGTTTGGGTCAATTACGGGAATATTCAATCTGGTTGCCGTCTTATGGTAAAAACCATGTTAGACAGTGTTTGTAAATGTTGAGAAAAACATAAAAAAAATCAAACAAAAATCAAAATGGAGGCAATGGGTATCGGCCGTACAGAAGCAAACATAAGTGTAACCTTTCAGGAATTGTCATAACCATAATGTACCATGCCCAGCAGATACAAATCATTTAGAAACAGATAGGAATAATCTAATTTTTTTTAAAATATCATGCTCTCAGAAACATGACTCGTATTTATTATGCTACTATAGCATAGCATCAATATCACTATATACGGTTTAGAATGTCATAATTGAATCTATGTGCATGCTGCTAGTAATAAGGTATTCGGTGACGAGTTAGGAAAAGGCAAAATTAAAAGCTTCTATTAAACGCGACCCCTATTACAATACACAAGAATCAATGTCACTATAAATATTCTGAACAATTCAGAATGTCATAATTAAATCTATGTGCTGCTAGTTATAAGCTATTAACATTTGCGTGATGAGTTAAGAAACGGCAAAAATAAGTAGTTCTATTAAACGCGACCCCGATTACAACACACAAGCATCAGTATCGCTGTGAACTATTTAGAATGTGACAATTGAATCTATGTGCTGCTAGTTATAAGCTATTAACATTTGCGTGATGAGTTAAGAAACGGCAAAAAAAGTAGCTTCTATTAAACGCGATCCGGGTAACAACACACAAGGCGGGGTTGTTTATGAATAAATAGATAAACAAATAGCCGAGATAAATATATAAATAACAACATGATGGCAGGAAGGAATCTACTGTTCTACAAACTCCCAATTCCGGTTTTTCTCATTTGATGGTTTCCTGAAAACATGACGTATACATTTGTTTTATATTGTCTGAGTATGTCCACCATGTGACATCACCAGACATATACTAAATTACTAATTTATTTAATCTGTGGGTAATAGCTTATATCATAGAAAATGTGACATCCTGGGGGAATTTTTTCAAAATGCTTGAGTTTTGTAATTTCCGTGACGATATTAGTAAGCCTATTAAATGTGTTTGTAAGAATTTGTAGACAAGGCAAATCTTATTAAATATGCCATTTTGCTAAATACTATAATGTTATACGGGAAATGTAATAGGGTTTAAAGTCCCACTCTTCTGCGCTGACTGAGCAAATGAAGACGGGCATAAGCTATACAATGTACTATGTGTACACGAGTCCTCGTTTTTTCGTCTCATTCCAACGACTATACGTTGTCCTTTTCCCTCTACCCTGCATCACTGACAAGGAGGAGCCACACGGGAAATCCCAAACAGGAATCGAATAACAGGTTAGCACACCAACGTCTTACTCACTGAATCACCACGGCTTAAGATGTGATTAGTAATTTGTACAATACTTTGTATAATGTGATAATGAGAGTACATCAGGCTTTATGTCATCGGTATATTTTATTGGGTATGATCAGGTAATTTGTATAATATTTTCTGGGGAGGGGGGGGGGTAATGTGATTAGTAATCTGTATGAAATTGCGCTAAAAACCATCGCTTTATTAATGATTTGTATAATATTTTCTTCGGGAGAAATACTGTGATAAGTACTTTGTTTAATTTTTTGTTGAGAGTCATAATGTGATTAGTATTTGTATAATATTTGGTAGGGGGTCATAATTGTGTTTATAATATTCGGTAGGGGGTCATAACTAAATGGGATTATAAATTTGTATAATAGTAATGTGATTAGTAATTTGTATAATATTTTTATTTTGTTGGGAGCCATAGTTTGATAAATGTGTGTGTGAGAGAGAGAGAGAGAGAGAGAGAGAGAGAGAGAGAGATGGGTTTAACGTCCACTTAACACAAACTAGGTCATTTCGGGACTAGTGTGATAAGTAATTAAGTTATTTTTTTGTTTATTGTCATAATGTGATTAACAATTTGTATAATATTTTATAAGAGCCATGATATTTCGTGATTAACAATGTATATAATATGTTATATTGAAGGGTTATATACAGAGAACCATGGTATGATCAGTAATTATATGTATGATGAAGTAGAAAAAGAATCATTCCTGATCGGGACAAATCCAGAACAATATCATTCTTACTGGTGGAATCAAGCAGAACCTGTCTGGATTTCAGCTGAAAAACAGGTAAATAGACACTCACATGCATGTCACCTCAATCCCCACTGTCACAGGTACCCCCCTCCCTCCCCAACACATAGGGGATGCTCAATTCCCAGTCCAGAACGTCCCGAATGGAGTGACGCGGAATTTAGACCTGTCACAGTTATGTCAGTCACAACAGCTGGGTAGGTGTGAGTAGACTCGTTAGGTATTTAAGTAACAAATAAATGTTTCAGCTGCCATGATTGGTTGAGATAATTTTTATGCAGTCGGCACATGCGTTGTACTCCGAAATTCTCCTTTTTACTCGATTGACACTATTTTCGGAATTAAAAGAATTTAATTTCGGAACGTCCAATCGAGCACGCCCCTAATCTGTCGCTCAAACGTCGTATCTATAAATACAAAGCTGGTTAGGTTGACTAGTTTTCAATTTTCTGTTCCCCAATAAAAAAAGAAACCACCTCAAAAAACTACAGATTTGATGTCCAAGAATACCGCTTTCGGGGATGACGTTTCCATTTGATTGGTAATATGATTTCAGTTTGACGTTATATAATTTCGGGCCTTATTGTCGTAAGCCGTACCTGATGTGTACTCTTCCCCCTGACCTACGCGTGCGCATACGTTTTTAATCGACTACACAAAGGAAATTGATGTCTAATATCGTCCTTGACCCAACTCCTTGTCACGTACACGCCGAGAACCGAAACCACGTCACTTGACTCAATGACATACCTTGTAAACCATTCGCCCCCCTTCCCGTATAGAGAAAAATCCCTATATTAATAGTCTATATATCTCTATGACCTGTACCACTATTTCGTGACATTACTGTATCGTATATATCTCTTATGACTTAATACCCCGAAAAATCGTATACCTTCGCAATTATTATGACTATATTAATAGTCTATATATCTCTATGACCTGTACCACTATTTCGTGACATTACTGTATCGTATTCGTGACATCATTGTATCTTATGACTTAATACCCCGAAAAATCGTATACCTTCGCAATTATTATGACTATATTAATAGTCTATATATCTCTATGACCTGTACCACTATTTCGTGACATTACTGTATCGTATTCGTGACATCATTGTATCTTATAGTTAGTGCAGGGGGACTGCGCCACATATGATTTACAAAAAGGACAAATACAACGACAAGACATCATACTCCGAAACAGCAAACAAAACAAAAAAAAAAAAAAAACCAGTTCAAAAATGAGTGAATGGATCCGGGGGCTAGCCGTAAGCGTCCACTGCGCTGTACAGTCCCGGGTCTGAAGCAACACAGACTTCACTAAAAATTGAACATATTCACTCGTACAAGAAAACGCACAAACAACCCAACACAGAGAAGCAAAGAAAATATAGACCGCCTCGGGAGGCAGTCGTCTGCTAACTGAATGGTGTGACGTAAATACGTCGTAATGTTATCAATGACGTCAATAGAATTTCTTAACAAAAAGGGCGATAATCAAGATTTAATAATGCTAAAAGCTATAAGTTAAACAACCAATCAGAATTTTTAAGTTGTATAATTGCACAAAACACGAAAATCGTATACCTTCGCAATTATTATGAATGATTGATTTCATATACAATTATCTGACCTGGTTCGCCACAAAATATATTTTAACTACTAGGATCAATATAAGCTTGAAGTGTTGAAACTGTACGTTCGACCTTTTTATCAGAAGAAATAATCTACAGTGGCTGGAAACATGTTTATCTTCTAATCACGGCGTGTAGAAAGGCGGCCAGTGTTAATGATATTATCACCCACCAACGCACCATGTCAATATTTAATTGTATCAGATTTATCAATGATAGGTATTTTACTAGTTTTTTTGCTGACTGAACGGAGTTTTAGATTCCTACTTAACAATAATATAAATACATGTACGTTAAAAGAAACAGAATCAAATGTGATTTAACATCCCACTACGAACTGGGCTAATGAAGACGGGCATACGCCAACCAGTAATATAAATGGTGGGCACTATCGAATTCCAACTATCAATGTGTACACGGGACATCGTTTTTTTTGTCCCATCCGAACGAATAGACAGCTGTCCTTGGCAGGCCCTAGGTCCGGCATCACTGATAAGGTGGTACCGCGACGGCAAATGTGAATGAACTTTCTTGGTCAATGCAGGGATCGAACACCCGACCTCCGGGCTAGGGAGCCATCGCCTTTATAATTTCATTCTCTAGTTTAAGCAATGGCGGAGTGGGGGTAACCTTCACTCAACGCAAGTGTACTCATTTCGGGGTTAGAAATCTGCGCAATGTGTTTTGGGATTCAATTATTTTCTAATAGTAAGTGCAGGAGGACCACACTACACGCAAAACTAAAATCTACCAGATAAACCTGAAGACAACACAGAAAATAGACATTGCAAAAAACAAACAATTACCAAATGAAGTGAATGGATCCGGGGGCCAGCCGTAAGCGTCCACTGGTACTGGCATATACCTGACTATTCTTCTAATCCAACTGGAAACCGTTTCTCATGTCAAAAGTCGGACCTTTAGAACATTATATTAGTACACCCAATTATTTTCGGTTATCGTACCTCAAAAATATCGGAACGTCAAACAGTAACCCTAAAGAAGTTATATAACGTACGTCTGCTACAGAATAAGGTTGTGTGTATTTTGGTTATAATATAAACGTTATATTGTTGTTATTTTACAGAAACTAAACAGTTATATGTACTTTTGGCCTGGCTGTGAAGTTACCATTCGAGATGTTAAACCAACGCAATGTAGACCATATAATGGTCCACCTAGTTTAAATAATTTTAAAAGAGTTATGGCGGACGTCATGAGAAAATTTGTTAATGACGAAGCTGATCTGGGCGGTAACAGAAATATATTTCTCATTTAAATGAATTTTGAAGAATGCGTCCCACTTTAAAGTATTAAAATCGCCTTCTATGTGCCTGGGGGTTCACGGTCGCTATAAGTGGGTAAGACGCTGGCTCGCTAGCCTGGAGATTTTGGTGTTCGATCCCTGCATTGGCCGAAAAGTTCATCTAGATTTACTGTCTAGTCATTCCGATGGGACGAAAAACGAGGTCCCGTGTGCAAATTGGAGTATACGTAAAAGGTCTCTCGGCAGTTGGAATTCGATATAAGAGTAGTCTGCTATAAGGGCAATTTTGCCCGGACTGTGGCGCTACGGCATACTCCGGCTATCGAGGGTTCATTTAAGTTTATGCCAACTTGACATGGGATCTCGGTTTTTTGTCCATTCCGAACGATTGTGTGATGTTCCTTGCCCGCGCAAAATTACATAACGAAAACAATACATTTCCGACCAATATTCTTCCGTAAAACAACATTTTAACTAACATCCTTTCGAAAACACATATAAAAAACCGGAAGAGACGGAGAAATAGGATGTAACGTCCACTCGTCACAAACTAAGTCATTTCGTGACTAACAAATGGTTCCATTTTATTTCAAGTATTCTCCTGTGCATAGGGGTCTTTAGCAGTGGGATGAAACCGGGGAACCCAGAGAAAGCCCACGAGGCTGAAAAGGCGACCCCACTCCTTGTCACTACAACCGAGGATAATGTTCATAAACCCCATTTCTTTTCTTTTTCTTTCCGACATTTTGGGGGCCAAATGGTTAGCACGTGCGCGCTGTATTATAAAGCCTGTCATTGAGTCAACTGGTGTAGTTTCGAATCATCGGTTGTACATGGCAAGGAGTATTGTCGGCTCACATCCTCGTGGGTTTTATCCGGGTCCTCCGGTTCTCCCCACTACTAAAAAACCTTACGCGCACGAATTATTGAATTAAAATGAAACCAAATGGTAGTTCCGAATTGACCTAGTTTGTGTCGAGTGGAAGTTAAACCCCACTTCTCTTTCTTTCTTTCCGACATTTCAAAATAATGGCAAAGATATCATTTTCATGTTTCTTCATTTTCAGGCGTATACTATGAACTCATCGATAAATTAGGACATGATTACGGTCCCAAGAGTAAACAATTAAATGAGAATATACAGGCTTTAGATGCTGAATTGTTTAAACTAACAGAAGACATAGTGAAAATGGGATTAAACCACAAATTAAACGTCATGATATTTTCCGATCATGGCATGGCGGATATGACCAATAGAACTTTAATAAATACGGCTAGCATATTGAGAAGGAATGATTATGACGTTATTCTAGAAGACGGACCAATAGCAAGCGTTTGGCCAAAACCCGGAAAACACAGAGAGGTGAGTCTTATGAGAATCGTTACTGCTCTTTCATTTTACAGGAAGCGAAGTTTGAACTCTCGTCTAATTCAATTGGCCAGAAATTCATAATGACTCTTCTGTGGATGTCACAGATCGGTCGGCCTTCGTCGGAATTAGAAACCGAACGCTGATGGTCCGGATCATACATGTTCAAAGATGGCTGTCCCTATGGACATAGAGCGAGAGAGAGAGAGAGAGAGAGAGTGGGGTGTAACGTCCACTCGACACAAAGAGAGAGAGCGAGAGAGAGAGAGAGAGAGAGGGGAGAGAGAGAGTGAGAAATGGGGTTTAAGGTCCACTCAACACAAACCAGGTCATTTCGGGACCAAAAGAGAGAGAGGGAGAGATTTGTAAATTACGGGGAGAGAGAGAATGCGGTTTAACGTCCACTCGACACAGACTAGGTCATTTCGGGACTGATATATGGTTTAATTTAATTTCAATAATTCGCTTGCGCGTATGGGTCTTTGGCAGTGGGAGGATACCACAGGACCCGGATAAAACCCGTGTGGTTGGACCGGGGAACTTACTTCTTGTCACGTACAAGTGGAGAATCGAAACGACGCGATTTGACTCAATGACAGACCTTGTGATCATAACGGCTATAGTCACAATTGTGATGCGTGACTCGAGGGCCCAGGCTAGACACATTGCATCAAATCAAACGGCCGTATGTAGACTGGAATAACCAGACGATAGAAATTTGCACTCGATTGAGATTGCTGGCTTATTTTGCCGAACATAACCTGATTTGAAATTGGAGTCAAAACGAAAACCATTAAATGTAAATCAGTGTATATACATTCATGTTACAGTATTAATTGCGTTGCGACCCACTTATGTAAATATCTAGGACCAAAAGGTTAGCTATTTACCTCCTTTAAATAAAGATCTAATTTATAATTTCTATAACATCTGAAGCACAAACTAAGACTTGCAATAATCAGATTTAGCTCTTGCATAATGTATCTTAATAAAGCCTAGCTCATCACCTTTATCACCTCTTACTCGAAATCAGAATTCGTATTGGACTGGAGTTGGGATCCTATAACGTGTTACCAGGATAAGAATTTTTTATTTGTTTCAGGTTTATCACAAGTTACGACGATTTCATCGTAAAATGCATGTTTATGAACGTGAAGATTTACCAGAACGATATCGTTATAAACATAATGCACGTGTAGCACCAATAACGATGATAGCAGAGAAACCTTATTATATATTAACGGTAAGAATACGCTTTCTTGTTTAATTCATAAGGGGATGGATGGCTGTATCACAAAGCCTGTCATTGAGTCAACTGGCGTGGTTTCGAATTCCCAGTTGTACGTGGCAAAGAGTAGGATCGACTGTCCAACTTCGTGGGTTTTCTCCGGGTCCTCCGGTTTCCCCCCACTGCTCAAGATCCCTAGGCGCAAGCAAATTATAGAAATAAAATTAAATCATATGGTATTACCGAAATGATTTTTCTTTTGGAATAAAACTTGTAATGTAACTATATTTTCGATAAGAATTATGAAAAAGTTGCCGTCCAAGCTTCTTAGAATAATCAAAGATTAAAATTTACCACGTTTCGTTTTGGTCTGAATTGATTAAATCTGAAAGTAGTTCACTAAAGGCATGGCTGTAACGAGTTTTATTCGAAAATCTAAGATATGAATTAAGTTTATACAATAATTTGAATCTGGGACAAAAACTTTTCAACAATATTGGCTGACCATCTCTCATGGTAATCCATGTAGTTAAAAGTGTGAAATGTTCTTGATCCTTTTAATTGAACAATATTATAGTGAATCTGGTCTTAGGGCCCTTTGGTCGAAGATGGGATTGATCGGAGTATTACGTTACAATTTCAAATAAACGATAAGAATGTCATGGGGCGTGTCTAGTCATTTCTATCAGGGTTTGTAGAAGACACTCCCGTTTCCCCACCTTCGGCTCGCTGAGCTGGAGGTCCTGTGTGCGATCCCTGCGGTGGCCGAGTAAGTTCATCGTGATTTTCCGACGTGGTTCCTTCTTTTCAGTGGTGCAGGAGAAGAAACATCGAGGTCCCATGTAGAAATTGGCATGCACGTTAAAGATCCGTTGGCAGTTGGAATTTGATATAAGAGTAGGCGGTAGCACCGCTGGCCAGGCCAAAGCCCCCCCCCTCTTAGCACACTGCATGGCGTATGCCCGTCTTCAGTAGCCCAGTCGGAGCAGAACAGTAGGACGTTAAACCCCATGACATTTTCATTTTCTTGCATTAAAAACCCTTTAGTTCTTAGTCAAAAGGCAAGGGTAAATACATTTCGTTATTATAGTGTAAAATAAACAGAATGTTGATGACACAAATAACTTAATAGGCTAGCGTTCTTTTTTTTTTAATAAATTGTCTAAATAATCAAAATACAATTGTGCTTTCTTTTCAGCCGGTAAAACCTAATTATCCATCCCGAAATTCAGATTTTGGACCGAGATTGGGAGTGCATGGTTATGATGATACTGATATTGATATGAGAGGGATATTTCTAGGTTTTGGGCCGTGTAAGTTTTCATATACATTCGCTTAAATGTATTGGGTATTATGTTTTAACGTGTGCGTAGATTAGCATTACAATTAAAGGGAGATAACCCTATTATCGTAGACCTGTTGGGGTAAGACTACTAATATTTTTCACTAAAAACTTCAATGATGTTAAGTTCGTGCATATTATCTAGACTGAAACAATTTCATGGATATTCAGAATTATCGGTCAAATTATTCTTAAACACGGATTTACCAATGAATA
This sequence comes from Patella pellucida, assembly GCA_917208275.1. NCBI lineage: Eukaryota > Metazoa > Mollusca > Gastropoda > Patellidae > Patella > Patella pellucida. The sequence goes on from OU795040.1 coordinate 11,752,029, forward strand.
ACGTCATTTCCTGCTTGTATTGTTTTGGACAAAAGATTAAGTTTGACCGTTCGATATAAATAAAATAAAAACCAAGTACGAACAATCCAAATCATAAGACAGAATTCGCAGTCCTAAAAACGTTATAGGCAAAATAGTGTATTCAAGCAAAATAGTGTAATCAGCAAATTGACTGCTCCTCGTGTACAAAAATACACGACTAGCAGTGGTAACAGGTGTCCAGAAGAGTAAGCTTACCCTGCCTGGCGCCACACCCGCCATAGCTGCATCCAATCTATTAGGCGAAATGTCAGTCAAATAGCGTGATTGGCCAATGAACTATAGTATGCAAAAAGCACGTGATGAACTGTCTTAACGATGTAGTAGACATTATCAGGGTGATAGTAACAGTATACGTGTAAATTAAAAATATCTAGAATAATAGCCGAGAGAGACACGTTATATTTACCAATCAAATCAATATGGCGGCCATAAAACTTTTTAAAGGCCTTAATAAGTTTAGTGCGCAAGTATCCTTGTAGTTGAAGCTTAGATGACAAATGCCTCGATCTACTTAAAAAATCAGAATAAAAGGAACAAGCTCTCGTGTAACAAATTAGCTGAGACACAAACACTCCATAAGCTGGTGATATTGGAATGTTACTACTAATAAATGGAAAGTTAACAATCGGAAAGTTAAAGTCATCCCGTTTATCGTACAATTTAACACTCAGTTTATGGACATTGTCATATTCGAGACGCAAATCCAAGTAGGTAGCGTAATTGTCACTGTCGGTGGTATTTTTAATTTCGAGCTCATCAGGATATATGAAGTCTACATAATCACTAAATTTAGGATTATTAAGGGCTAAAACATCATCAATATATCGATAAGTGAAATTAAAAAGTCTGACTGATCGTTTATTTGTTTTCACGAGCATCTGTATGTACTCGGCTTCGTACGAATCGATAGGATAAACGACAATATAGAGGGGAATATACCATTTCAGTATAATATGGCGCTACACCCTATATTTTTCGTATGAGAGTTTGGCGTCTATGCTACCTAAACACTAATATGGCATTTCACTAACTGTCAACTTAAAACAGATACAGAATTGCAGCATCCCAAACTTATGCTGCCTGTCTACAGCTAGCTCCTCCTGAGAACATCTCTTTCTCGTATGACGTCGATAGTTCGCTGAGTGCAGTATTTGAATTGCAGTTTCTGGAGTTAGTCGCACTCTCTAATAACAGACGTAATGTAGTACAAAGCGGCGTTACCTACCGTAGAATTAATGCATTTTAGGTTCACTAAACACTCTTTATATACCACTCCTCTGCTGTGTTTTCTTTACGTACTAGTATTATTTAACTTATACCATACTTGGTTGTTCTTTCAGCGTTTAAAGCTCATTACCGAGGACCAGGAATAGAAAATATACATCTATATCAGATCATGTGTCGTATATTGGGTCTTAAACCAGAATCTCATAATGGTACATGGTCAACAATTAGTGGATTAGTCACAGATAAACTGCCACCTGCAATAGGAGGGGCGAGCACTCTAACCATGACTTACCTAACACCAATATCTTTACTTGTTTTAATCTGTATAATACTGTGTTTTTAAATCATTAGACACAAATTTCAAGTTTAAATCATTAGACAAAGATCTCAGTTTAAATCATCGAGCTGTCCGTGTAGACGGTAGTGGTAAACATGGTAAGATTAGTGCCCTTAATCCGATGCCACTTCATTTAGCTCCAAAGCTAACAATATTACATATTAGTTATGGTAAGATTTTGGTACTATGCAGGCACAGATACCCAGTGAGTGAGGGTGCAGGGGTAAGCCCCCCTGCCCGCCCACTGGTATTTTTCATAACCTCCACTATAATGTGAACGCCTCTCTGGATTAACATTAAACATGACTAGTCGAGACCTCGCTCAGTAATAAGCAGTACATGTATTCCGTAGAATTGTAACCTGTTTATTCCAGTTCAATTACTAAATGCCATTAAAACAATTCATGGATTACCATGGTTTACAATATTCCTAATTTGCTTTAAATTGTTCTTATTTATTTGTAAACAATGTGTTTTTGCAAAAAAAATATTTATTACAATATTATCATTATATTAATCCCATGTGTTTGTTTGTCAATTCTGTATAAGCTTGATATTATATCCCTATTTTTTTTTTATTTATGTGCACTACACTTTCATAAAATGGGAGGTTGGATGGTCGAATGGTTAGCACCTGCCCTCTGTATCATAAGGTCTGTCATTGAGTCAACAGACATGGTTTCGATTCCCCGGTTCTTGACAAGGAGAACGATCGTCTGTCCAACCTCGTGGGTTTTCCCCGGGTCCTTCGACTCCTAAAGAACCCTAAGCGCAATCGAATTATTGAAATAAATATGAACCCTTTCTCGGGGTCTTCCCTCTGCTAAAGACACCTACGCGCTAGTGAATTTTTTTTCATAAAATTGAACCATGTGTAAATTACGAAACAAAAATCCTAACCCGCCTCTGAGAATTAAGGTACTACTCCTGCCCACTTTAAAATATCCCTTATATGCCCCTGAGTATGTTTATAGATTTCATGTGTAAAGATGCCAATATATTTCATGTGTAAAGATGCCAATATATTTCATATGTAAAGATGCAAATATATTTATGTAAAGAAGCTCATATATTATTATGTCAATTGTTGTCAATTATACGGAAGCGTAATAGGGTCATACTTTTTTTTATTATTCTATTTTCAAGAATTTTCAAGTTATTAACTTGAATTTTAAAGATACTAACTTGAATTTTCAAGTTAGTGTTATATAAAATAAGCGTTTTGATCTTATGATGTCATGCAATGCTTTACGTAATGGACGGAACGGTATCAGACCGAAACACAATTATTAAGGCTTTCTTCCTTTTAGGATTTTCGAATAAGAGAATTCGCATCCTTTTGGATTATGAATATGGAATTGTTGCTGGTTTTCTCCTGCAGCGAAATTACTCCCAACGCATTAGGCAAATCATCTCCGATAGCACATTGATTGGCGCAAATTGACCAGATTATTAAAGTGTCAACGTGCGATAAAACACTATTCATTTTAACAGTTTTGAGCCCTATATAAAACCCATTTGAAGTACAAAAACAAATTAAACGTGGCGCGTTATGACGAATCAAACGTCCCAGTACCCAGTTCTAATAAATAGTCTTTATTAAAGTGATACTCGACATTACCCCCACACCCTGGATATCTGCCCCGCCGGACATCTGACCACAGGACATTTCCTCCTGAAGACATTTTCCCTCCTAGGACATCTAGCCCCGGACTTTTAATGACCGTATATTATCCCCCGGGACATCTCCCCCCCCACCCCTAGGATAGGACATCACTGCAACCACCACCCTTTAGAACCCTGGACGTTACGAGATAACAAAGGTTAAATAAATATAATTTTTTTTACAGTGCATTATTTTACCGGTCAATGGTATAGAGTTAGATAGTAGAGTGTGTCCATAGCCCCATTCCTAGCGTGTCGTAGAAGGCGACGCTTGGGAGAGTTAGTATCTTGAAAATTCAAGTAAGTAACTTGACAAATTGAAAATAGAATAATAAAAAAAAAATGTGCGGTCCTATATTACGCTTACGTACAATTATATAAAGCTGTTCTAAATAATAAAATTTTAAATTAACTGCACTTACTTTATTTTCTTTCTAGACATTGTACATTTATATTGTTTTGTTGTTTAGATTAATTGTCGTTAATAATAAAGAAAATAAATACATGTTCTACATTTTCAAGAATATAATTTGGTCAATAAACCAAACTATGTGGCGATTTTATTAATACCATTATTGTCCGTGGGAAAGGCGGAGCATATCGATCTTGTACGGCTTAGACTGTTTTTAGAAGATGCAATAATACAGTACCGCCGAACCTAATGGACTATCAAAATGCATAAATTATTAGATACATAAGACACAAGAAAAAAATTACAGATCAATTTTCAAATATTGGTATTGGTCTTGCAACATATTTAATGACCGTAGCCAAGAAAATTAGAAATATTTATAATCCAATTTTCGAATATTGATTTTGCTTATGATTGAGATTTTATCATTTCACATAACACTTGACACATCTTTCAGGAGACTACGTGACCGTAGCCAAAAAAATCGAAAATATTTATAGGTTTTTCTAAGCCTAAATAATGTCATAAAGATTGAACTATTTAGGTTGTTCTGTTATGTGAAAGGGGCCCTGTTTCTCGAAATGTTAGCTAGCAGATACTTCACTAAGCACTAAAATCAATAAAATATTATCCAATCAAATTACTAAAATTTGGATTTTTGTCTTGGTTAAAATTTCGTGAAATTAATCACTGTCATTATTCCAAACACCTCCTGTTCCAAGATAGCGATTCAACTTGTCTTTTCAGTTTTGTTATTGGTAATTCATATGCACTTGTCATGTATCTGGACAGGTAATCAAATCATCCCGGCGAATAATATTTTAGCCTTGGCATTCTAGCCTCCGCATATACACGAGTCACTTTTATGCATACCTGTACGGTCGTGGTCTGCGCCACCTCGACGACTGGTAGATATTCTGGGCATTTGAGGCTCCATAACTACGGGTGTTAGCAATCTTAGCAGGAAGGTTCCACTTTCTTCTATTCATCTCGGGAATATGGCGAGATGGTCTGTACGGTATCCCATTTGAACCCCGAATTAAAACACGTTGAGAATACGGCACGCTACGTCCTGGCTTAAACACGCGGACGACAACAGTTGGTTGTGAAATATAAGCTTTCATAGGAAAGTCATAAATATTTAACACACCGCCCATGATGGCTCCCCTTCTTCGCCGTCTTCTATTGTGACGATGTCGATGTCGGCGATGTTTGACATTCATGGTGATGTTCGATATAGTGGGTGAGCTCCGAGATTTAGCACGGGTTACAAAAAGCTTTCGCATGCTTCGTTTACTGTGTCTTCTTTTGAATCTGGCATATCTGCGTCTCTGTCGTCTCCGGATCTTTCTAAAATCGCGTGTTTGAACTAGAAGGGGCGGGACCTTGTCTGACCCTTTAACTAATAACGTTGCAACTGATTTTCCTTTTGATGTTACACGGCTAATAATGGTGGGCTGTAAAATATATAATTGTACACCAGACTCGCGTTCATGTGAGTTTTCTTCTTTCTTTTTATTTGGAAATACGCTTTCGTTGTGCATATTGGATATTGGCCGATTTACGCTTGTAATATTCTTTGGCTCGGTTTCCTTGCGTCTTTGGCGTCTTCTTCTCTTTTTATTCCGTCTTTTTTGATTTGCGATTATACCTTCAGGCTGTCGATACAATACTCGCTGACGACCTCCGTGTATTTTCCAAACCAATTTTCTAAATGTATTCATGGCATCTTGAAAAGAACGGATATTTTTATCTTTGGTAGCGTTTAGGGCAACATGTTTCGACCATTCTGCATCCAGTGTGTAGTTTGGAAAAGTTTGTGCTTTGGAGTAAGCGGGGTGAAAACGTACAGATCTCTTATTGCGCAGTTTCGATGCTTTGCGGCCTCCCAGCTGTGGTACAAGTAACAATAACACTAGATAAACGAGTGTTGTCTTCATTTTTACCTGTGGAGAAATAAAACAATTAAACTGAGTTTTTTGGTAATTTAATGAAAATCGACCATATTGTATCGTATATATGAAAGAGCGAGTCAAAAACATGGGCTTAATAAATGAAACGAAAAGACACGGGGTTTAACGCCCTACTGTTCTGTTCCGAACTGGGCTAATTAAAAGACGGGCATATGTCATACAGTGTGCTATGAGGGAAACGTTGCTCATACAGTGTGCTATGAGGGAAACGTTGCTCAGACAGCGCCACTACGGCCTACTCTTATATCGAATTCCATCTGTCAAAGGGTCTTTTGCGTACATGACAATGTCTTCATTGAACCTCGGTGTTTCGTTCCATTCGAACGACTCGACAGATGTCCTTGTCAGGCCCTCCTTCTTACATCACTAACAAGGGGGAACCACGCCGGGAAATCCTTATGAACTTCCTCGAGTCAATGCAGGGATCGATCACCCGGCCACCAGGCTAGCGAGCCAGCGTTTTACCCACTTAGCCACCGTGACCCACTGGGCTTAATAAACTACGGCCGCCATAATTCAACTGTTGTGAGTTTTTGTTATAAACATGTCGTGAAGAAAGCTAACTTACTCTATCATCTATTCCATACATTGGGTTTTATATCCAAACATGATGTTAAGAAACCACTGAACCTCCTAAATCAAGTTTGTACAGCACTTGGTCTTTTCAAACCAAAATAATATCAGAATATTAGTATGTTTGTCATTTCGCAATTCAAATCACTTTCCAAATTAGTTTGGCTTTCTTCACTCGTTTTTTTGTGTGTTCTTATAACTTGTTTCTAGTTCACTTTAAACAAAACAATCATTAACTGTTTCAATTTCAATTTAAACTCCGAATTGAATTTTCAATTCGTAATCTATATTCTACACAGTCAGCAACACACCAGCTTAAGAGATATGGACATAATCCTGCACCTTGTCGACTGCATAATCGAAGTACGGGAATGTTGTCTAACATAAGCCTACTAATCACTGTGTATTCATATTAGGTATATTGATACATAACGTGCATTGAATATATTAAAATACCCGAGAGCTAATGTACAATAGTTGAACAAAATTCCACTCATGTTTATTGCTATGTTGAATGAAACTACCACAGACATATAGTAATAGAATACCCATTACTACATAAACAGCCATAGAAACTGGACAACACTCGGTATAAAGCGACCCACCTGGTATATGACACAAACCCTGAGTTTTATATCTTATTTAAAGTGGTTCGTGTATGATTCACCTGAACCCATGAACCGTATTGCATACCTACAATATGACAATGATTGATAACTATACGAGCTTCTAACTCAAACTAGCGTAGCACTTTAAAGCGGTTCTACTTGTAGTTCCACTTTTAATGACCCCGTGTAACATTGTGTACAATAATACATAAAGAGTCACAGCGACAAACTAAATTATTATAGGTTTCCCTTTAAAGATATTTCAATAATGGTTGAAAGGGTGATTACACATAAGCCTAGTCAGGTCCAGTTAATAATAGAATAAAAATAAAGTTGTTCTACATTTAATAACCCGGTTTCACATTTCGTACAGTGATACCGAATATCACGTGCAGGACTACCGTACTACACACAAAGCCAAACCGACAAGACAAACCTGTGGAAAAAAATTAGACATCGCAAGAAATATCAAATTATATTTAAATGCATGGATGCGGGGGCCAGTCGTAAGCGTCCACTGCGCTGTATAGTTCCGGGCCTGTAAATAATATGTCAGATACAAATGTTTACTAGTCAGGGTTTTAATGTCCACTCGACATAAACTATGTCATTTCAGGACTAACACATGGTTCAATTTTATTTCAATAATTCGCTTGTGCGTAGGGGTCTTTAGTGGTGGGAGGAAAACGGAGGACCCGAGGAAACTCAACGAGATCGGACAGGCGACCCTACCCCTTGTTACTTACAACCAAGCGAGTTGACTGTTTAACATCAATAGACCTCTTCGTCTTATGACTGTAAACACTGTCATTTGATCCAAATGGTAGAGGTCTTGGATTTTTCTTTTAAGACATGGAAATTCAACATACCAGTAGTCTGAGGAGCACATTCTTGTTGTGGTACAGTCTCCGGTTCCACCACTTCTGCTATGCTTACGGTCTTTATCTAAAAAGAAGTAAGGAAAAAAAAGTAACATACTGCAACTGAACATTTCTATAGAGAGAGAGACAGAGAGAGAAAAAAATTGAGGTTTAACGTCTACTCGACACAAACTTGTGCGTAGGGGTCTTCGCCAGTGGGAGGAAACCTGAATGCCCGGAGGAAACCCACGAAGTTGAGAATGCGCCCTAATCTCCATGTCACATACGCTCACACTAGGGCTCGACACCACAGCCGCAAGCCAGAGGCAATCTAGGACATCCCAGCCCCCCTCTAGTGGTGACGTATATAGGGTAAATAAAATCGGAACATTTCTCAATTGCATAATTAAGTAAAAATAACTTTGAATAAACAATAGAAATATATGTTAAACAGTTTCGTACCTGTTAAAACAAGGGAGTCCTCTGCCAGAAAAGATAATGATGCTGACAAAATAGGAGATAGCTGTACAGCAAGGCTTTCTTCTGAGCATGATGTATGGACTGTTCGTCTAACAAGAACTTTAATCATTATCAAATGCCAACAAGAACTTTAGTCATTATCAATAACCATTGAATAGGTACTAAGTTATATACATATTTGGACAATGTCTACAGATCAGTAAGGCTGGGGATGATTAAAAAGTAATGATGTTAATAGATACAAAATTTTAAAAAAATCAAAAATATAAATAATGTTTATATTATATAACCACTAACAAAAGTTCTACCTTATATTTCTCCTTCAAACATCTAGAGCATCCAAGAGACCTTGACATAACATCTACTCTAGAGTCAATGGTCTTGACCATAGTCTTCAATTCTTCAAGCTAAAAAAATAAATTTAAGATAAAATATATTCTCCATATGCCAAACTTATTAAACAATAAATTAAGCCGATATCCAAATGTTAAAAAGGAAATAGAGCAACATCCGTAGAAACAACAAATTACGATTATGAATTCCCTTCTACTTACGATTATGCATTCCCTTCTACTTTAACTATGTATACGTTAGTTTGTTTGTTACCGTACTTGTATATTTATTATCAGTTGTACTGTTTAAATGTAATTTATGTAATTGTATGACATCTTAAATATAAAAGGACTAATACATTACCCTCTAAATCAAGACATTTGCTGTAGCTTCCCTTTTTTGATGGTGTTGGACATGTCTTGTTTATCTGCAAAAGGAAAGTTAATCGCATTTGAATAATGTATCAAAGGACACTTTTTAAACTATTAAAATCAAAGTTGCAAGGTTATGACACATATACATGTATCAGCGATAATTTACTTCATAATACATAGAACAAAATTTAATAAATCAAAATATTGTAGGCTACCTCATTTTTATCCGTGATTTCTACATGTATATCTACAACTAGCAGTCGTGGCTTTGGTTGGGCTACATGTGCATTTACTTCTTTGGGCCATTCTTGTAATAATAATTAAATTGAAACAACATCTGTTTTTTTTGTATCTGTACAATTTCTTGATATTTTAAAGTAATTTTGATGATAATAACATTATTGTACATATGCACACATTTTCTGATTCAGTTGAAATGCATCTTGGTTATTCTGGAACAAGGCGAGGTCCATGGACCACCCTCGATTTGCTACAAAACAAAACATTGAGGTCACATGTTTACAATTTACTTTTTTAAAAATGCAATCAAACAAACGACAATTGTCAAACCTCAAAATAAATGCTCACAAATTCGTCCTTTTCTCAATAATCCTCTCACAATTTAAAAACAATAATATAAATGAAATCATACTGACTACTAATGGCGGCAATTGTCCCTGGGTGAAAACCACTAACCCGGGGATACCGCGCTTGCACCCTTTCTCAAACAAAATAGTCGGCAAGGTTTTTACGGGGCATTTATATTTCTTATCGGCACATCCGTCGTCGTAATCAATGATCGCGAAGTATAACAGATGTCATTCTTTAAATCGTAATAATTTTGAAACTGGCGCAAGTCCGTCTTCAGTTAGCCCAGGTTAGACGCAGAAGAGTAAGACGTTAAACCCCATTTCGTTTCATTTCCTAAATAAATCCACAACATACCACACCCTTTATATAGCCCACCCTTACAATGCCGACATTGTTATCATTGTTGTGTCAACCCTCGGGGATCACACAATTTTTCCTACAACAGAAGTTGAAACTCATTTAGTTATGAGTGTACCCACCAGATGTAATCAAAGAAGGGCTGTATCCGAACATGACAATTTAAAAACAACAACGTTTCTGGACTCAAGACAAACGTAGCAAAATGTTTGAAACGTTTTTAGCGACATTTGGTCATCTTACAGCCGCTCGTCAACCTTTTCCTTCCTTAATTGCTCCCCCATATATGTGTTATTTCGCGTATCTTCTAGGAATCGTAATAATTTTGGACCGAGTTTCTTCCAGGTATGTAGATGTCACGGAGGATAGGAAGCTATCAACACTATCTTCATGTTTTCGTTAGAGAGGTCTCAGCCTTGTAGAGAACGGTCCAGGGCACCTATACTGCCAAACAAAGCACGTAAAAAGGCCGTATAAAACATGGAATTTTATGAACAGATAGTATTATATATGTACCTGGCATTTATGTCTCTATTGGCGTCGTCTTTCACAACCTTCAACAGATAAGGCGTCGTATTTGCGATATTTCCCCCTGCGTTTGTCATTGACAGTCAGCGGACACAATGTACTTCTGTCGGCTTCACTTTCGGTTCGTTTAAAATCTCCTGCCATGTTTTAGATTGGGATCTTCTGAAGTGTGTTATGCTATTCAGTGTGGTTTCATAATAATTAACATTGGCTACATCAACAAGAGCGGGTCGGTGGGCAACACCGTGCATTTCTATCAAAATTTTTTTTTTTTTTTTTTTCAATAAAGCAGCAACATTAGCCCTTTTCCCCATCAGAGCTCATCTCAAATAATTTATTTACATCAATTTTACTCGCATTTAAAGAAGCAAGAATGTTCTTTGTTAGAGTCGGCTGTGGCACGGTGTACTTAATAAGTTTTACAAATGCTGGCTTCTACTTACCGTCTTTAATATAGTTTATGTACACTATCAAATGTTTTTCACTGCCATCATTTATTTTTGTATCCCGTGGGAATGTAGGGGAATTGTTAACAGGCAGTTCTCCCATTGACACGGACATGGACCGCAGATCGTATCTAGTTTGGTCTTGTCCCAATTAAAAACTAAAGCAAAACAAGCAGGGTCATTATAATATTTATTATCCAAATACATGCAGAATGCCATTTATACACATATAATGCACAAAAAACAACCCTAACATTCGGGATACCTCACATACAAATTCAGCTCTACAACGATATAACAATGTTCACACGCTTAGGGGCATGCCTCTACAAACTATATACACAAAAATTGCACAAAATTTAATTCTCCATACGGCAATGACAACTGAAATGAATCACATGGTTATCAATAAGATGCACGTACTTAATTTCGAAATTATAATGATATCCAAATCCTCCTAGAGATCGAAAAATACAAATGTTAAATATGCCAGAACGAAGATGCGTCATGGAAATTGTTCGACGGTATGATACATATAGTAAAATAATACCTCGTCATCAGTATCCTCGGCATAATTGCATGCGTACAGATTTGGTGGATTCTGAAAATTAAAGAAATAACTCTGTTAAAATCAATAATTTACTATCTTGCAATTGGAAGTAGAAAATAAATAATAATACAATGTCTACAATAAAATGACCCAAGTAATCTATGAGAACACTCGTGGATTCTACATTGGATTAGGCATTTAAAATAACTTCTGTTGGAACGGATTTTATAGAAATTTATTGAAACATACCATTTTATTGTTTTCTTTCCACATTCTCTTATCTCGCTCACCAGAGAGTCGATATCAGTGTCCGTGATGTCCCCAAATTCTTCCATGGTTAGTAAATCTGGGGTCGGTAGTGGATGTACCTTTTGGGTAGAAATTAAAATATACATAACATTAATTGCTTAATCCTCTTGTTTAGTGATTTGTAACCTCCATATTTATATAACTAAGTCATGGAATCTAAGTAAAAAATTAAATGGGGTTTAACGGCCTACTGTTCTGCTCCGACTGAGATAATGACTGGGCTAATGACGGTAAGAAAACGCCATACAGTTTGCTATAAGGAAATTTTTGCACGGGCAGCGACGCGATGAGCCATCGTATTCCAACTGCCATAGGATCTTTTACATACACACCAATGTATACACGGGACCTAAGTCTTCGTCCCATCCGCACGACTAGGCAGCTGTTCCTGTCAGACCCTGTGTTCTGCATCAGTAACCACTGTGAGAATCCTGAAACTTTCTCGGCCAATACAGAGATCGAACATCCGACCTCCACTTAGCCACCGTGTATGCATATATGTATACAAAATATAAGTTTTTTTTACGATATTACTCAAGAATTAACCTCCCGACTAGGGATATGACATACCTCAGCTTAAATTTCTTGACTGTTGATAGTTTGATAGTTGTCACACTCAACCTGTTACAAAAGATGGGACACTTAATTGGGCAAAGTTAAAAGATGGGGAATTTAATTGGGCAAAGTTAAAATATTCGGTACGTGGTGCATTATTTGACCAAAACAATCTCTACTGGGACATTATTTGTCAGGAAGGACCAAACAATCGGTGCAATATTTGTCAATATGTGTCAATAACGTTGAAGGACATTTTATAGATATTACAAATACAAAAGCTGGGTGGGGTAGGTACCCCACATAACCCGTGCATATTTCTATCATGTGAAGTGTTTTCCCCGCGGTTGCAGTAATTAAGATTCTAAAGATTTTACCGATTTATTATTTCTTCTCTTTCCCGTAAAAACCGTCAAATCTTCTATCGCCCAAAATAGCGAACTCCCTACCTAAAATGAAATGGGGTTTAACGTCCTACTCCGACGGAGCTAATGATATTGCTCAAGAATTAACCTCCCGATTCGATATTTTCAAGTTATACATACCCCAACTTGAGACCATGTCAGTTGGTCCATATCATCAGTCTTGGTAACATACCCCTCCACCGTGGACTTAGGATGTTTTCTGACCACGAGCAGAGAGTGTAGTTGGTCTCATTACACTCACCCTGAACGTTCAGGGATTGTCCCATTCAATCAATGTGGAAAAAAAACTTTTTCACTGCTAACCGACGGGGTGTCAATCCGTGTGAAAGCCTGTACATTGCGTTTCGTCTTGTATGACCGACATTTCTGAATATGGACGTTGACCTGCATTACAGTGCCATGGCGGGGAAATGTAACTTGCCCAGTAAAATTGACTGCGGTTTCAATTATTTTCGACATTGATTGACTGGGACGGTCCCTGAACGCTCAGGGTGAGTGCAATGAGACCGACGTTCAGAGCTGAACTAGTAGTTAGGCATTGTCCGGGTAATTTGTGGGTGAAAATACATGTATCCGGAATGCAGTCATTTTAGTATTGCCGGGGAACCTATCGGGTTATATTATTGACAACTGCTTTAACGAAATAACAAGGTCTTATTTTCTCACTAAGATGTTCGTTTACATTGTACAGGCGCCCACACGGATTAACAACCCAACGTTTGGCCGTGAAAAGTTGCCCAGTAAAATTGACTGGGGTTTCAATTGTTTTCGACATTGATTGAATGGGACGGTCCCTAAACGCTCAGGGTAAGTGCAATGAGACCGACGTTCAGAGCTGAACTCGTAGTTGGGCATTGTCCGGGTAATTTGTGGGTGAAAATACATGTATCCGGAATGCAGCCATTTTAGTATTGCCGGGGAACCTGTCGGGTTATGTTATTGACAACTGCCTTAACGACCGAGATGACGTCATCTTGCAGGCGCTCGTCACCCGTTTCCTTCTTTAATCCCCTCCATATATGTGTTGTTATCTCGCGTATCTTCTAGGAGTTGTAACAATGTTGAACTGTATATTGGAGTTTCTCCCAGGTATGTAGATGTCGGGGAAGATACGAAGCTATCAACATTTATCTTCATGTTCTCGTAAGAGAGGTCTTTGGCTTGTAAAGAACGGCCCAGGGCACCTATATCGCCAAACAGAGCGCGTAAAAAGGCCGTATAAAACATGAAATTATATGAACAGATAGTATTATATATGGACAGGGCATTTATGTCTCTGTGGGCTTCTTCTTTTACAACTTTCAACAGAGAAGGCGTTATATTTGCGATATGTTCCACCGTGTTTGTCATTGATAGACAGCTGACACGATGTACTTCTGACGGCTTTATTTTCGGTTCGCCAAACTTTTTCTGCCATGTTCTTAACTGAAAGAAGTTTTTTTTTGATCTTCTGAAGTATGTTATGCTTTTCAGCGTGGTTTCATAACAAATGACATTTGGGCTATGCTTGGCTACATCAACAATAACAATAGCGAGTCGGTGGGCGGTGCATTTCTATCAAATATTGGTTTAGTTTTTTCAATAAAGGAGCAACAGTAAATAATTGTTACTCAATCTCCTTGATATTTCATTGAACGTGCATTAATATTTCTGAAAAAAAACCCATACAATTATATTATGGTAATCTATATTTATTATTTCTGATGCCACGGATTTTGTTGTTCATTCTTGGGCATTAGGTCCAAGGTCAATATGTTTTTCTTTTTCTTCATCTGTATCTTCTGTATGGTGAAATGAAGATATTTGGCCTGAAATGATACAATTGAAAAAGATGTAAATGAATGAATGAATGAAATGTTTTTAATGGCACGTCAGCTTAAACCGGGCTATATTGCTCCAAACATATGATGATAAAACGAGACAAACTAGAAATAAATAATCCCATTATCTATATATACATATCACAGAAATATCAAATAAAATAAATATAAACCTTATGTATAAAAAATGTGCTTAACTGTCAAAGAAACATGACAATGTTCACAACAAATGATAGGTCTTGGGTTTTTTTTATACGCCCACATTTTCATGTGGACGTATTATGTCGTCGCCCCTGTCCGTCCGGATGTCCGTCCGGACGTCCGTCCGTCCACAATTGTTTGTGGACCCTCTACAGGTCACAATTCTTGTCCGATTTTGACGAAACTCAAAATATAGCTTTATCACCTAAAGATCTCGGCTGCTTTCGATATTGGCATGTATCAGATCGATACTTCATGGATTATGGCCCCTGATTGTACGAAAAATCACGTTTTTAGCTTGTGGACCCTATAGAGGTCACAATTTTAAGCCGATTTTGATGAAACTTGACGTGCATGTTTATAACCCAAAGATCTTGGTTCCTCTCGATATTTGCGCCTATCGGAAAGTAATTTCCTGAATTATGGCCCCTGATTGTTCGAAAAATCACCTATTTTAGCTTGTGGTCCCTCTGGAGGTGACAATTATGTTCCGATTTGAAAAAAAACGTTTGATTATATCACCGTTACACCCTAAGGAAGGTTGAGTTCAATTTTCGGAAAAATCGGACCAAAATTGCCATACAAAATGGCCGCCGTTTGTACGCGAATACTGTTAAAAATGGTATATCAACGTTGTGGACCCTGTAGAGGTCACAATTTTAATTCGATTTTGATGAAACTCGAAATGCATGGTTATAACCCAAAGATCTTGTTTCCTTTCAATATTTGCGCATATCGGATCGTGACTTCCTGAATTATGGCCCCTTATTATACGCAAAATCGCCTTTGTTTAGCTTGTGGTCCCTCTGGAGGTGACAATTATTTTCCGATTTGAAAAACCGTTCGATTATATCACCGTTACACCCTAAAGAAGGCTGTGTTTGAATTCGGGAAAATCGGACCAAAATTGCCAAACAAAATGGCCGCCGTTTGTACGCGAATCCTGTTAAATAATGGTTTATCAAAGTTGTGGACCCTGTAGAGGTCACAATTTTAATTCGATTTTGATGAAACTTGAAATGCATGGTTATAACCCAAAGACCTTGGTTTCTTTTAAAATTTGCGCATATCGGATCGTGACTTCCTGAATTATGGCCCCTGATTATACGCAAAATCGCCTTTGTTTAGCTTGTGGTCCCTCTGGAGGTGACAATTATTTTCCGATTTGAAAAAACGTTCGATTATATCACCGTTACACCCTAAGGAAGGCTGTGTTTGAATTTCGGGTTAATCGGACCAAAATTGCCATACAAAATGGCCGTCGTTTGTGCGCGAATACTGTTAAAAAATGGTATATCAAGGTTGTGGACCCTGTAGAGGTCACAATTTTAATTCGATTTTGATGAAACTTGAAATGCATCGTTATAACCCAACGATTTTGGTTCCGTTCGATATTTGCGAATATCGGATCGTGACTTCCTGAGTTATGGCCCCTGATTATACGCAAAATCGCCTTTGTTTACATGTAGCTTGTGGTCACTTTGGAGGTCACAATTATTATCCGATTTGAAAAACCGTTAGATTATATCACCAATTATGGTTGATATTCTAGAAATTCGAACTCAACCTTCCGTAGGGTGTAATGGTGATAGAGTCAAACTTTTTTTTAAATTGGATATTAATCGTGACCTCCAGAGGGACCACAGGGGATTTTTTACGCGAACAGTGTAAAAATATGGCATATTAAAGTTGTGGGCCCTGTAGAGGTCACAATTGTAATTCGATTTTAATGAAACTTGAAATTCATGTTTATAACCTAAAGATCTTGATTCTTTTCGATATTAGCGCATATCAAATTGTAACTTAATGAATTATGACCTTGATTGTAGGAAAAATCACTTTTGGTATTGCTTGTCCTCTATCCATCTCTCGAAAATGTGGGCGTATCCTGCCTGGCAGTGCCAGCTTACTATCTTTTATTCTATTATAACATGGAAATTCAACATACCAGAAAAGTCTCAGGAAAACAATCTTGTTGTGGAACAATCTTGTTGTGGTACAATCTCTGGTTCCACCACTTCTGCCACTTTACGTCTTTATCTAAAAGAAGTAAGGAAAAACTATAACCTACTGCAACAGAACATTTCTAAATTGCATAATTAAGTAATAAGAACTTTAAATAATCAATAGAAATATGTTTAACATTTGTGTACCTGCCAAATGTATCATTTGTTTTAACCCCCCTGGGGTGTAGGGGGTGATAAGAATATACCCTTCGTATGTCCTGCGTGTCGTAAAAGGCGACTAAAAGGATCCCTGTAATGGGGCAACGTGTTTGCCGTGCGTTGCGACCCGTGTCGGTGGAGAGTGGAATCCTGGTAATTGAGTGGGGATTTGGCTTGCGAGCCCTTTCTCTGCAACACATTACTTTGGCCCATGGTTCACCTAGACGGGAGGTCAGAGTGGCCCACTCTGATCAATCGGCTTTGGTCGTTTTTAGCTCTGTAGAATGTACCCTTCCAAGTTTAATGCTCTGTTATTTTTTACTCAGCATAATACCTACCTTTGTGTCCTATGTACATTCTACAGAGCGGCGGCTTGGGTCAATCAGGTTAGACAAGTATTTTTTACTTTCTGGCTTGAGTATACCCCTTGGCGAGCCCCGAGGCCATGCGCAGGTTATCCGCGCTAGTCCTCCCCCTAGTAACCTGGGGGACGTCAAGGGGTGAAACTTAAGGAAATATTTCATGGATTCCTCAATCCCCCCCAACCCAATAATTAAAGAGAAAAATAAACAGAAACGTCTGAATACAGAAGACGTTTCTGATTTATTTATAACTAAAAATAAATTGTCAAAGTCTTGGCCGAGGTTTCTCTTAATTGAGAGTCCCTCTCGAGACCTATCAAAAGCGTCACCTTTTTTTAATAACCAAGGGCATAGCTGGCTTGGCCGGCGAGCCCAAGGCTATTAAAAAACTAAAGAACGGAGCACTCTTAATAGAATGTGCCAAAGAACAGCATGCTACCATGCTTCTTAAATCAACATCTTTGGCAGACATTCCTATTAAGGTGTCTCCTCATAGGTCTTTAAATAGTAGTAGAGGTGTAATACGTTGCCGGGACCTCGAAGGCAGCAGTGAGGAAGAAATGGTAGAATACCTCTCTTCTCAAGGTGTACAACACGTCAAAAGAATTAGTGTTCGTCGAGGAGATAAGGTGATTCCAACAAGCACCTACATCCTCACATTCGACCGTCCCGACATACCAAAGACTCTCAAGGCAGGTTATTTAAGTATACCTGTGGATTCTTACATATCCAATCCTCTTCGTTGCTACAAGTGTCAAAAATTTGGACACAGCTAAACTGTCTGCAGGGGTAAAGACACCTGCACTCGTTGTGGCCATGATGGCCACGACAGCGCTGCCTGTCAGGCTGAGTTTTGTTGCGTTAACTGTAAGGGAAAGCACTTTGCTTATTCCCGTGAATGTCCAATATGGCAAAAAGAGAAAATAATCCAACAGGTCATGTCTGAGCGAAAGATACCATATTTCGATGCTCGAAAACAGGTAGATTTATCTGCACCGTTTCCCATTGCACCACAAGGGAAATCTTTTGCTAGTGCAGTTAAAGTTTCAACCACATCCATCTCCGTTCAGACAGAAATAACCTGGCCAGATAGGCAGGAAATGAAGACTTTGACAATACCCGATTATGTAAAAGGGGTCCCGAGCTCTTCTCCGTCATCTGAGAGCTCGGTCCAAACATATTTGCCCTTGCTTGATGAGGGTTCATCTTCCTTGCCCCCAACTGAAGTTATTGGGATTATTCCCAATACTTCCTCCCAGCACGGCAAGGAAAAATCCCAATTGGATAAACCAAAAGCTGCAACTCCTGATCCCAGGTCCACTGGGTCAGCATCGCAGCTATCGGTTATTCCACCCTCACAGGATAAAGTATATCTTTCTTCTCGACAACGAAAGTTGGCAAAGTTGCGTGATAAGGGTAAGAAAGGTTCACAAGACCCTATTGTCCATTTAAAAAAACATGGTGAAGATCTAATGGACGGTATTACCGTAGAGGGGGCCAGTAATGACCCAATCGGCGGTAAGATACCACCAATAAATTATCCCTGACGATGGCGAATTCCATTATTCAATGGAATTGTCGTGGTTTAAAACCAAATTTTAATGAAGTACAACTTTTAATTCAAAAGTATAAACCTTTAGCTATTTGTTTACAGGAAACTTTTTTGAGGAATTCTGACACTTTGTCATTTAGACAATCTGTTGGTTACCATCATCATGCAGTTGGTGATGGTAGAGCTCATGGGGGTGTTTCTATTTTTCTCAATGGAGATATCCCTCAAAGTAAAGTCACTCTCAACTCGCCTTTACAGGTAGTTGCTGTTAGGGCGACTTTACATATTCCTATAACACTCTGCTCTTCATATCTTCCACCAAGTTTACATCTTAATCCCAGAGATCTTGATTATCTTGTTGCCCAACTTCCTCTCATGTTTCAGGATTTTACATGGAGAGTAAATAAAGATCTGTGTGGTAGTGACCACTTTCCAATCTTGATTGAAAATAATGGTGCCTCTCCGGTCGAAAGACCTCAGAGATGGAAGTTGCATAAGGCGGATTGGGCTCTGTTTGAGTTTTTGTGTCTCTTCTCTTTTGATGCACAAGAGTTAGAAGATGCAGGTGAGCCCATGGCCTTATTCATTTCAATTCTTCAAGATGTGGCTGAGCAGGCGATTCAAAAAACCACGACAGAACCAAAACGTTTCAATAAACCATGGTTTAAAGACGATTGCAAATCCGCTCTTAAAGAGCGTGATCGTATCCTAAAGGCTTAGTCACACTAGTGGATTTATCCTGAGGTTTTATATCCATAAGCTAAATCCTTTCATGTGAACGGGAAAAATTGTCCTATAGGCTAAAGATTTTCTGACCTACGGACAAATCCTTAGGTTTAGAACAAATCTTATTTTCGTAGGATTTGTACTGTGAATTGACCAATCAAAATGGCAGACGTCTAACTCAACCGGGCCGAGAATATTTTTTTTCCATCGCCAAAGCGTGCTGTGGGCTATTCAGTCCGAAGATTACCATAAACGAGAGAAAAGATAATTTATAGTTTCCTTGTTGGTTATCATCACCACGCTGTTGGTGATGGTAGAGCTCATGGGGGGTTTCCATTATTCTTAATGGAGACATTCCTCAGAGTAAAGTCACTCTCAACTCGCCTTTACAGGCAGTTGCAGTCCGGGTGACTTTGCATATTCCTATAACAATCTGCTCTGTATATCTTCCACCAAGTTTACATCTTAATCCCAGAGATCTTGATGACCTTGTTGCACAACTCCCTCTCCCGTTTATAATTACGGGAGATTTCAATGGTCACCATTCACTCTGGGGTAGTCCAGATGATAACAACAGAGGTAAACAAATAGCGGACTTCATTAATCTTAATAATTTGTGTTTATTAAATGATGACTCGCCTACTTATCTACATCCTGCCACAGCTTCTTTTTCTTCTCTTGATCTCACCATTTGCTCTCCGGTCCTGTTTCAGGATTTTACATGGAGAGTAAATGAAGATCTATGTGGCAGTGACCACTTTCCAATCTTGATTGAAAATAATGGTCCCTCTCCGGTCGAAAGACCTCAGAGGTGGAAGTTGCATAAGGCTGATTGGGCTCTGTTTGAATCTTTGTGTCTCTTCTCTTTCGATGCAAAAGAGTTAGAAGATGCAGATGAGCCCATGGCCTTATTCACTTCTATTCTTCAAGATGTAGCTGAGCAGGCGATTCCAAAAACCACGACTGAACCAAAACGTTTCAATAAACCATGGTTTGATAATGATTGCAAATCCGCTCTTTAAGAGCGTGATCGTATCCTTAGACGACTAAAGAACCATCCTTCCATGGAGAATATTGCAGCATACCAAATGGTCCGGGCGAAGGCCCGTAGAACCATACGCCAAGCAAAGAAGTCTTCATGGCAAGGTTACGTCTCTAGGATCAATTCCCGTACCACTTCCAAATCGGTATGGGATAGGATTCGTAGGATTAAAGGTAAAAGTAGTGCATTATCAGTTAACCATCTCAATGTTGATAATACCACCTTAACAACATTTCCTGATATTGCTAATTCTCTGGCCAGTACATTTTCATACAATTCATCATCCAATTTCTCCTCTGATGCCTTTCGAGGCATTAAACAACAACAGGAGAAAAGGCGACTTAATTTCAAGTCCCGCAATGATGAATGCTATAATGATACCTTTTCCATTGCAGAGCTTCGGGATTCGCTAAAGCGAGCTCGAGATACTGCAACTGGTCCAGATGAAATACACTACCAAATTCTAAAACATTTACCTTTTTCCACTCTCTTAATTTTATTGGATCTTTTCAACCGGATTTGGGTTGATGGGAATTTCCCTCCTTCGTGGCACGAAGCCACAATAATTCCCATCCCTAAACCGGGAAAAGATCATACGAATCCTACAAATTATCGTCCAATCGCTTTAACTAGCTGTATTTGCAAAACCATGGAGAGATTGATCAATCGAAGGCTTGTTTGGTACCTTGAGTCCAACAACCTCATTACAGACCTCCAATGTGGATTTCGGTCCCAAAGGAGCACTCTTGATCATCTCGTTCGATTTGAAACGTTCGTCAGGGACGCTTTCATCAAGAAGCAACATTTAGTTGCAATATTTTTCGATCTGGAGAAAGCATATGATACCACGTGGAAACATGGTATCATGCGCGACCTCCACAACCTCGGCCTTAAAAAATTTCCTGGAAGATAGGTCATTCAAGGTACGACTGGGATCAATCTTCTCTGACCCATTTCCCCAGGGAAGTATTTTATCTCCAACATTATTCGCCATAAAAATAAACACGATCCCAGCGTGCCTTAAACCAGGTACAAACGGGGCTCTCTATGTTGATGACTTTCAGATGTGCTATGGTTCTACAGACATGCGGATAATCGAACGTAAGTTGCAGCTTTGTTTGAATTCACTTCAACAATGGGCAACCGAAAATGGATTTCGTTTTTCGAAATCCAAGACTGTCTGCATGCATTTCTGTCAGAAAAGAGGTTTGCATCCTGATCCAGAACTTTTCTTGGATGGCAACCGCCTTCCAGTTGTGGATGAAACCAAATTTCTAGGGCTGATATTTGATAAGAAATTATCATTTATCCCCCATATTAAAAGTCTAAAAAAGAAATGTCTGAAAGCCCTCAACATATTGAGAGTCTTATCAAATACTGACTGGGGAGCAAACCGTAAGGTCTTGCTCCGATTATATCGAGCATTAATAAGATCTAAACTCGATTATGGGTGTATTGTGTATGGGTCTGCCCGCGAGTCTTATCTCAAAGAGCTTGACACCATACACAACCAAGGACTTAGAATCTGTTTAGGAGCATTTCGTACATCTCCAGTGAACAGTTTATACGCCGAGGCGCACGAGCCCTCATTGCACAATAGACGTGATAAACTGGCCCTGCAGTATGCTACGAAAATTGCATCACTTCCGAATCATATTTCATTTAACACCATATTTAGACCTTTTCATGAGCATTTGTATCTGGTGAAGACTAAAGTTATTCCACCATTTGGTATTCGCATACAACCCCTTTTGTCTGAGGCTGGTATCAGCCTTGACAGTATTGCGAATACCCCTTTCTTTGATACTGCACCTTGGACTATATCTCCCCCAAAGATCGATTTCGATCTTACGCAACATAAAAAGAGAGATACTAGCTCGACGGTGTTTCAATCTCTATTTAGAGAGTTAAGGTCTAAGTATGGTGAATATGCTCCTATTTACACAGATGGTTCTAAAGATGGTGATCGGGTAGCTTCGGCTACCGTGACGCCACCTGAGACCACTTTTATGTGTCTTCCACCTGCTGTTAAAATATTTACAGCTGAACTCCAGGCCATTCTTCAGGCCTTGGAGTTCATCAAATCGTCTACATCTTTAAATCATATCATCTTTACTGATTCTCTGTCCTCACTTCAAGCAATTAATAATAAACAGCTTGATCACCCATTAGTAGCAGACATTTATGGTCTGCTACTGTCAAACGAGTTCATCAGCAAGGACACTGTCCTTTGCTGGCTCCCCAGTCATATGGATATCAAAGGGAATGATCGAGCAGACTCGGCTGCCAAGTCTGCCTTAGATCTTCCCATATCCGAATTTTTAACTCCATTTACGGATTTTAAATCGTCCATAAATAAATTTATATTTGACCGCTGGCAACGGTCTTGGGATCTTGCAGACACAAATAAACTTCATCACATCAAGCCTCTCTTAGGAGACTGGCCAAGCTCCTATAGAACCAACAGGAGGGATGAAGTTGTTTTGTGTCGCTCTCGCATTGGTCATACTTTTTTAACTCATATTTAGAAGCGAGAGCCTCAACCAGAATGTGAACACTGTCATGTTCCTTTGACAGTGAAGCACATTTTGATTGAGTGCAAGCATCTCAAAGATACAAGATTACGGCATTACCGTTGCCAGTCACTTCAACAGTTGTTTGCCCAACCGGGTCTATATAGTAAAGCGCTTAAGAGCGGGTTCGCGAGAGCACCGGGCAAAATCGGGAAAAGGTGATAAGGTGGCAGGTAGGAATTTCCCAACCATACTATGGTTATGGTGCCCCATTGGGGTCAGGACTCACGCGGCAAAACGATTTCCCCCGAATCACTCCCTGAATAGGAGAACTAAAAGTGTCATTTTTCACGTCAAAATGGCATGATTTTCACCTCAATTTTGGCCTAACTTTGGGAAAGCTTCTCTGAGCGTAGGGAAGTCGAGTGATAATGACTTCTTGGGTGAAAGGTAAGTGGACCGTGGTCTCTCGAATGAGCATGCATGATCCTCCAAATACCTTAAACATTGTGAGATATAACGGATTTTCGACGACACCCAACGGCACACTGAAATACAGACACATGTAACAAGCTCGATAGCTCCTTCTTTCCGTATAATTGGTCGGTTTGGGTCATGTGGTTTTGAAGGGTGGTAAAGGTTGCTTGAAATGCGAAAATAAAAATGACTGGAATCCAAGCCTTAGTTGCGCTGTGAGATGGTCAAAAATGTGTATTTTTATACCATATTGTTCAGCATTTTTGCGGTAAAGGGACTTATAACGCACATAACTTAGTTACGTGACCCCGGTGAATCGTGAAACTGGTCGGTGTCATCATCGTTCGCAAGACCGCCCGCAAGACTCTCTTTTTGCCATTTTAAATCTCAAATCTTAAATCTTAAATCTTAAATCTCAAATCTCAAATCTCAAATCAAATCTCAAATCAAATCTCAAATCAAATCTCAAATCAAATCAAATCTAAAATCAAATCAAATCTCAAATCAAATCTCAAATCACAAATCAAATCTCAAATCAAATCAAATCAAATCTGAAATCACAAATCAAATCTGAAATCAAAAAAATCAAATCTGAAATCACAAATCAAATCTCAAATCAAATCAAATCAAATCTGAAATCAAAAAAATCAAATCAAATCTCAAATCAAATCAAATCTCAAATCAAATCAAATCTCAAATCAAATCAAATCTCAAATCAAATCTCAAATCAAATCTCAAATCTCAAATCAAATCTCAAATCAAAACTCAAATCAAATCTCAAATCAAATCAAAACTCAAATCAAATCAAATCAAATAAAATCAAATCTCAAATCTCAAATCTCAAATCAAATCTCAAATCACAAATCAAATCTGAAATCAAATCAAATCAAATCTGAAATCAAAAAAATCAAATCTCAAATCAAATCAAATCAAATCTCAAATCAAATCAAATCAAATCAAATCTCAAATCAAATCAAATCTCAAATCAAATCTCAAATCTCAAATCAAATCTCAAATCAAAACTCAAATCAAATCTCAAATCAAATCAAAACTCAAATCAAATCAAATAAAATCAAATCTCAAATCTCAAATCAAATCTCAAATCAAATCTCAAATCAAATCAAATCTCAAAGCAAATCAAATCTCAAAGCAAATCAAATCTCAATTCAAATCTCAAATCAAATCAAATCAAATCTCAAATCAAATCTCAAATCAAATCTCAAATCAAATCTCAAATCAAATCTCAAATCAATCCTCAAATCAAATCTCAAATCAAATCTCAAATCACAAATCAAATCTCAAATCAAATCAAATCAAATCAAATCCGAACTCAAAAAAATCAAATCTCAAATCAAAAAAATCAAATCTCAAATCAAAATCAAATCAAATCAAATCTCAAATCTCAAATCAAATCAAATCTCAAATCTCAAATCAAATATCAAATCTCAAATCAAATCTCAAATCAAATCTCAAATCAAATCAAATCTCAAATCAAATCAAATCAAAACTCAAATCAAATCAAATCTCAAATCAAATCTCAAATCAAATCAAATCAATTTTAAATTTAAATTTATCCTGCCTGGTGATACTACAGGGAACTCGTACTCGTACTGTTGTAAACTCAGAGAAATCGAGATTTTTGAGTTTGGCATGCAACTGAAATTTTATACCAAAGTCAGTCTGCCTGGAATTTTTGATTTGATGCTATCTTGACAATATTTGATGTATAATGATAAATTTAAATGTCCATATTGTATAAATAACCGAAAATCTCGAATTTGGTAATTTTTCATTTGATCAGAATGGAACATTGAGATTTTTTTGAGTGCTATGCAACTGAAATCTTAACCCAGAGTAAATATTTGATTTGATGCCCTGTGCAACAATATTATGAAGCATGATAATTCATTTCAAAATTATATAAAAAACGAAAATATCGAAATTTGGTAATTTTTCATTTGATCAGTAGGGACACTTCCAGTTGGATTCCAGTCATTTTTATTTTTCTATTGTGTGGTGGAGGGTATGTGCTTTCAATGTAGTATGAACCGGTTTCCCTGATACATGGAAAGAACTTGCTACGCGTCTACGAATGAACCTCGTCCCTGAAACGAGTTTCGCTAGTGCTATTTCAATGATGTCGGTTTATAGAGTTACCGAGGTCCGATCGACATGAAACTCGTCATGGCATGGGAGCATGGTCCCCTCTAATATACTGCCAAATTTGGTGGCTGGCTGCCGTCTAGTATTTCCGTGAGCGTATTACAAACTTTACGTTGAAAAATCGGTGAAAATCGACCATTTCGATGTCGAAAACACGTTTTTCCCATTTTCTCAGCCAAGGGTGCAAGGATGACCCAGATATGGCGCATGCCTGCTTAGGGCACCACCCTCCACCAACATATAGATTTTGGTCGAAATCCCTGACTAGCACCTTATCACCCCCTGCCTGGTGCTATCGCGAACTCACACTTAATTTTTTAAAAGAGACAAATTTTTATCGAAAATTTTAAATTGTATATATCTAATTGTATTTCTCATGTTTTAAATATATATACATAAAGTTTATATTTAGTTTCATTTGATATTTTCTGTGATATTTGTTTTTATTTATGTATATATAGATAATGTGATTATTTATTTCTAGTTTGTCTCATATCATCATCATATGTTTGGCGCAATATGGCCCGGTTGGAGCTCACGTGCCATAAAACAACATTTCATTCATTCATTCATTTGTTTTAAATATAAAATGGGTAGGCGCATGATCTGAAAACTCTTTAAAATTTCCAGATTCGAATTTACTAAACAGATCAAAATGTTTCAGTTGAACCCCAGATCAATAGGCAGTCATTATAACTTTCAAAATGCTTCGATTCTTATCAACCACCGTGACGGCTATAAAACACCATTGTCTGCAAGTTCTGTTTCAAGCCATGTGCCGTCACAAAGATAAGCAGGAAATTTAACCAAAAATGGTCTTCCAGAAAACTGTTTGCCACGTTTGTTAATATTTATTATAATCTAATATTTCTATTATTAGGAAGTGTAAAGTTCTTTGGGAGTTTTATGAATTGTTTAACGTTGATACACACAAGTGCTACAAGCCTACGAGATATATACCAATTATTGTAAAGTTATTGCATACAAATCCCCCGTATTCATAAATGTATATTTTACTATAAATACAAATAGTTTACTACATTTTTTTTGGCCATTTCAGAAACATAAGAAAAATAACTTCGTGACCGGCTCAATGAATTTCCGCAAGTTGGCCATTGCAGACCATGCTGCGTCTGACGACCACACCGAATCGACAAAAAGAAGTTCTTGTCTAGAAGTTTCTAACGATGTTCGACCAAGCTGACACCGCCATGTTGACATATTATATCGCAAAAGAAAACATCGCACTTGAAAAAGCTGGTTCCCTCAACGATTTATCAGATTTATAAAGGAACGAAATAGCCATACTTGGTTTTCTACGGTAGAACCCAGAGAATTAGTTTTAAAAGAAAAGAAAATAATAAATATAAATTGTAGTAAAGCATTTAGAATAGTATTCTATTTCGGTCAAGGGCTCATTTCTGTGGATTTTGGTTTTTAATTTAAGTACTAAGACTGTCAGTGGTTTACGTTTTTTTCCGTAAAACCGTGCTTCTGCGCCAAACTTGAAAGACAAAGTTACCGTTCTTGAGGAATATATCTAGAATCGCACAACTGCGCATGTCGAACGGAAGTTGATATTTAACCAATCACACACGATTGTCATTTATGGCAACATCGTACCTGCGATTTCGGTAATTTTATTATATTTCTTTTCACTATTTCAGACATCACTCTGGACGAGTTCAGGAGTTTAAACATACATAGAACTGCTTTTGACTGGAAATGTTGCAAATGTGTGGCCCCGCTCCCACCTACTGAAGAAGAAATGGACATCGAAGATTCATTCACCGATGAACGACCATACCAGTTGCCTGATCCGGTCATCGAGTCTTCAAAGTCTGAAGATGAGGGAGATATAAGCGTATTTGTTGAAGAAGAACCTGAAATAGCATACACTATAGAAGAGACTGCAACAACACGTGGGAAAAAGAAGCTGTTTGGCAATATGGATTTTGCTTATACGATAAAGGTATGTGTTAAATATATATCTGATAACTAATATGTTTTTCAGACAGACAAGAAAACGACCACATGGAGGTGCTGCAAGAGAAGAAATTCCCTGAATTATCCTGCAACCGTGATTCAGACTGGTAATGACTTTAAGAAAGGTTCGAGCGACCATATTCATTCGGCAGAACCCAGAATACGGACAGCTGCTAAATTTAAAGTAAGGGTATGTACATACAAATAATAAAAGTAACGGCATGTACATAAAAATACAAATATTAAAAGTAACTGTATGTACAAATATTAAAAGTAACGGTATGTACATAAAAATACAAATATTAAAAAAAGATCCATAGCAGACCACCTCTTGTAGCTTTGATAAGGTCGATACAGCGAACAAGACAGACTCTTCGTTTAAATGTTCCGGTGGACATGGCTTCCCCTGTAAGTATAATAAGTATTCTTATTCTAAGACTATTGTTAAATACGTAAATGGTAAATACATAAATAATTATTGTACGTAAATATTGTTTTTCGTTTCAGCTGGATGATGAGTTCATTGACCGGAACGCTCCAAACTTCTACCAGACGCGGGTTAAAGTCATGTTCCTGGTGCAACGGATACTGTCTTATAACTATTATCCGTTGCTCTCACAGCCGACTATTCTCGTCACTAATTTTGATTGGTCGAGGGGATATTTCAGTAGCCATTGAGATTCCTTGAAACTAAATTTTCCGCGAAATTTTCGAATAACCAGACGCTTGATCTCCGTAGAAACCCCTATCTATGTTAATCGAGTCACAAAGGTCAAAGGGGACAAAGGGCAAGGCTGTCAACATTCCATCATCATGGCCGATCGTATCACGTTTTGTCGAATATTGGAATTATTGGAGTAAAAAACCGACGATTGTTATTTTCCCGGCTTTTCTTGTTAACAATGAACTTAATGAGATTCGGGGTTATCACTGCCGCTACTCCATATGTTACGAGGTAGTTAATTGGACAAATCGAATAGTGACGTAGGTTCTGCAAAGGGAGGTTATTACTCATAAGTGACGAGAATATGGTGCTGCGTAAGCAACGGATAATAGTTATAAAACTAGTATACCGTTGCTTCAGGAACATGGGTTAAAGTAGGCGAAAGACGACATCACATCTTTGCCACAGATGATCAGCTACATCTTTTGGCAAAGGCTAAAACATGGTACATGGACGCCACATTCCGTGTTATCAACAAACCATTTACTCAACTTTTTTTTCCGATACACGCCCTCGTGAAAGCCGTGGAAACCACAAAGCAAGTAACACTTGTCTTTTGTGTGATGTCCGGGAAGAGCCAGGATGATTACTACAAGGTAAGACGTGATCTATAAATAAATAAATATGATTGAACAAATATAATTGAATATAATTAAATAAAATAATTGGATAAATATATATCAAATATTCGTTTATAAACTGATTTTATGTCAATATTCGTTTATTAATATATTTCTAATTTTTTATTATTTCAGACGGTGTACAACGAAAAGGGGGACGTATTCAATTATCTTCGAAGATTAATGGCTCTTCCCTTCCTTCCCGAAGAACTCATTGCTGGCATGTTTGCCCACTTGAAAGGAAAATGTCCCCAACAACTACAACCAATCTTGACATATATATAAGATCAGTGGATTACCTCTCGTCTATTTCCAATAGAAGATTGGTCTGTTTTCATGTCGCCGGTGAGGACCAACAACGACGTTGAGGGATGGCATAATCGACTAAACTCACGTGTCAACGCCAGGGGCCCTGTCCCGTTTTACTTATTAATATGTGAACTATTTACAGAGGCTACTAAGATACCGCTCGATCTAACAATGATGACAGAAGGATCACATAGACGACACCAACGAAGACGTTATCGCCATGTAGAAGGGCAGCTATTGTGACAAAATATCATTTGAGACGTAAAATTTAATATTGTATTTGATGAATATATGTTAATATTTTATAATTTTTCTTTACTTATTTTGGGCATTCGAACAAGATTAATTGCAAGTTTAATCTTGCATAGTATTATGTAACAGCTTATAGGTGGTATTCACTTATGAGATAAGATTTGAGCACAATAGATATTGACACCTATTGTTTAAAGTTAGAATGGGCGATAATTAATAATTAGTTTCATTGTTAATTACCTGCATTATATAAACTTCTAAATCCCGCACGCCTTTTATCTGTATCAGTCGTAGACTTAATGACATAATATTATGTAAGATGTATGTAAGACGTATTCATCTGTACAAACAGTGTATAACCGACATGTAAATCCCGCACGCCTTTTATCTGTATCAGTCGTAGACTTAATGACATAATATTATGTAAGATGTATGTAAGACGTATTCATCTGTACAAACAGTGTATAACCGACATGTCTTAGATATAAGACTCAATTAACAGAACACAGTTTTTATTGGGTACAATCACTAGTTTATTCTAACAGCACGACGTTTCGACAAGTATCCTCTTATCGTTATCAAGCACAAATGACATTTTAGTAAACTTGAGGTCAATATATATGAAATGAATAAGAAACCATTTACATAGATTAAGAATAAAGTTGTAAAGGATAATTAACAATAACAACAAAGATAACAAGGTAATTAATTAGCTACTAAGAAGCAATGATACTGCATGATCAAGGGGGTATTAACAGTTATGAAACCCTTCAAAGGGTGGTATGTATGGACAGGCATATAGTATAATGAGGCCATTCCCAAGAGGTTAATCCCCCACATTAAAAACCTAAAAAAGAAATGTCTGAAAGCCCTCAACATATTGAGAGTCCTATCAAATACTGACTGGGGAGCAGATCGTAAGGTCTTGCTCAGATTATATCGAGCGTTAATACGATCAAAACTCGATTATGGGTGTATTGTGTATGGGTCTGCCCGCGAGTCTTATCTCAAAGAGCTCGACACCATACATAATCAAGGACTTAGAATCTGTTTCGGAGCATTCCGTACATCTCCAGTGGAAAGTTTATACGTCGAGACGTACGAGCCCTCATTGCACAACAGACGTGATAAACTGGCCCTGCAGTATGCTACGAAAATTGCATCGCTTCCGAATCATATTTCATTTAACACCATATTTAGACCTTTTCATGAGCATTTGTATCTGGTGAAGACTAAAGTTATTCCACCATTCGGTATTCGCATACAACCCCTTTTGTCTGAGGCTGGTATCAGCCTTGACAGTATTGCGAATACCCCATTCTTTGATACTCCACCGTGGGCTATATCTCCTGAAAAGATCGATTTCGATCTTACGCAACATAAAAAGAGAGATACGAGCTCGACGATGTTCCATTCTCTCTTTAGAGAGTTAAGGTCTAAATATGGTGATTATGCTCCTATTTACACTGATGGTTCTAAAGATGGTGATCGGGTAGCATCGGCTACTGTAACACCATCTGAGACCATCTCTGTGTGTCTTCCACCTGCTGCTTCAATATTTACACCCCCCTGGGGTGTAGGGGGTGATAAGAATATACCCTTCGTATTTCCTGCGTGTCGTAAAAGGCGACTAAAAGGATCCCTGTAATGGGGCAACGTGTTTGCCGTGCGTTGCGACCCGTGTCGGTGGAGAGTGGAATCCTGGTGATTGAGTGGGGATTTGGCTTGCGAGCTTTTTTCCTGCAACACATTACTTTGGCCCATGGTTCACCTAGACGGGAGGTCAGAGTGGCCCACTCTGATCAATCGGCTTTGGTCGTTTCAGCTCTGTAGAATGTACCCTTTCCACGTCTAATGCTCTGTTGTTTATTCACTCTGCATACTATCTACCTTTGTGTCCTATGTACATTCTACAAGGCGGCGGCTTGGGTCAATCAGGTTATCCGCGCTAGTACTCCCCCTAGTAGGCAGGGCAGTAACCTGGGGGACGACGAGGGGTGAACTTTTAATATATTTTTTCATGGATTCCATAATCCCCCCCACCCCAATTATTAAGGAAAAAAATAAACAGAAACGTCTGAATACAGAGGACGTTTCTGCATTATTTACAACTAAAAATAAAATGTCAAAGTCTTGGCCGAGGTTTCTCTTAATTGAGAGTCCCTCTCGAGACCTATCAAAAGTGTCACCTTTTTTAATAACCAAGGGCATAGCTGGCTTGGCCGGCGAGCCCAAGGCTATTAAAAAATTAAAGAACGGAGCACTCCTAATAGAATGTGCCAAAGAACAGCATGCTACCATGCTTCTTAAATCTTCATCTTTGGCAGACATTCCTATTAAGGTGTCTCCGCATAGGTCTTTAAACTCTAGTAGAGGTGTAATACGTTGCCGGAACCTCGAAGGCAGCAGTGAGGAAGAAATGGTAGAATACCTTTCTTCTCAAGGCGTGTCACATGTTAAAAGAATTAGTGTACGCCGAGGAGAAAAGGTGATTCCCACAAGCACCTATATCCTCACGTTCAATCGTCCCGACATTCCTAAGACTCTCAAGGCAGGTTATCTTAACATACCTGTTGATTCTTACATCAGTAACCCACTTAGATGTTACAAATGTCAGAAATTTGGACATAGCAAGACCGTCTGTAGAGGTAAGGATACCTGCGCTCGTTGTGGTCATGATGGCCATGAGAGCGCTACCTGCCAGGCGGAATTGTGTTGTATCAATTGCAAGGGTAAGCACTTTGCTTATTCCCGTGAATGTCCAATATGGCAAAAAGAGAAAAGAATAGAATAGAAATGTTGTTTAATGGCACATGCGCTCCAACCGGGCTATATTGCGCCAAACAAATATGGTTTCTCGAGACAAACTAGAATTATATCACACTAATATCTATATTCACATAAATAAAAACAAATATCACAGTAAATATTAATAAAAATAAACATAAACTTTATGTAAATATATTTAAAACATTAAATGGAAAATTAGATATTTACAATTAAAATTTTTGATAAAAATTTGTCTCTTTTAAAAAGTCCAGCGCTTTACAATATAGACCCGGTTGGGCAAACAATTGATGAAGTGATTGGCAACGGTAGTGCCGTAATCTTACATCTTTGAGATACTTGCACTCAATCAAAATGTGCTTCACTGTCAAAGGAACATGACAGTGAACACATTCTGGTTGAGGCTCTCGCTTCAAAATGAAAATATGAGTTAAAAAAGTATGACCAATGCGAGAGCGACACAAAACAGCTTCATCCCTCCTGTTAGTTCTATAGGAGCTTGGCCAGTCTCCTAAGAGAGGCTTGATGTGATGAAGTTTATTTGTGTCTGCAAGATCCCAAGACCGTTGCCAGCGGTCAAATATAAATTTGTTTATGGATGATTTAAAATCCGTAAATGGAGTTAAAAATTCGGATATGGGAAGATCTAAGGCAGACTTGGCAGCCGAGTCTGCTCGATCATTCCCTTTGATATCCATATGACTGGGGAGCCAGCAAAGGACTGTGTCCTTGCTGATGAACTCGTTTGACAGTAGCAGACTATAAATGTCGGCTATTAATGGGTGATCAAGCTGTTTATTGTTAATTGCTTGAAGTGAGGACAGAGAATCAGTAAAGATGATATGATTTAAAGATGGAGAGGATTTGATGAACTCCAAGGCCTGAAGAATGGCCTGGAGTTCAGCTGTAAATATTGAAACAGCAGGTGGAAGACACATAGAAATGGTCTCAGATGGCGTCACGGTAGCCGAAGCTACCCGATCACCATCTTTAGAACCATCTGTGTAAATAGGAGCATAATCACCATACTTAGACCGTAACTCTCTAAATAGAGATTGGAACACCGTAGAGCTAGTATCTTTCTTTTTATGTTGCGTAAGATCGAAATCGATCTTTGGGGGAGATATAGACCACGGTGGAGTATCAAAGAAAGGGGTATTCGCAATACTGTCAAGGCTGATACCAGCCTCGGACAAAAGGGGTTGTATGCGAATACCGAAAGGTGGAATAACGTTAGTCTTCACCAGATACAAATGCTCATGAAAAGGTCTAAATATGGTGTTAAATGAAATATGATTCGGAAGTGATGCAATTTTCGTAGCATACTGCAGGGCCAGTTTATCACGTCTATTGTGCAATGAGGGCTCGTGCGCCTCGACGTATAAACTGTCCACTGGAGATGTACGAAATGCCCCTAAGCTGATTCTAAGTCCTTGGTTGTGTATGGTGTCAAGCTCTTTGAGATAGGACTCGCGGGCAGACCCATACACAATACACCCATAATCGAGTTTAGATCTTATTAGTGCTCGATATAATCGGAGCAAGACCTTACGGTCTGCTCCCCAGTCAGTATTTGATAAAGACTCTCAATATGTTGAGGGCTTTCAGACATTTCTTTTTTAGATTTTTAATATGGGGGATAAATGATAATTTCTTATCAAATATCAGCCCCAGAAATTTGGTTTCATCCACAACTGGAAGGCGGTTGCCATCCAAGAAAAGTTCTGGATCAGGATGCAAACCTCTTTTCTGACAGAAATGCATGCAGACAGTCTTGGATTTCGAAAAACGAAATCCATTTTCGGTTGCCCATTGTTGAAGTGAATTCAAACAAAGCTGCAACTTACGTTCGATTATCCGCATGTCTGTAGAACCATAGCACATCTGAAAGTCATCAACATAGAGAGCCCCGTTTGTACCTGGTTTAAGGCACGCTGGGATCGTGTTTATTTTTATGGCAAATAATGTTGGAGATAAAAAAGAGAAAAGAATCCAACAGGTCATGTCTGAGCGAAAGATACCATATTTCGATGCTCGAAAACAGGTAGATTTATCTGCACAATTTCCCATTGCACAACAAGGGAAATCTTTTGCTAGTGCAGTTAAAGTTTCAACCACATCCATCTCCGTTCAGACAGCAATAACCTGGCCAGATAGAAAGGAAATGAAGACTTTGATAATACCCGATTATGTAAAAGGGGTCTCGAGCTCTTCTCAGTCATCTGAGAGCTCGGTCCAAACATCTTTGCCCTTGCCTGATGAGGGTTCATCTTCCTTGCCCCCAACTGAAGTTATTGGGATTATTCCCAATACTTCCTCCCAGCACGGCAAGGAAAAATCCCAATTGGATAAACCAAAAGCTGCAACTCCTGATCCCAGGTCCACTGGGTCAGCATCGCAGCTATCGGTTATCCCACCCTCACAGGATAAAGTATATATTTCTTCTAGACAACGAAAGTTGGCAAAGTTGCGTGATAAGGGTAAGAAAGGTTCACAAGACCCTATTGTCCATTTTAAAAAATATGGTGAAGATCTAATGGACGGTATTACCGTAGAGGGGGCCAGTAATGACCCAATCGGCGGTAAGATACCACCAATAAATTATCCCTGACGATGGCTAATTCCATTATTCAATGGAATTGTCGTGGTTTAAAACCAAATTTTAATGAAGTCCAATTATTAATTCAAAAGCACAATCCTTTAGCTATTTGTTTGCAAGAAACATTTTTAAGGAATTCTGACACTTTGTCTTTTAGGCATTTTGTCGGTTACCATCATCATTCAGTTGGTGATGGTCGAGCTCATGGGGGTGTTTCTATTATTCTTAATGGAGATATCCCTCAAAGTAAAATCACTCTCAACTCGCCTTTACAGGCAGTTGCTGTTAGGGTGACTTTACATATTCCTATAACACTCTGCTGTGTATATCTTCCACCAAGTTTACATCTTAATCCCAGAGATCTTGATGACCTTGTTGCCCAACTTCCCCTCCCGTTTATTCTGACGGGAGATTTCAATGGTCATCATTCACTCTGGGGTAGTCCAGATGATAACAACAGAGGTAAACAAATAGCGGACTTCATTAAGATTAATAATTTGTGTTTATTAAATGATGATTCGCCTACTTATCTACATCCTGCCACAGCATCATTTTCTTCTCTCGATCTCACCATTTGCTCTCCGGTCCTGTTTCAGGATTTTACATGGAGAGTAAATGAAGATCTGTGTGGTAGTGACCACTTTCCTATCTTGATTGTTAATAATGGTCCCTCTCCGGTCGAAAGACCCCAGAGGTGGAAGTTGCATAAGGCTGATTGGGCTCTTTTTGAATCTTTGTGTCTCTTCTCTTTTGATGCAAAAGAGTTAGAAGATGCAGATGAGCCCATGGCCTTATTCACTTCAATTCTTCAAGATGTAGCTGAGCAGGCGATTCCAAAAACCACGACAGAACCAAAACGTTTCAATAAACCATGGTTTAACGACGATTGCAAATCCGCTCTTAAAGAGCGTGATCGTATCCTAAGACGACTAAAGAACCATCCTTCCATGGAGAATATTGCGGCATACCAGATGGTCCGGGCGAAGGCCCGTAGAACCATACGCCAAGCAAAGAAGTCTTCATGGCAAGGTTACGTCTCTAGGATCAATTCCCGTACCACTTCAAAATCGGCATGGGACAGGATTCGTAGGATTAAAGGTAAAAGTAGTGCATTATCAGTTAACCATCTTAATGTTGATAATACCACATTAACAACTTTTCCCGATATTGCCAATTCTCTGGCCAGTACATTTTCATTCAATTCATCATCCAATTTCTCCTCTGATGCCTTTCGGCGAATTAAGAATCAACAGGAGAAAAGGCGACTTAATTTCAAGTCCCGTAATGATGAATGCTATAATGATCGTTTTTCCATTGCAGAGCTCCGGGATTCGTTAAAGCGAGCCCGGGACACTGCAACTGGTCCAGATGAAATACACTACCAGATTTTAAAACATTTACCTTTTTCAACTCTTCTAATTTTACTGGATCTTTATAACCGGATTTGGGTTGATGGGAATTTCCCTCCTTCGTGGCACGAAGCCACAATAATTCCCATTCCTAAACCGGGCAAAGATCATACGAATCCTACCAACTATCGTCCGATCGCTTTAACTAGCTGTATTTGCAAAACCATGGAGAGATTGATCAATCGAAGGCTTGTTTGGTACCTTGAGTCCAACAACCTCATTACAGACCTCCAATGTGGATTTCGGTCCCAAAGGAGCACTCTTGATCATCTCGTTCGATTTGAAACGTTCGTCAGGGACGCTTTCGTCCAGAAGCAACATTTAGTTGCAATATTTTTCGATCTGGAGAAAGCATATGATACCACGTGGAAACATGGTATCATGCGCGACCTCCACAACCTCGGCCTACGAGGTCGCTTACCTATCTTTATAAAAAATTTCCTGGAAGATAGGTCATTTAAGGTACGACTGGGATCAATCTTCTCTGACCCATTTCCTCAGGAAATGGGGGTTCCCCAGGGAAGTATTTTATCTCCAACATTATTCGCAATAAAAATTAATACTATCCCAGCGTGCCTTAAACCAGGTACAAATGGGGCTCTCTATGTTCAGATGTGCTATGGTTCTACAGACATGCGGATAATCGAACGTAAGTTACAGCTTTGTTTGAATTCACTTCAACAATGGGCAACCGAAAATGGATTTCGTTTTTAAATCCAAGACTGTCTGCATGCATTTCTGTCAGAAAAGAGGTTTGCATCCTGATCCAGAACTTTTCTTGGATGGCAACCGCCTTCCAGTTGTGGATGAAACCAAATTTCTGGGGCTGATATTTGATAAGAAATTATCATTTATCCCCCATATTAAAAACCTAAAAAAGAAATGTCTGAAAGCCCTCAACATATTGAGAGTCCTATCAAATACTGACTGGGGAGCAGATCGCAAGGTCTTGCTCCGATTATATCGAGCATTGATAAGATCTAAACTCGATTATGGGTGTATTGTGTATGGGTCTGCCCGCGAGTCTTATCTCAAAGAGCTTGACACCATACACAACCAGGGACTTAGAATCAGTTTAGGAGCATTTCGTACATCTCCAGTGGACAGTTTATACGTCGAGGCGCATGAGCCCTCATTGCACAACAGACGTGATAAACTGGCCCTGCAGTATGCTACGAAAATTGCATCACTTCCAAACCATATATCATTTAACACCATATTTAGACCTCTTCACGAACATTTATATCTTGTGAAGACTAAAGTCATTCCATCTTTCGGTATTCGCATACAACCCCTTTTGTCGGAGGCTGGTATCAGCCTTGACGGTATTGCGAATACCCCTTTCTTTGAGACTCCACCGTGGGCTGTATCTCCCCCAAAGATTGATTTCGATCTTACTCAACACAAAAAGAGAGATACTAGCTCGACGGTGTTCCAGTCTCTCTTTAGAGAGTTACGGTCTAAGTATGGTGATTATGCTCCTATTTACACTGATGGTTCTAAAGATGGTGATCGGGTAGCTTCGGCTACCGTGACTCCATCTGAGACCATCTCTGTGTGTCTTCCACCTGCTGCTTCAATATTTACAGCTGAGCTCCAGGCCATTCTTCAGGCCCTGGAGTTCATACAATCCTCTTCATCATTAAAGCATATCATCTTTACTGATTCTCTGTCATCACTTCAAGCAATTAACAATAAACAGCTTGAACACCCATTAGTAGCAGATGTTTATCGTCTGCTACTATCTTATGAGTTGAAAAGCAAAGACGTTGTCTTTTGCTGGCTCCCCAGTCACGTCGATATAAGGGGGAATGATCAAGCAGATTTTGCTGCCAAAGCTGCTTTAGATCTTCCCCAATCACCCTTTTTAATACCATTTAAAGATTTTAAAGCATCAATAAACCAGTACATTTATGACCGCTGGCAACGGTCTTGGGATCTTGCAGACACTAACAAACTTCATCACATTAAGCCTCTCTTAGGAGATTGGCCAATCTCCTATAGAACTAACAGGAGAGATGAAGTTGTTTTGTGTCGCTCTCGCATTGGTCATACTTTTTTAACACATATTTTCATCTTAAAGCGAGAGCCTCAACCAGAATGTGAACACTGTCATGTTCCTTTGACAGTGAAGCACATTTTGATTGAGTGCAAGCATCTCAAAGATACAAGATTACGGCACTACCGTTGTCAATCCCTTTATCAGTTGTTTTCCCAACCGGGGCTATATTGTAAAGCGCTCGACTTTTTAAAAGAGACAAATTTTTATAGAAAATTTTAATTGTATATATCTAATTGTATTTCTCATGTTTTAAATATATATACATAAAATTTATATTTAATTTTATTTGATATTTTCTGTGATATTTGTTTTTATTTATGTATATATAGATAATGTGATTATTTATTTCTAGTTTGTCTCGTTTTTTCATAATATGTTTGGCGCAATATGGCCCGGTTGGAGCTCACGTGGCATTAAACAACATTTCATTCATTCATTCAATATTTACAGCTGAGCTCCAGGCCATTCTTCAGGCATTGGAGTTCATTCAATTATCGCATATATTACAGCACATCATCTTTACTGATTCTTTGTCCTCACTTCAAGCAATTAACAATAAACAGCTTGAACACCCATTAGTAGCAGATGTTTTTGTCTGCTACTATCCTACGAGTTCAGCAGTAAAGACGTCGTCTTCTGCTGGCTTCCCAGTCACGTCGATATAAGGGGGAATGATAAAGCAGATTTCGCTGCCAAAGCTGCTTTAGATCTTCCCCAATCACCATTTTTATTACCATTTAACGATTTTAAATCGATAATAAATCATTTTATTCATGACCGCTGGCAACGGTCTTGGGATCTTGCAGACACAAATAAACTTCATCACATCAAGCCTCTTCTTGGAGAATGGCCTAGCTCCTACAGGTCTAACAGGAGAGATGAGGTGGTTTTGTGTCGCTCTCGTATTGGTCATACTTTTTTAACTCACATTTTCATATTAAAGCGAGAGCCTCAGCCAGAGTGTGAACACTGTCAAGTTCCTTTGACAGTGAAGCACATTTTGATTGAGTGCAATCATCTCACTTCATCAGTTGTTTGCCCAACCGGGTCTATTTAGTAAAGCTCTAGACTTTTTAAAAGAGACAAATTTTTATCGAAAATTTTAATTGTCTATATCTGATTTTCACCTTCATATTTTAAATATATATACATAAAGTTTATATTTAGTTTTATTTTATTTTTCTGTGATATTTGTTTTTATTTATGTATATATAGATAATGTGATTATTTGTTTGTAGTTTGTCTCGTATCATCACCATATGTTTGGCGCAATATGGCCCGGTTGGAGCTCACGTGCCAATAAACAACATTTCATTCATTCATTCATTCATTCCAAGAGGTTAAACAGGGTGTGCGTTATGAATCCAACTAACAATAAACAATATGTACTAAGTAAACAAAGATTGGAGTTAACTGGACCCTTATATTCTAATCCATGCGGCACAATATCACCATCTCTGCATCTCAAAAGAAAGGTTAAATTATTACTCCAATTCTTTGGCTCCGAAAAGTTGATGACACGCTTGTGGTGCTTGATGATAATGATGAACCTATGTCCCTGTTAGAACACCTAAACAACCAGCACCCTCGAATTAAATTTACCATTGAAACAGAAAAAGAAGACACCCTGCCATTCCTAGATGTACAAGTCATAAAAACCAATAATCAAATGAAAACCAAAATATACCGAAAACCGACGCACACAGACCAATATATCAATTACAACTCCAGTCATCCCCATTATATTAAAAGAGCCCTTATATCCACCTTAGCACGCAGAGCAATTAACATTTGTGAACCCGAATTCCCGCAGGAAGAATTGGACCATTTACGCCACGTGTTTTGTAACCTCAACAATTATCCCCCATTACTAGTGAATAAGCAGATCAATGAAACTATAAAATCCACCAGGACAGATTATCAAAAACCTGACAAATCCCCCATCAGAATAACACTGCCCTTCTATGGTACTTTAACATACAAAGTCAGCAACCTCCTAAAGAAATCAAATATTGATACCACATTTTCGGCCCCGACCACTTTGAAATAGATATTAAAAGCCAACGGTAAGCTGCAACCGATTATCCCGATTCAACCCAAAGGAGTCGTCTACCAAGTGGTTTGCTCGTGCAATGTTTCCAATATTGGAGAAACGAAACGTCCCATTGAGAAAAGGATAACGGAACATAGGTCTAAAGCCGCTACCAATAACTCAGCCATAGCGGAACATCTCAACAATCACAAATAACATAGAGTCAAATGGAACGAGGTCCAGATTCTAACCGCCAACCAAAATAACAATAAAACCAGGAAGATCCTAGAAGCTACCAATATCAGAAGACATTCCCCTGAACTCAATAGGGACGTGGGGCTCTACATCCCTAGGGCATATAATGATGTAATTAGAATGCATAATAATTTTACCTATTAACCCCCTTTTGGTTGTATTAATTACCCCCCCCCCCCATCTCATTATACCTTTTTCATATTATAGATTCTCCACATTACCTGTCCTTTAAATATATATTTCTTAGTCCAACTTGATCTTTGTTTACTTAGTACATATTGTTTATTGTTAGTTGGATTCATAATGCACACCCTGTTTAACCTCTTGGAAATAGCCTCATTATACTATATGCCTGTTAATACCCCCTTGATCATGCAGTATCATTGCTTATTAGTAGCTAATTAATTACCTTGTTATCTTTGTTGTTATTGTTAATTATCCTTTACAACTTTATTTTTTATATCACTGTTATTCTTAATCTATGTAAATGGTTTCTTATTCATTTCATATATATTGACCTCAAGTTTACTAAAATGTCATTTGTGCTTGATAACGATAAGAGGATACTTGTCGAAACGTCGTGCTGTTAGAATAAACTAGTGATTGTACCCCATAAAAACTGTGTTCTGTTAATGTGTTTCCGATCGCTAAATGCCACTTAAAGATTATAAGACCCAAGCTTGAAAGGTTATTGACACCCATAATGTAGGGATAAGAGGTGTGAAATGTTAATGATTGGTTTCCATTGTTTTGTCATGCTAAGTTAGCTATTGTATCTCTCCTGTCAATCATACCAAGTCTGCCGAGAGTTATCCAATCAGCTCACTTGTTTATTTAACTGAACACCTGAAAACCAATCAGGATTGTCTACCTAGAGCACGTGTCAATTGTTTCTGCTGATTATAAAAGGGCGAGATTTCAAAATAAGTGAAGGAGGAACAGAGAGTTGGGTTCTCTCTGACCTAGAGGGAAGGTCAGGTGTCTTCCCCAGCGTGGGATTACACATCTCACGACCACGAGACGTAGTTCCTTTACCGGAGATGTTATAATGTTCTGTATATATGTTTGATTGTTGTGAATGCACCTGTATATATGTTCCAGTACCAGTATTAAAATATTATGCCTTAACAATGAGTTATGTATATTATGTTACACTATTTAAGATCTGGGAGTCATACAACAATACAGAGATAAGCACAAGCAGGCTTTAAAAAAAATCGGCCATTTACATGGACCCCCTGCTCAATAAACTAACAATTAAAGACAATTAAAAATGATTAAAAAAAAGAATAGCCGACTAAAGCTTTATTTCCATCAAATAAATACACCTGTTGTTATAACTGCTATGTTATTGTATGAATGTGTATGTTTTATATAACCGGTGTTATAAAACGATGATATCGTTATATGGTATGTTAAAAAAAAATGTAAATTATGAAATAAATAAGCCCGTTGTTATAAATTCATGTTTCCATTTTATGCTATGGTGATCAATAAAAGAGTTTATATCAATTAAATATACCCGTTGTTATAAATCGATGTTTTTATTTTATGCTATGTTAATAACTAAAATAGTTTATAAAGTAAATTGGCGTCGATGTTGTATAATTCTATGTTCTATACCGGAGTCCGAAACGTCATCTACCCGAGTCCGAAATGTCGAGACCGAAGTGACATGTAATCGATTCGGGTACCAGGTAAAAGCAAACATCTAATACTAGGTGGTTATCATTTGAGGGATCCGCAACCACATTAATAAGAAATTAT
This sequence comes from Patella pellucida, assembly GCA_917208275.1. Classification (NCBI taxonomy): domain Eukaryota; kingdom Metazoa; phylum Mollusca; class Gastropoda; family Patellidae; genus Patella; species Patella pellucida. Next base: position 11,794,497 of record OU795040.1, read on the forward strand.
TCCAGCTGTTATTAGAAGATAATTTTCCATAATCTGTTGGTTTGCCGAAATCAATAACTTGTTTTATATTTTTGTAGATGACTCATTTTTTGTCAGATGTATTGCCAATACTGTGCAGATGGCCAAAATGCTATTAGAGAATAGATATTGTTTTTATACGCCCACATTTTCATGTGGACGTATTATGTCGTCGCCCCTGTCCGTCCGTCCACAATTGTTTGTGGACCCTCTACAGGTCACAATTCTTGTCCGATTTTGACGAAACTTGAAATATAGGTTTATCCCCAAAAGATCTCGGCTGCTTTCGATATTGGCACGTATCGAATCAAATCTTCATGGATTATGGCCCCTGATTGTACGAAAAATCACGTTTTTAGCTTGTGGACCCTATAGAGGTCACAATTTTGAACCGATTTTGATGAAACTGGACATGCATGTTTATAACCCAAAGATCTTGGTTCCTTTCGATATTTGCGCCTATCGGAACGTAATTTCCTGAATTATGGCCCCTGATTGTCCGAAAAATCACCTATTTTAGCTCGTGGTACCTCTGGAGGTCACAATTATTATCCGATTTGAAAAACCGTTCGATTATATCACCGTTACACCCTAAGGAAGGTTGAGTTCAAATTTCGGGAAAATCGGACCAAAATTACCATACAAAATGGCCGCCGTTCGTATACGAATACTGTTAAAAAATGGTATATCCAGGTTGTGGACCCTGTAGAAATCACAATTTTAATTTGATTTTGATGAAACTTGAAATGCATGGTTATAACCCAAAGATCTTGGTTCCTTGCAATATTTGCGCATATCGGATCGTAACTTCCTGAATTATGGCCCCTAATTATACGCAAAATCGTCTTTGTTTAGCTTGTGGTACCTCTGGAGGTCACAATTATTATCCGATTTGAAAAACCGTTCGATTATATCACCGTTACACCCTAAGGAAGGTTGAGTTCAAATTTCGGGAAAATCGGACCAAAATTACCATACAAAATGGCCGCCGTTCGTATACGAATACTGTTAAAAAATGGTATATCCAGGTTGTGGACCCTGTAGAAATCACAATTTTAATTTGATTTTGATGAAACTTGAAATGCATGGTTATAACCCAAAGATCTTGGTTCCTTGCAATATTTGCGCATATCGGATCGTAACTTCCTGAATTATGGCCCCTAATTATACGCAAAATCGTCTTTGTTTAGCTTGTGGTACCTCTGGAGGTCACAATTATTATCCGATTTGAAAAACAGTTCGATTATATCACCGTTACACCCTAAGGAAGGTCAAGTTCAAATTTCGGGAAGATCGGACCAAAATTACCATACAAAATGGCCGCCGTTCGTACGCGAATACTGTTAAAAAATGGTATATCCAGGTTGTGGACCCTGTAGAAATCACAATTTTAATTTGATTTTAATGAAACTTGAAATGCATGGTTATATCCCCAAAGATCCTGGTTCCTTTTAATATTTGCGCATATCGGATCGTAACTTCCTGAATTATGGCCCCTAATTATACGCAAAATCGTCTTTGTTTAGCTTGTGGTGCCTCTGGAGGTCACAATTATTATCCGATTTAAAAAATCGTTTGATTATATCACCGTTACACCCTAAGGAAGTTTGACTTCGAATTTGGAAAAATTCGGAACAAAATTGCCATACAAAATGGCCGCCGCGTGTACACGATTACTGTTATAAAATGGTATATCAAGGTTGTGGACCCAGTATAGGTCACAATTTTGATTCAATTTTGATGAAACTTGAAATGCATGGTTATAACCCAAAGATCTTGGTTCCTTTCGTTATTTGCACATATCAGATCATAACTTCCTGAATTATGGCCCCTGATTGTCCGAAAAATCGCCTATGGTCCCTCTGGAGGTCATGATTATTATCTGATTTAAAAAAACGTTTGACTCTATCACCGTTACACCATATGGAAGGTTGAGTTTGAATTTCAGAGAAATCGGACCATAATTGCCAGACAAAATGGCCACCGTTTGTACGCTAATAGTGTTAAAATATGGTATGTCAAGGTTGTGGACAATGTGGACCCAGTATAGGTCACAAATTTAGTTCGATTTTGATGAAACTTGAAATGCATGTTTATAACCTAAAGATCTTGATTCTTTTCGATATTTGCGCATATCAAATTGTAATTTAATGAATTATAGCCTTTGATTGTAGGAAAAATAACTTTCGGTTTTGCTTGTTCTCTATCCATCTCTCGAAAATGTGGGCGTATCCTGCCTGGCAGCCGCTGGTTTCAAATATAAATCCCCTATTGGCGTCAACCATTTCTTAGTTAAAGGGCATAGAATCAGGGAACTGCGGTATCAATGTTTTAACTTAATTGGTCACAGTCCCAACAACAGTAGTTAATGTTGACACATCAGGAGTGGCACATTTTTTGTACAACGTTGAAAAAATTAGAGATGGGAAAACAAAGGGAACATGCTAGAGTGATAGGGATGACATTTGTAAAAAAATGTTAATTATTTAAAATTGTAGATTCGAGGAAAAGGGGGATAGTGTTGTTTTAAATAAACTATGTAGTTTATTTGATGTAGATCTGAATTATATTAGGTCATTATGTTTTTTTTTCAAACAATTGATCTTGATGTTAATGATGTATCAGAGATTGTTTCTTCGAGGGGTTATATAAAATATGTTGATTGTACAATGTATATAATATTGCTTGCCGAATAATGCGTATACCGGTTAAAACAGCGAGCAGAAACTGTTTGAAACCAGATGTCCATCCCTCTTACTAAAAATCAACCAGATCTCCATAAATCATTTTCCAATAAGGCTAATGAGAAGCAAAGAAGGGATTTGTGAATTGTAAATATATGTTGGTTACGAATATACAAGAAATAAAATTGTTTTATATTACAATATGTAGTTTTTATATCATATATTTTTTTCAGATAAAATATTCAAGTTGGAGGGAAGTAAATATCATTGTTTTACATAAAACTTAGAATCCAGAGTGAGCCCTGCTTACCAAGCTAAATAAAGACTGTATTGTTTAAAATATACATGAAGATATATATCAGATGGAATGGGGTATTTTGCTTTTCAAGATCAAATAATATGTGTCTATCAAGGTCCAAATCATAAGCTACGGATGACAATAAAATATTCTTCCTGTCTATGACTCGTTTGTTACCACAACTTTAATAACGACTTGATTACACCTAATACAACACAATGCATATTATCAATTGTAACTCCACAAATTATATCAAACTGTGGTAACGAAAATAACAAACTTATTCCCTTTAAGATTTGCTTAACTTACTACCTGTTTTACTATCTCATTGTGTGTTGTTTCGTCTTTAAAACCCACATGTTTATGGATATGTAAAAGCCCTTCTACTAGGCTCGAATACCTGACCAAAGACCACTCGGACCAAAACAAAAAGACTACTCGGACCAACAATATTGTGTTAATAATGTGGTTGTTTTAATATGACTCCTCGGACCTATGATAAATTGTTGTTTTAATAAATTATGTTTGTTTTAATATGAAAATGCGAAGTGTTAAGTACTCACCCGTATTATTTGCTGATAGGGAAGCCCATCAAAGAAGATTAATTAACAAAAGAACTATGCTAATTACGTAGATGAAGCACATCAAATAACTAAATGAAGACTTTTTAGGGACAGCTATTCCAGAGAAATTTATACAAAATGACATCCATCGAAAGGACAGCCGTCAACTTATATTTGCCACAGAAAAACAATTGGAGATCCTTAGTAAAACAAAAACCTGGTATATAGATTGAACATTCAAGATCATAAAGAAACCATTTTATCAACTGTTATCATTTCATGGATTTTTGAAATCAGGAGAAGATGTAAAGCAAGTCCCGCTGGTGTTTTTTTTTTTAGATAAAATAGAATTTTTTTTATGTACTTGTGAATTTGTTAACTTATGTATATATAATAAAAAATAATTATTTAGCTTGGTCCGAGCGTCTTTTTTTTCTATAATGAGCCGGTAAATAGCTTGGTCCGGGTAGTCTTTTAGATTGGTCCGAGTGGTCCTTTTTATGGTCTGAGTGGTCTTTTTTATGGTCCGAGTGGTCTTGATAACCCAGGCACTACCCTTTTTAGTAGACTGACCCCTTCCCATACCAATTCCACAACCCAAGAATCAATTAAACTGAACAACATTGTGCTGTAGCCAAACCGGATTTAGTAATCGATTTTTGAAGCAGTTTGAACATATCTTTATTTAGACATAAAAAGACAAATAATTGGTGAAATTGCTGATTGGTATGGTCCCAGGTAGGATTCGAATATCCAATTTATACTTGTATGTATAAAAGCTTTCGAACGAGCCATCTTCAATGTCACATGTCTGCGATATCAATTAAAGCCCCAATACCACTCTTGTTGTAACTAAATAATATGTTCCAATCTTTATTCTGGTCAACAAATTGTACTATTTTACAATATTTCAATTAAAAAATGATACAAATTTCATCTTAACACACCTAATTTTAAAAATTGGAAAAATTCAACTGCATGCCGTAACATGGTTTGAAAAGCCTTACGTAAGCACTTTCAAATGTAACTTGGATTTAAACATTTTCGAGCCCTTTGGACAATAAGATAGGTTGTAATTGATAATTTACACAACAGGTAGGACACTTAAACATGTTGTAGTTAGAATAAGGCTAATTTTTTTCTGGACCTGTCAAGCCAGCAAGAGTGTTATTATCCCTTTTTAAAGCTATTTAGCATAAGCCGTCATTATAATCCCAGTCGGAGCGGAACAATTGGACGTTAGAACCTATTTCATTTCTTTTGGTTCTAATTAGGTTCTTGTAGTGTGAAGTTGGGTGTCATCTAGCGACGGTTTACAATTTTAAGTCAATTGTTAGTAAATCTGTTGTTTTCTCTTATCAACTGGGTGTGTGCCAGTATTTGTATTGTATCAACCAAAAGTTTTAAAACTTGCAGCAGTTTCCATTGACCGTGTGCATCGGGTCGGAAAAAGAAATCAAATCTCAAGTCGACCGCGTCCGATTAAAGTTTTATTTCAGACTCAAAACAAGAGACATAATCCTAACTAAAGCCAGACAACTGCTCAAAGAATCAAGTGTGAGTGTTTCTGAAGATTTCACTAATAGAGAGAGATCAATTCGCATAAATCTGTAGGAAAAATTTGCACCACAGAATGTTCAGGGCCTTTATTTCCAGCAACAATCTTTCTCTCTGTTAAAGTTAACAGTTCGTTAAAAGATAACCGTACTTTGAGCAACCGGCCCCTGATCAATAGACAGTCATCATGACTTTCAAAATGCTTCGATTCTTATCAACCACCCAGTATTCTTCCAAGCGAAGACGTGACGACTATGAAACACCATTGTCTGCAAGTTCTGTTTCAAGTCCTGTGCCGTCACCAAAGATAAGCAGGAAATTTAACCCGAAATGATCTTCCAGAAAATGTTTTGCCACGTTTGTTAATATTTATTATTTCTATTATTAGGAAGTGTAAAGTTCTTTGGGAGATTTACGAATTGTGTAACGTTGATACACACAAGTGCTACAAGCCTACTAGATATATATACCAATTATTGTAAAGTAACTGCATACAAATCCCCCGTATACATAAATGCATATTTTACTATAAATTATAATAGTTTACTAAATGTTTTTAGCCATTTCAGAAACATAAGACAAATAACTTCGTGACCGGCTCAATGAATTTCCGCAAGTTGGCCATTACAGACCACACTGAATCGACAAAAAAGATGATCTATCCAAAGAAGTTCTTGTCGAGAAGTTTTAAACGATGTACGACTAAGCTGACACCGCCATGTTGACATATTATATCGCAAAAGAAAACATCGCCCTTGAAAAAGCTGGTTCCATCAACGATTTACCAGAGCTGAATGGCTATCAGATGACGTCTAAATTGTACAGAAACAGATCTGCGGCCTCCCGAGTTTATCGAAACAATATCGTCTAATCTACACGACAAAATAATAAGAGTTAAAATCCAGTCCAGTATATGCTTAATGATAGACGAGAGCATTGACCTCCCCAGCGAGAAACATTTAATTATTTATGTCAATTATTTAAAACATGGTGCATTGATAACAAATTTTTTTAAGATTTGGGCACGTCCATGATGCATCTGCCACATCACTAACACACAATTCTCGCATTATTTAGAACAATGAATTTAGATTTGAATAAATTGTATGGTATGAAGTCTATTTGGGCAGCCGTTATGTTGGGGAAGAGGCGGGGTGGTAGCTTTGCTGAAGAATCATTGTTTCCACTTAGAAGTCCATTGTGTGGCCCATCGCCTGGCCGTAGCTAAGAAATCGTCAGACGTGTCGTCATACGAGAGTATGCTCAACACACTTACGACTTTCCCCTAAACAGCTGTCAACACTGCGGGTGTGGCAGGATATCCTCCATCAACCCAAGGTCAAGCCCTCAGAAGTCCATCGGGTACGATGGCTATCCTAAAGACAGATTACGGCATTTCCGTTGCCAGTCACTTCATCAGTTGTTTGCCCAACCGGGTTCGTATAGTAAAGTTCTAGACTTTTTAAAAGAGACAAATTTTTATCGAAAATTTTAATTGTATATATCTAATTTTCACCTTCATATTTTAAATATATATACATAAAGTTTATATTTAGTTTTATTTGATATTTACTGTGATATTTGTTTTTATTTATGTATATATAGATAATGTGATTATTTTTTTCTAGTTTGTCTCATATCATCATCAGATGTCTGGCGCAATATGGCCCGGTTGGAGCTCATGTGTCATTAAACAGACTGAAAACGGTATAACCGCCACTCTAATCTCCTCGAAAAATGCGTCTGTTCTGGGTTGTCGGATCAATTTCCTAATTGTGTTTTGGCAATGCAGATCGGACGCGTTTTGCCGGTTTCTAGTGTAGAGTGTGAGGGGGTTTTCAAGACAATTTAATTAAAACCAGGCTAAGAAACCGCCTCACCACTACTACACTGGATGAACTTATTAGAATATCGCTACTAGGAACGGCTCCCGAGGACTTCGACCCAAAAGTATGGGCAGTTGGTTTAATATCTACATATTTTTCCAGTGATGCAGTTTCAATATCATACTTCATAAAATATCAGGAACTAGTAAATTGTATTTATAAATATTTTTCAATTTCACCCCAAAACTTACCCAGACTTGAACAAATCCATGAAAATCGTGCCTCTGTTAATGCCGATTCGGGTACCAGGTTAAAGCAAATATCTAATACTAGGTGGTTATCATTTGAGGTCCCGTCTTCCATTAGCCGAGGTAAGGTGCATAATAGTAGGACGTTAAACCCAATTTCTCTATCTCTATCATTTGAGGGATCCGCAACAACCGCATAACTGAGAAATTTTTCCAGCTTAATAACTGTTGTTAGAAGATAATTCTCCGAAATATGTTGGTTTGCTGAAATCAATAACTTGTTTTAAATGTTTGTACAGGACTAATTTTTGGTCCGATGTATTGCCAATACTATGTAGATGGTGCAAATGCTACTAGAGAATAGATGTTTTTCGAATGTAGATCCCCTATTGGCGTCAATAATTCCTCAGTTACAGGGCAAAGAATCAGGGATTTACGGTATCCATGTTTTAACTTTATTGGACACAGTCCCAAACAACAGTTAATGTTGACACATCAGGAGTGGCACATTTTTTGTACAACGGTAAAAAAAAATTAGGGATGGGGAAAAAACAAAGGGAAGATGCTGGGGAGTGGCACATTTTTTGTACAACGGTCAAAAAAATAGGGATGGGAAAAAAACAAAAGGGAAGATGCTAGGGTGATAGGGATGACATTTGTAAGAAATGTTGTTAATAATTTAAAAATGTAGACTCGAGGAAAGGGGGATAGTTTTGTTTTAAATGAACTAAGTAGTTTTTTTTGATGTAAATTACGATGTCGATCTGAATTATATTAGGTCATTAGGTATTTTTTTTTCAAACAATTGTTCTTGATGTTAATGATGTATCAGAGATTGTTTCTTCCAGGGGTTATATAAAATAATATGTTGATTGTACAATGGATAGCATTGATGATATATTGAAACTTACCTTAAACGAAAAATCAAATTTTGTTAATGTATATAATATTGCTGGCCGATTAATGTGTATACTGATTGCAACCGTTGATTCTTAACGAGGTTTGAGTAGATAAAATTTAAATAAAAATAGCGAGCAGAAACTGTTTGAAACGAGACACAGGTGCGGATCCAGGGTGCCGTGCCCCCCCCCCCCTTAGGCCCAGCGAGACGGGTGTATCTGCTTTTTAATTGATGATATAAACTCATTTTCGCACTGTCTCTGCCCAGACAATGCGACAAAGGCTCTGGGGATTACACCTAACCACTAATGCATGCGGCACTCTAAAGATTACCATTTGTTACAATGTATCCCCCCCCCTTCGAAGAAATCCTGGATCCGGGCCGGAGTCACACTATCAAATTTGATGTCCATCCCTCTTACTTAAAATCAACCAGATCTCCATAAATCATAATTAATATGGTTCATTTACTGAAAAAACATTAATATAATTATATATCGTGGACATCTTTTTCGGGAAGTTAGGAATAATGGGTGTAAGCGAGAATCGATTAGAAATTGGGTGCAAATAAAGTAGATTTTAAAACCAATATTAATTTCATTTTCAGAGAACGCATATTGGTAAATTGTTGGCTGATACAACAGATTCACGAAACAGAAAACTTTACCTAAATACAAACATTAGCCGATTAGAGTTCTTGACTACAATATCAGAATTCAACGCAGAAGACGGCCTCAGTAAAAAGTTCAGACAAATTGTTGGATATTTGTCGGTCAATCGTGGGTCCCACGATGGCCTCCAACATCCAGAAAGACCTGAGAGAGAGATGGGGTTTAACGTCCACTCGACACAAACTAGGTAATTTGAAGACAAACAAAGGGTTCAATTTTATTTCAATAATTCGCTTCCGCGTAGAGGTCTTTAGCAGAGGGAGGAACCCGTAAGACCCGGAGAAAACCCACGAGGTTGGACAGGCGATCCTACTTCTTGACCCAATGACAGGCTTTCTGATACAGCGCGCGCACGCCAACTATCCAGATCTAAAAGAGGTGAAGGACAGTCTTCAAGACATTACAGTTAAGCACACAACGTACGTGTTTTGTAAGAATGATCACCCTAACCCAGAGTCAAAGAGAACCTGCATAACCTGTGGTGAGACACCGACCTGAAATCAGACCCAACCAGAAGATATTTTCCAATCATTCCAAGACTCAAAACAACCTTATGATATTCCCGCAGTAGCCGAAGCCCTATAAAAACAACCTACCCGACAGCTACATACAAACGCGATGTGCCAGGAGGCAACAGCAGACGGAATGGACGCCGTGCTCTCTTATTGTAGCGATAGCTTCAACCTTTTTCACCACATAATGAAGAAAGGTAGTTATAGCACTTGGGCACAGGCGGCAGAGTTATTAAATGTACCACCTACATTAGCAAAGAGTATCCCAAAGTTGCGGATTGGTATAATTCCAGGTATAATTCTAATATTTATATTTGTAGGCATACAAGCTTGTGATGAGTAATCTTCAATATCACGTGTCATTAGCCCAGTCGGAGCGAAACAATTGGACATTAGAACCCATTTTATTTTTTTTGGTCGATTTCTAACTGGATTACATATAGCTACAGATTAATTGGCTGTGAATATCAATTTTATCCATTTTTGTATTGCATTCTTAAATTGTTTCAGGGCCCAAAATGGAAATTGACATGAGATGCGTTACACAGATAGTGGTCGATGAGTGTAAAGTATTAGAGAGATGGGGTTTAGCGACCACTCGACACAAACTAGGTCATTTAGGGACTAACATGGTTTAATTTTATTTCCATAATTCGTTTGTGCGTAGGGGTCTTTAGCAGTGGGAGGAAACCTAACAACCCACGGGGCTGAACAGGCGACCCTACTCCTTGTCACCTGCAAGCGCGGATTCGAAACCACGCTAGTTGACTCAATGGCAGCATGTACATGCTAACTTTTAGAGAGAGGGGTATCTCACAGTATGGAGAGTTTTACGGTGCAAGCGAAGACATGTAAGTAGTGAAATGCCATCACAATTTTAAATAAGAGGATGGGACGATAAACGGGGGTCCAGTGTACACAGTTGGAATTTGAAATAAATATTTGTTTTATATGACGTTAAGTAATAATGCCATGTTTTCGTTACTTCATGAATTCGGATATGTGATATTTGTTTTTATTTATGTATATATAGATAATGTGATTATTTATTTCCAGTTTGTTTCGTTTTTTCATAATATGTTTGGCGCAATATGGCCCGGTTGGAGCTCACGTGCCATTATACAACATTTCATTCATTCATTCACAAGGCCGCGAATACTTATTGGTCTTTTCGAGTAGCGGTGGTTCAGTTAGGTGCCGGGACTCTTAACAAGGGGGTTTCATACCAGTGCAGACCATATCTCATCATTCGGAATGTACAAAAAACGGAGACCCCGTATGAAAGTTGGCGTGCAGGTAATCGAACCATTGACTACTGGAATTCGATACAGGAGTAGGCAGCTTCCCTCATAGCACACTGTAGTAGAGTCAAGGTCTTAAAGTAGGACGTTTCAAATTTTAAATATATTTTAATGTTATTGCTGTAGTTTACTCAAAAACGCCCGGGAAGATGGTTTACCCGGATATTTCTAGATGCCAATGACAACCTCATAAAAGATCAGCATTTTCCCTTAAATTGTACCGAGGAGAGACCACGTCAAGGCCTAAGACTTCGTGACAGGGAACTTACTGTGGGTCGGGCTATAGACGAATTAGTGCATGAACAGAGAAGTAATCCCGAAGCCAGGTAAATTAAAATTATCAAGAATTGAATTCACCAATATGAAAACCAATATTTCGTATAGAGTGTACTTGATACTATTTTCATCTAATTGACCAAATTATGGATCACATTATACAACCTCGAATCAACCGTGTATGGTTTTCTATACTTACGTTTCATTACATTTCAGATCAGCCTCTGCCATTCGAAACTTAAGTAAGGTCACCGGTAGATCGGCGTGTACGCCATGGCAAAATCTAGAGCTGTATGTTAATATCAAACAACTAGCAGTTGAACCGATGCACAAAGTAAGTTGCCTTTTCTGAAACCAGCAGCCCAATTCATTAAAATGCCTGCTACTTATATACCACACTTGGATCGATTAAAAATTTGTTGAACTCCACCAGAAAGCCTAGAAGTGTTCTGCTATACATAGATACCTTAAACAATCTAATGTGAATGTGTTTTTGTCTGGGGTAAAACATACGGTAACAGCACATATTGAAGGGCGATTTGACAACAGGGGCGTATTGACGGAAAGAACCCACCATTGTAACAGTTTGTGTTCAGAAGACACATAGGTCTAATTCATAACGAATTTCGACAGAACCCAGCACAGTCTGCCAGAGATATCCAGAAATAACCTTCAGCACACGGCACAAACACCTCGATGAGCACAGTCAGACACACCATCGATTTTGCCGGTTATACATCAATGAAAAAACGATATTGTCAGAATAAAGAGAAGGGGGTTCAATTCTGTAGAAATTTAATAGAGACCAACGACCAGTTTGCTAATGTGATATTTACAGACTAGTGCTCAATACCGTTACACGATAACAAAACAGTGGCATATAGAAAAAAGATCAAAGTGTAGCACACCAGTGTCGCCAAAAAACACCCAAAGTTCACTTCTAATATTCGATGAAATAATGGACAGTGTTTACTATACAGAGGAAATTAAAAAAAAAAGAAAATTACTGCCATTCATTAATGCCAGATTTCACGGTGGGCTTAGCTTTCAACATGATAATGACCCAAAACACACATCCCGACTTGCAAAAAAATTTTTTTTATGGGGGACAATGGCAACAACTGGTGGTGTTGACATGCTGAGGTGACAGCAAAAGAATCCAACCACAAAAGAACTGTAACAACTGTCAGGACTTTTGGGACAATGTGCATACGCGCGAATAGGTAATGGCTTTATTGACCACATATACAAGGTTTGTTCCGGTTGCTGAGGTGGTGGGTGGGAATGAAACGACCTGAGCGCAAGCAAATCATTGAAATAAACTTGAACCATATGTTAGTCCCGAAATGTTTGTGCCAAGAGGCCGTTTAACCCCATTTATCTGTTCTCTAAACTGCTGCCCGGGCAAAAATTTCCCTCATACCACACTGTATAACGGATCATGTATGCCTGTCTTCAATTAGCCCAGGTGCAGAAGCGTAGGACGTTAAATCCCATTTCATTCATTTTGCCTATACCGTTTTTTAGGACTTCGAATTTTGTGTAATGGTTTTGATTGTTCGCCCTCATTTTTGGATTGCAAATATTTAGATAAAATAAGTGTCAATTTGCCCGTGTAGTTGAAGTGAATTGGACTAGGCAGGCAGATATGTATTTCAATTTCTGCAACAGTCTCCGGTATTGAGGAGACTGTTATAATGTATATGTATGTATTGTAGAAAACGACTGCCCAATCCTAAGAGGGAATCATCATCCACGATATGAAAAAGTAGAGACAAGATACATTTTAACCATCACCAAAGGAGGTATCACCGCCTCAAGAATTCCTGATCATATCATCCAGAAATAGTGCCCATTCATCTTGGTGGCAACGAAATCGGACATGGACCTAAACACATTAGCCCAAACACTTATTAGCAGTTGTGAGAGCAAAGTAGTATTTATTGAAATACCGACCAGAGGCAAATTAAAGTAAGCCCTCTGTTGACAAAAGAGAACTTTGCAGATGACGAAACGGAATCCATAGAAGAATTAAGCGCAGCTGCGGATCAGCTTATTTCATACACTTAAAAGATATTAGATTCCCGAAACATTACAAAAACGACTAAGTTCATTTTAATAGCGACCGTATGAAAAGGTAATTTTTTGATGTAAATATTCTATAGGTATTTTATCGTTCAATTGTTATTTCCACCTTTTCGTGTAGGACAAATCTATGGAAGAACTACAAATAATATAAACAGTAGTATAGCTTATTTTTATAGAATTGGAACTGCAATCAAGCAACTGAGTAAGGAAACTGGACGTACGACAGGAACACCATGGCAAAGACTGGATTTACATATACACATTGATAATCTACCTGTAGAACCCATGCATATAATAAAGGTATAATAATATCAAAAATAATCGTTATAATCAAGTTATGTACATGTAGTATATTTCAGCGTTAGTATTTTAGGCATACATGATTTATTTACCAACGGGACAAAATGGTATGTTTTCTAGTCAGCAATAATCTTTCGGGGACGAAAACATACCATTTTGTGATAACATACAGCCACGGCACACATAAAGGCACAACTCGTCTGTATGTAAATATTGCTATTTCTGCCTTTTCGTGTAGGACTAATAAACAACACAGTAGTAATATTTTCATCCGGTACACTTACGTACTGCCTAAGAGTGATGTTCGGTAGTAGACAAAAAAAACCGTTAAGTCACAGTTATGTTCAATGTGAGAAGAATGTTTGACACCATTGCGCCAACACCAATAGATGCAAGAGAATGGCATGGTGCATTGGTAATGATGGAGAGAGACTTTCCGTTGTCGATTCGAGTAAGTAACATTATTTATTAAATTAGGCACAATGAGCACGATGCACGTGGCAGTCTTTGCCCTGTTGCATAGCTAAACAACAACATTACCTACTTAACATATTCAAACCTCATGCTTAGACACTGCCTGTATTTTAACATTGATGTATCTATCGTTATTTTTCAATAAATTTTTTTCAGACCACCGTCTGTCATATTTTGGTCCAGTAAATAACTTTTGGATGTTTGGGTTCTAGCGTTTTAATGGCACCCTGATTGGGGCAATAACAAGTGGCAAACACCAAGAGAAATCCGCCGTGAACATCATGGAGGTAAGATTGTTTACTTATTTCCATATGTTCTGGTCGTTCTTGTTAAAAAAAAAAAAGGAATAGATGAAATGTGAGGCGATTCGGTTAATAGAGAATACTGCTTCGCGACATGATAGCTATTGTTGTCAAGTCAACAGAAATAACCAAAGTACCATTTGAAGATATTCATAGCCAACACCCTAATGAACTTCTTACCGTGGGAATGAAGGCAAGGCCAGAACGTTCTTGGCTGACCATAATGATGATTTTAAACCCCTTTTCACTTTTATATCAACAGATCTGTTCGTAATTTGTATATGGTCATTGTAAAAAATATGGTAAAAAAAGTTTCCATTTGAAGATGACATTTTAAACAGCATCTACTTTGTAACCCTGCAGTCAGGGAAATTGCTTCATTTGAGAGTGGTAAGTTTCTTTTAATTTTGCATTGCTGATCTTGTGGTTAAAATTCTATAATTTACCTTATATTTTTATCAAGTTTTTACTTCTCTTCCATCTATTAATTAATTATTTTTTTTCAGTTGCCAGAGTCAATGAAAGGTTTGATATCACTTAAGATGAAGAACAATTAAGGGAAGAATTTACTGCCTTTCAGTTTGCTGAAGATGTGGGTTTACCAAAAAATCTTTGGACAATTAGGGCTAATATAAGTAAAGATGTTTCCTGTTTAAGAAAACAAAGATATCTAAATTATGTTTAGCTGTATTAGGTTTACCCAACAGCAATTAGGCAGTGGAAAGGTTGTTTTATATCTTAAGAAAGAATTAACAGGATGCCAGAGGAAATTTATCCAACTTTACCAACGCCTCCTTGATGAACATATAACAAAACATGGATTCAGAGTGTTTTTCTTTTGTCCCAGAAAGGTTATTATTAAAACAAGTGTAGAGATGTTGCGAAAGTTATAAAAACAGATTGATGATGGAGAACAAATAGTGTGCTTCCCGTAAATATTTGAACATGAATATAGAGAAAAATAAACTATTGCATATGCTTGTGGAAGAATAATTACTGATTTATTAGGCGACGTTTCGAATGTATTCTCTCAACAATTTCAAGTGTGTAGGGCAATTATATATAGACAAGCATGATAATCAAAAGAGGAAAGAAACAACATTACCTGATAATCTAGCGAAACAAATAGTTGGATATAACACATATGAATCTTGGACAGATGTTTCAGTCCATGAAGCTGCAGCAAAGGACAAGCAGTTTTGTTTAGATATAAGTTTACAATCCAATCATCGCCAGATACAATTTCGGATGTATATATCAAAATAACTTTCTGTGACTTTGTTGTGTACAATGAATGTAGACCACCTTCAGGTATGGTTATTGTACGCGTCCTAATTGATGTGTGATTTTACTTAACTTTTTATTATTAAGGAACTTGTCACAAGGGAATTGGAAAATCATAAAGAAGAGACATTGGCATTAAATAACCAAGATAAAGACAATTACCCTTGTGACTAAGTGTATCTGTTCGGAACAAAACACAAGCAGTTTACGGAGAAAAACAAACGCCCCGACACCTGGAACGTACGTTAAACTGAAAAATCTTAGTCCAAGGAAATATAAAAAGAAAACAACTTCCAGTACAACGTGCAAACAAATCTATACAATATAGTCGAGGAGGCTGACTCCATATGGCCTGGTTAGCGGGAAAAAATTCCCACTAAAATGATTCCTGATTTTTCTGAAACTATATGATGGGTAGTCTTCCAGAAAAATTCCCCCCGTTAATCGGCCTTGGGGAAAAAAATTTACAGACATTTTTAGTTTTGGTATGTATACTTGCCTTCATAAACAATGTATGCATTGTCAACAATATAAATGCAACATTATTTAACAGGTGGACGCAATGTGATTTATGATAAAGTTGACACCTAGAAGTATATTCTAGTTCCGTTAAGTAAGCCATATGATATGCATATTACTTATAATTGCATGCTATATATATTAAAATTCAGCTATTTAAGTAAAGGGAGATAATAATACTCTAAATATTTGGACAATGTATTATGGTACCGTACATTTCCAACAAAATAAATTATACAATGGGGATATAAACTCACTAGTAGTATGCTAAATAACAAGACGTGTGTTTCTATTGAGTTATAAAATTAAACATAATATATGGCAGATAGCAATATTATTATACAGTGATCAAATATCAAGTCACTCACAATATATAACTACAGTGACCTATATCCAAAACTATAGTTGTTTTTAGTCTGGACTATTTAGGTGTCTACAGACTATAAATAAAACAATACTTACAAAATGAAATTACCCACGCCCCCGTTTAAATCCTGTCGATTATAGAATATCTGAGAAAAACTTTGACTCATTAGTAATAGTATTTGCTTCAACTGTATCACTCATACCTTTCAAACGATCAGTATGGATGTGCAGAGTTGATTTGCCAAAATCAGCTTTCCCTGTAACATCTGTCATCTTTTCTAGAACTTGGTACGGACCTTTCCGGCGAAACTTAATTTTTCTAGGAATAGTGGTTCTTGCTACAGGTGTAAACACGAACACCCAATCACCCTTGTTGAAACTTATTTTAGTAGAATTCAAATCATCGGTAAACTTGTCTTTGGTGTGTTGCTTGTTTCTTCTGTTTAGCAAATTTGTAACCTACCCAAAACTTTGTCCTGCGATTTGCTTCAAATGTATGTAGCTTATCCGGTGTCTCTGATGAGCTATGGTATGCTTCTTTATTTGTACCTTTCCTCTTTGCTTTATTACGCTTACGTCTTCCAATGTGTCTGACAAAAGCACTATCCGTTTTTGATTTTCGTTCTAGCTGTGGTTCCTTCTGTTTGTCTTTCTTTTTAGGTGGACACTTAACAGAAAGGTGACCCATTATCTTGCTTTTCTGACAGTTACTGGATAGTTTAGGTTTTCAATAAATTGTCATATTCCTGTAGATCATCAGATTTAGGTATCTTCCAAACTGATCTGGCATACTTTTAGCTGTTTCTCTTGATGTCCATGGCGCATTGATATGGCTCGAATTCAATGGCTACTTGAACAGCATCTTCTAAACCCTCTGGCCTTGTTTGTTGAACTACTCATACCAGAGTCGTGTAGAGAATTGAGAAATGCGTCCCCTGGGTGAATATCCTGTAGATCTGGTTCAGCAGTAGGGTATGCTAGGATAACGAGTCGGTTTATTGACTGGCCTAACTCTGTTAGCTTTTCATTAATCCTTCTACGCCTATTCTTTAGTTCACATCTATACATCTCTGTCTGATTCCTAGGTTGAAATCCTCTTTCCAAAGCTTCCATCAAACTAGTATAGTTGTATCTGTCTACTGTCAGAAGAGAACTCAGTACTTGCTGAGCTGGACTCATCAAACCTCAGCTAAATGTAACCCTCTTTCGTCTCTAGTCCTGCCATTAATGATATTACAAGTTTCAAAATAATTTATAATCCATTAATGGTGTGCGTCCATCATATTTTCCGCCGGCAATGCTGGCGTTCTGTAAGCCTGTCTTTGCTGTTGTAGCTGTAATGGAGCTCTGGACTGTTGTATTTACTTAGAGAATCAGAGAAACTTGTCTCTTGGACTTTATCTGTAACGGAGTCGACGTCTTAGAGGGGGACCCTCTAAGTGTAACCTTGTATCCTCGACCATGTTTGCCTTTGGGCTGTTAAAACTGGTGGCGGCTGTAGGTTAACTCTTCTAGTTCTCTAGACAATTCTGTTAACCAGATCTGTTGTCTTTCAATTTCTTCTGGAGTCATTTCTCCTTTATATGTTCGAAAACGGTGTGAACTGGATTCGGCCATCGCCTCTAAATTGCTGTAAATCTGTGCAAGGTATAGATTGATTTGGAGGAATAAATTGGATTCAAGTATTTTTATTTTGTAATTTGGTCTATGTAATCTTCCAATGGTAGTAGGTCCATATAAGTGTCTTAGCTATTCAATAACTAGATTCCAGTCTACTAGATTTGGGCAAAATTAAGGGAAATATAGGCTATTGGGCCATCTTATCTACAGAATACCTTTGGAATCGGACTCCGGGCCCCTAAAAACCTATATTTTGAAACTCACATGTACTACAAAATAATTATGAAAAAAATCACAAAAATTGGATACCAAACCTGAAAATATGGTTACCATGGTAACCCTACGACATAATAAACATCATTTTCGCATTCTCCGACCCTGAAAACCCATATATTGACACCATACAACGTACCATTGACCAATCAGGGGCCAAAAAACTGAAATTTTACAAAAGTTTGGATACCAAACCTAAAAATGACTGTAATTTTTTTTCCCCAAGGCCGATTAACGGGGGGAATTTTTCTGGAAGACTACCCATCCTATAGTTTCAGAAAAATCAGGAATCATTTTAGTGGGAATTTTTTCCCACAAAATATGCAATTCTCTCCGACTAATAGGTTGTGAAATGGATTAGATGATTCCACTGCAATGTTTAGTTACTAGAAACTCTCAATTGATGAAAATGGTTAAACTGAAACATCCCCCCATATTTGGATTGCAATTCTTTAGATAAATAATAAGTGTCAATTGGACCAGGTAGATGTGTATTTCAATTAATGCAGCAGTCTCCGGCCCCTGTGGAGAGAAGACTGTTAAAATGTAATGCAGGAAACGACGATCCCAATCCTAACCGGGAATCATATCATCCACGGATACGAAAAACGAGAGACATGATACATTTTAAACATCACCAAAGGAGGTATGACTGCCTCAAGAATTCTTGTTCATAGGATACGATCCTTGGTAAGATTTCATCCAGAAATAGTGCTCATCCATCTTAGTGGCAACGACATCGAATATATATCAAACCCATCACCTATATTCCAGGACCTAAACACATAAAAGCCCAAACACTTATTAGCAGTTGTGAGAGCAAAGTAGTATTTATTGAAATACCGACCAGAGGCAAATTCAAGTCCAGTCCTCTGTTGACAAAAAAATAATTTTTACAGCCAACGAAACTGAATCCATAGAAGAATTAGGTGCAGCTACGGATCAGCTATTTAAGTTCATTTTAATAGCGACGGCAAAAGGGTACTTTTTTGATATAAGAAGATTCTTATGCAACAGTGATTAGCTTCCTAAAATGGATTACTTTGAGTTATATTTTTTGTGATATTTGTTTTGAGTTACATATACTAATACATCCTTGTGATATTGTTTAAATTTGTCTCGGCTGACGTGCAATTTAACATTACATTTCATTTGTCATCCCAAAAATGGCTAATGCACAGGTAAAAGTTATATTCATTCCAAACTCGAGAGATACTCGAAGCCTAGTTCATGATAATTATAAGTTTAGTGTTAGGACAATTCACTGGAGATGTACTGTTCGTGAATATCCTGCTACTTGCAATACCAAGAATGACCCGGTTACTACCCACAGAAACATCCATAACCATCAAGCTGACCCAAACAAATTAGAATTTGACATGTTTTATCAGCAGATTCTAAACTATTTCCAGAAGTTTACCCAAAATTAATTAACAGTAAGTGAAATAAACATTTGAAAAAAAAACAACTAAAATTTAGTATATAGTGGTTGATATTGATATGAAAAAAGACTATGGGTTTAACACCATTGTTACCCTTATTAGTACTGGTCCAATGATTTTACATGGAAAACAATAGCTGCTGGCAAATTTATTTATAACAAGTCTTAAACAAAGTATACTAGGAAATTATTAACCAATGCTCTTATACAACGTCACTTAGACTATGCATGCTCGGATTGGTTCTCGGGCTTTAACAAGAAACCGAAGAACAAAGTTATCCGATTCATATACGGTTTTGGTCCCAGAGATTCAATTACCCCAAATTTGTATAAATATTTACATAGTTTAAATCTTGATTAATAGAGTCAAACAACCAAAATTGAAAAATGTTCACAAAATCTTTCATAATAATGGGTCTCCGGTTTACATGGAAGCCGATTGTCGCTTATAAAAGGATGCTAATCAGTATATTACTAGATAATTATGTTGTACCAAAATGCAAAAAAAAAAAATACCCAAACTCGATTTTCTACTATTCAAGTATTCAGGCCTGGAATGAGCTTCCGAACCAACTTAAGTCAATAGAGAACATTGTCAATTTTAAGAAATTGTTAAACACTTGCTAGCAAAACATATAAAAATGTTTTAGTTTGTTTAGATAGGCCTATATGTATACTCCAATGTCTTTCATATCTCTCTGTACTTCACATCCCTTATGCCACATTTCACTATTTTTTGTCATATTCCATCTTTCATAAATGAATCTGCCCCATTGGCAATAAACCTGGTTTTAATTTAAGCAGGTTTTTATGGGTTATCCTCAAGAGGCTGGCCATTCATGACATCAGTACTTTCTCTCTCATCAAAACTTTCTCATCTTATAATCATGTAACTTTATATTATTACCTCTATTGTCATGTTTGACATGTCTCTTGGAAATAAATAAATAAAAAAGACAAATCTTATACGGACTAAGTCGCATAAAAATTTTGATTATATTGAACTATCCCTAAAGTGATAAATTAAGATGTGTCTTATGACGCGGATTGTGTAGCATATTTTCTTGATAATAAAAAAATGTGTGTTTATGATATAAATATCTATTAACCAACGAGTTTCATTTTTTTTAATTCCATCTTATATATACATAACTTTTGTGATACGATAAATTATTTAAAACAATGATGTTATTGGAATGAAAGCGGGACGTAACATCAAATAAGAAGACATACGTAAAATCCAACGTTGTTCCCTACCACAAATTAAGATATATATATATATTTTGTTTTATGCATCGATTTGCCCGAAGCCTCGTGTTTGTGCATAGTATACATGGTCCGCATCTTTCGCACGCTCCCAACGAGCGTTCTTGACGATTTTAATCACTGACACGTGTCAGGTGGTTATTATGTGCTTTACAATAAAATAAATGAATAAATTAAATAAATTACAAAATAAATTAAATTAAAAATTGTACAGCACTTACAAAAAAAGGTTTAAATGGTAACAATTAAATTATTTAAAAGTAAAGTTAAGAAGTGTTTTAAAAAAGGCAATATTAAAAAGATGCATTTTCAGTTTTGATTAAAAAACAGTTAAAGAATTACAATTGATAGGGCAGCTTGTTCCGTAGGTTATGTGCCTTCAATGAAAATTCTTTTCTTCGTAGGAAACTGGTTTTGCATTACGTTGAATTAGTAAGAACTTTTCTGAACTTGAACGGAGCTGTCTTATAGGTTTATAAAATTGTAGGGGATCGGATAAAATTTTTGGTGCTATATTGTTTATGAATTTAAAAGTTAAATTTTATAGTCAATTCGATAGGGCACAGGTAAACCAGTGGAGTTTCACTAGTATGTATGTAATATGACAGTTGCGGGGTGCAAGTGTAATGAGTCTAGCAGTTGGTTAAAGCCCCAATACCACTCTTGTTGTAACTAAATAATATGTTCCAATCTTTATTCTGGTCAACAATTTGTACTATTTTACAATATTTCAATTAAAAAATGATACAAATTTCATCTTAACACACCTAATTTTAAAAATTGGAAAAATTCAACTACATGCCGTAACATGGTTTGAAAAGCCTTACGTAAGCCCTTTCAAATGCAACTTGGATTTAAACATATTTTCGAACCCTCGGGACAAGTAAGATAGGTTGTAATGGATAATTTACACAACAGGTAGGATACTTAACCATCTTGTAGTTAGAATAAGGCTAATTTTTTTTCTGGCCCTGTCAAGCCAGCAAGAGTGTTATTTTATTGTCCCTTTGGTTAAGAAGTTGCGTGGAACACCAGTAAGTAGAGAGTTGGCATTATCGAGTCTTGCAGTGACAGGGGGCTTGGACCAAGGTCTTGAGCGTATCATCAGGCATATAGTTTCTAATTTTACTTATGTTGCGGAGGTGATAATGTCCTATTTAACATCTGTGTTTAATTTGGGATTCCATAAAATCAGACTGTCAAATAAAGCTCTGGTAGCTGAAGCAGAGGAGAAGATTGCGGCATCACCAACACGAATGTCGTTTGGTACATTAAAACTGATCTGCGTTTTAAAGCCAATTATCATGTATTCTTTCTCTCGTCGATCAACTTCAGAAAATTTGTCTTCATCCATTGTTTTATATCGTCGATACAGAGCTCATCATTGCACTTACTAACTTTAATGCAATCGGGGTCGGCGAGTCTGAAACCCACAATGTCATCTGCGTAGAGGTGGAATGAATGACCACAATTCTTGACGATCGAACCTAGGGGAGATGTGTAAAGACTAAACAAGCACCGGTCCAAGCACATAACCCTATGGATCACCGAATTCTATAACTCGTTAAACAACAAACAATCTGTATTTGTCATTAAACAACAAAGAAGTCACATATTTTGGTATTTTTTGCACATTTTTGAACAATCAATTTTGATGGAATACAATCTGTTACCGTGACGTTGTATTAGGTGGAGACAACTGAGCTAAACGTTTGAGAGTTTTAAATGTGGGTGTGATGGGGCGTTCTCCAAAAATAAGAGAATGTTTCTATTTTCTCGACTGCAACCATTCTTCGAAAATAGCCACCGTAATCCTGGCCTTCTTATTGCTTCGCTTCGGGGGTGGGGGATGCCTAGTGGTCTAGAGTGCCGCGCTTCCGACCTCTAGCTGGCCGCTCACCTCTGACTTGCGGCTGTGGTTTCGATCCCTAGTGTGAGCGTATGTGACCTGGATATAGGGGCGCCTTCTCAGCCTCGTGGGTTTCCCCTAGGCACTCCTGTTTCCTCCTACTGCAAGCGTATTATTAAATAAAAATTAAAACAATACGTTAGTCCCAAAATGGCCTAGTTTGTGTCGAGTGGACGTTAGACTCCATTTCTCTCTCTCTGTCTTATTGATTCGATACACGACGGGAATATTGTTAACGTCCTTCACGTTGCTAAAACATTGAGTTGTTTTTTTATCGTCCTAACCAGTAGCGGATTATCATTGAGGCTGCAGCCTCAGGCCCAAAGATTTTTGTGAAAAATAAAAAAATTGGACTTGTCTCATACGATTAAAAACGCATAGACAATGAATGTTAGGGGGTGGGGTTTAGGGAATCAACATAGGCCCTGATCCGAAATTAATTAGGCCCACACCATTTTAAATAGGCCCAATAGGCCCTCCAGCAACTGCCGCCTCAGGCCTTGGTGGAGCTTAATCCGCTACTGGTCCTAACACTAGGGGTTTCAGCTTTTCCCCTGTCAAACTGGCACACAATGCAACGGAAAGTCTTTTCTTCCGACTGGCACAGTTTTCCGCTATCTGTCTTTGTAAAATAAACCGGTTTCTTACATGTTAAAGATGTCATTTGGTAGAAATCCACTGCACAACTGCGACACTTTGATTTAAAGTCGTCTACTTCACCCAGTGCTCACCCTGGGTTCCATTTTTTCCGCCAATTTTTCATCTTAATTTATTAGCCAAATATTATTTCCGCCAAAATAAAATAACTACTATTATGATTTTATTTACATAGATACATCTAACAATTTACAAAATTTTCTCTGCTTTGCAGAGGCCATTTTTTGAAGGCTTTCCCCAAATCTGGGGTAACCACTTTACCAATACTAAGAACCATTAAATTACATAATGTGTTAGTTTAAGGAATTTCTATATTTGTTTTTTTTAAAAATATTTTGTCTACTAAATCCCCTTTCACAATCTGCCGTTGCTTCAGAAATTGTAAGCAATCGCTTACTGATATCACAAATGCTTGGGAACATATCATCTTTAATTGCAGCAAATTGACATATAGCAGTAATATTTACATCAGACAAGTCACATATGATATTTCTTCTGTAAGACGTGTTAGGCTGTTCAGTGTTTCGCTTATGACCAATGGCATATGATTTGATAATAACTTCGACAGTCCTACGATTATATACGCAATTATAAACTGTAACAACATACCTGGCTTCATTTAATAACGATACCGTCAATTTCGGTATGAAATCGATCAAACAGCAGTCATAATCCCGAAGAAATCGAGTGAGTCTACATCCATAATCACGTCTGCCCGCTCAAACTATATTGTGTCGGAAAAGAAATGACCGGCGTAGCCATCTGTTAGCTTTAAATGTTTCTAATTCCAAATTCTCAGCAAATTGCAATGCCTTTGCTGTTAGTAGGGGTCCGTTCACTGGACATTTAGTTTTCGACAATCTTTTTAAAAAATCACAGACAAGAGTGGTTATGTCTTCGTTCCCTGTAACAGGTTTTGCACGCTCTCTGTTTGGGACACAGGACTGAAATCCTTCTAACACTTTTGCATTTCTCATCAAATTATTCTGAATCGAATCGGCTATTGGCCCTGCTTCGAGAGGTTAAAGGATACAATAAAAACCAAGTACGGACAATCCAAACAAGACAGAATTCGAAGTTCTAAAAAACGTTATAGGCAAAATAGTGTATTTAACAAATGGACTGGCCCTCGTGTACAAAATACACGACAACGGTGGTAACGGGTGTCCGGAAGAGTAAGCTTACCCTGCCTGGCGCCAAACCGTTCTTCGGTCGTTACAGCTTTCCGTAATTTAGACATATTTAATCAATAATTATATAAATAAAATGTTTGATGGGGTGTTCATTTATACTGACTATTGTGGCTTGATCAACAGCGGTCGTTAAATAGCCGCTATTTTGCTCAATTCCTCGGTAAAATAGTAACCGCTGGCCGCGTTATAGTCCAAGAGCCAGTGACGAAAAAACTGTCTCATTAGTAATAGGTTTGACCATATCAATTGGCAGCTATTGATAAGGCAAATTCAAAACACCCAGCCTTGAGAGGTTTCGGTAGGGCATTTCGCTGGGAGGGGCAGATAAAAAGCCAAAAGGGGTTAAAATAGGATCAGAACGTATATATTGAAAAATATCTGACCGGAAAAAGTAGGGCCATTGCGTTTTCTGACTGCCGACGGGGGCTAGAATTTGCCTCATAAGTAATATAGGTGAAATTAGTGCCACATTTTAGCTATGTACGAGCAGATTCTAAAAATATAACTGGTTTCAGTGGGACATATTACTGACCTCAAATGCCTATCCAAACAACAGGCTAATTTAATCTGTTCATTGAATAAAGATATATCTTTACTTAAAAAAGAACAAACACATACGCTTAATGTTGATGACTCGAGGCCCAATGAATTAAAACAAACCCCGAAGCAAGTGATTCTATTTCTAAAAAGATAAACAATGAACAGCCCATTAGTATGAAGTCAAAAGATGAATCTCCAGATCCCTTGTGTAAGTCCGGGTCACAAGATATCCTAGAAACCCCTGTATCTAACAAAAAAAACCAATCATAATAATCATATTCCTAGCCAGCTATTAACTCCGGAAACACAAAATAAAGAAATGTTATTTTATGGCACGTCAGCACCAACCGGGCCATATTGCGCCAAACATATGATGATTATTTTGAGACAGGTTAAATTATATCACAGAAAATACTTTATTCATAAATAAAAACAATATCACAGTAGTAACTTAAATAAAAGTAAAATCGTTTTATGAATATACATATTTAAAATACAAAAATGAAATAATATATACAATGAATTTTTTTTGGATAAAATCCTGTCTCTTTTAAAAAGTCTAGTAATTTACAATATAGACCCGGTTGGGCAAACAAATGTTGAAGTGACTGGCAACGGAAATGATCTAATATCTTTGAGATGCTTGCAATCAATCAAAATGTGCTTAACTGTCAAAGGAACATGACAGTGTTCACATTCTGGTTTAAGATGGAATATGCGTTAAAAAGGAATGACCTATTCGAGAGCGACACAAGACAACCTCATCTCTCCTGTTGGTTCTATAGGAGCTTGGCCAGTCTCCAAGAGAGGCTTGATGTGATGAAGTTTGTTTGTGCCTGCAAGATCCCAAGACCGTTGCCATCGATGATATATGAAATTATTAATAATGGATTTAAAATCCTTATATGATGTTAAAAAATCGGTTATGGGAAGATCTAAAGCAGACTTGGCAGCCGAGTTTGCTCGATCATTCCCTTTGATATCCATATGACTGGGGAGCCAACAAAGGACAATGTCCTTGTTGATAAACTCATTGGACAATAGCAGACAATAAATGTCTGCTATTAATGGGTGATCAAGCTGTTGTTATTAATAGCTTGTAATGAGGACAAAGAATCAGAAAAGATGTGTTTTAAAAATGATGAGGACTGAATGAACTCCAAGGCTTGGAGAATAGCCTGGAGCTCAGCTGTAAAAATAGAAGCAGCAGGTGGGAGGCGGACAGAAATGGTCTCGGATGGTGTCACGGTAGCCGAAGCTACCCGATCACCATCTTTCGAACCATCTGTATAAATGGGAATATAATCACCATATTTCGACCTTAGCTTTCTCAAGAGATATGGGAAAACCGTCGAACTTGTATCTCTTTTTATGTTTAGTGAGATCGAAATCGATCTTTGGGGGAGATACAGCCCACGGTGGAGTCTCCAAGAAAGGGGTATTCGCAATACCGTCAAGGCTGATACCAGCAGCCGACAAAAGGGGCTGTATGCGAATACCGAAAGATTGAATGACTTTAGTCTTTACAAGATACAAATGTTCGCGAAGAGGTCTAAATATGGTGTTAAATGAAATATGGTTTAGAAGTGATGCAATTTTCGTAGCATACTGCAGGGCCAGCTTATCACGTCTGTTGTGCAATGAGGGCTCATGCGCCTCGACGTATAAACTGTCCACTGGAGATGTACGAAATGCTCCTAAGCTGATTCTAAGTCCCTGGCTGTGTATGGTGTCG
This sequence comes from Patella pellucida, assembly GCA_917208275.1. Lineage (NCBI taxonomy): Eukaryota > Metazoa > Mollusca > Gastropoda > Patellidae > Patella > Patella pellucida. Next base: position 11,821,318 of record OU795040.1, read on the forward strand.
AGCTCTTTGAGATAAGACTCGCGGGCAGACCCATACACAATACACCCATAATCTAGTTTAGATCTTATAAATGCTCGATATAATCTGAGCAAGACCTCACGGTCTGCTCCCCAGTCAGTATTTGATAAAGACTCTCAATATGTTGAGGGCTTTCAGACATTTCTTTTTTAGGTTTTTAATATGGGGGATAAATGATAATATCAGCCCCAGAAATTTGGTTTCATCTACAACTGGAAGGCGGTTGCAATCCAAGAAAAGTTCTGGATCAGGATGCAAACCTCTTTTCTGACAGAAATGCATGCAGACAGTCTTGGACTTCGAAAAACGAAATCCATTTCCGGTTGCCCATTGTTGAAGTGAATTCAAACAAAGCTGCAACTTACGTTCGATTATCCGCATGTCTGTTGAACCGTAGCACATCTGAAAGTCATCAACATAGAGAGCCCCGTTTGTACCTGGTTTCAGGCACGCTGGGATCGTATTAATTTTTATAGCAAAAAGTGTAGGAGATAAAATACTTCCCTGAGGAACCCTCATTTCTTGAGGAAATGGGTCAGAGAAGATTGATCCCAGTCGTACCTTAAATGACCTATCTTCGAGGAAATTTTTAATGAAGATAAGTAAGCGACCTCGTAGGCCGAGGTTATGGAGGTCGCGCATGATACCATGTTTCCACGTGGTATCATATGCTTTCTCCAGATCAAAAAATATTGCAACTAAATGTTGCTTCTTGATGAAAGCGTCCCTGACGAACGTTTCAAATCGAACTAGATGATCAAGAGTGCTCCTTTGGGACCGAAATCCACATTGGAGGTTAGTAATAAGGTTGTTGGACTGAAGGTACCAAACCTGCCTTCGATAAATCAATCTCTCAATGGTTTTGCAAATACAGCTTGTTAAAGCGATCGGACGATAGTTGGTTGGATTCGTGTGATCTTTACCCGGTTTTGGGATGGGAATTATTGTGGCTTCATGCCACGAAGGAGGAAAATTCCCATCAATCCAAATCCGGTTAAAAAGATCAAGAAAAATTATAAGTGTTGGATAAGGTAGATGTTTTAAAATTTGGTAGTGTAATTCATCTGGACCAGTTGCAGTGTCCCGAGCTCGCTTTAACGAATCACGGAGCTCTGCAATGGAAAAACGATCATTATAACATTCATCATTACGAGACTTGAAATTAAGTCGCCTTTTCTCCTGTTGATTCTTAATGCCCCGAAAGGCATCAGAGGAGAAATTGGATGATGAATTGAATGAAAAAGTAGTGGCCAGAGAATAAGCAATATCAGGAAATGTTGTTAAGGTGGTATTATCAACATTGAGATGGTTAACTGATAATTCACTCCTTTAACCTTTAATCCTACGAATCCTATCCCATACCGATTTTGATGTGGTACGGGAATTGATCCTAGAGACATAACCTTGCCATGAAGACTTCTTTGCTTGGCGTATGGTTCTACGAGCCTTCGCTCGGACCATCTGGTATGCCGCAATATTCTCCATGGAAGGATGGTTCTTTAGTCGTCTTAAGGCTGAGTCAGACTAGTGGATTTTTCCTTTAAGACAAATCCTAGCGAACGTCTTAAAGGATAAATCCTCTGGGTTTTTATGATCATACATTAAGTAAAATCCTATAGGTTTTGGTTATGTGTTCAGTAATACCAGAAATGTAAATATGAAGGAAACTACAAAAATTATCTTTTCTCTCGTTTATGGTAATCTTCGGACCGAATAGACAGACCACAGCACGCTATGGCGATGGAAAAAAAAATTCTCTGTCTCGGCCCGGTTGAGTTAGACGTCCGCCATTTTGATTGGTCAATTCACAGTACAAATCCTACGAAAAAAGGACTTGTTCTAAACCTAAGGATTTGTCCGTAGGTCAGAAAATCTATAGCCTATAGGACAAATTTTCCCGTTCACATGAAAGGATTTAGCTTATGGATATAAAACCTCAGGATAAATCCACTAGTGTGACTAAGCCTTTAGGATACGATCACGCTCTTTAAGAGCGGATTTGCAATCGTCGTTAAACCATGGTTTATTGAAACGTTTTGGTTCTGTCGTGGTTTTTTGAATCGCCTGCTCAGCCACATCTTGAAGAATTGAAGTGAATAAGGCCATGGGCTCGCCTGCATCTTCTAACTCTTGTGCATCAAAAGAGAAGAGACACAAAGACTCAAACAGAGCCCAATCCGCCTTATGCAACTTCCATCTCTAAGGTCTTTCGACCGGAGAGGCCCCATTATTTTCAATCAAGATTGGAAAGTGGTCACTACCACACATCTTTATTTACTCTCCATGTAAAATCCTGAAACATGAGAGGAAGTTGGGCAACAAGGTCATCAAGATCTTTGGGATTAAGATGTAAACTTGGTGGAAGATATAAAGAGCAGAGTGTTATATGAATATGTAAAGTCACCCTAACAGCAACTGCCCGTAAAGGCGAGTTGAGAGTGACTTTACTTTGAGGGATATCTCCATTGAGAAAAATAGAAACACCCCCATGAGCTCTACCATCACCAACTGCATGATGGTAACCAACAGATTGTCTAAATGACAAAGTGTCAGAATTCCGTAAAAAGGTTTCCTGTAAACAAATAGCTAAAGGATTGTGTTTTTGAATTAATAATGAACTTCATTAAAACTGTGTTTTTAAACCACGACAATTCCATTGAATAATGGAATTCGCCATCGTCAGGGATAATTTATTGGTGGTATCTTACCGCCGATGGGGTCATTACTGGCCCCACTCTACGGTAAGACCGTCCATCAGATCAACACCATATTTCGTGAAATGGACAAAAGGGTCTTGTGAACCCTTCTTGCCCTTTTCACGTAACTTTGCTAACTTTCTTTGTCTAGAAGAAAGATATACTTTTTCCTGCGAGGGTGGGATAACCGTTGGCTGCAATGCTGACCCAGTGGACCTGGGATCAGGAGTTGCAGCTTTTGGTTTATCCAATGGGGATGGTTTCTTGCCGTGCTGGGAGGAAGTATTGGGAATGGTCCCAATAACTTCAGTTGAGGGCACGGAAGATGAACCCTCATCAGGCAAGGGCAAAGATGTCTGGATCGAGCTCTCGGATGACTGAGAAGAGCTCGAAACCCCTTTATTGTAATCTGGTATTATTAAAGTCTTCATTTCCTTCTTATCTGGCCAGGTTATTGCTGTCTGAACGGGGATAGATCTGGTTGAAACTGCACTAGCAAAATATTTCCCTTGTGGTGCAATGGGAAACGGTGCAGATAAATCAACCTGTTTTCTGGCATCGAAATATGATATCTTTCGTTCAGACATGACCTGTTGGATTCTCTTCTCTTTTTGCCATATTGGGCATTCACGGGAATAAGCAAAGTGCTTTCCCTTGCAATTCACACAACAAAATTCGGCCTGACAGGTAGCGCTCTCATGGCCATCAAGGCCACAACGAGCGTAGGTGTCTTTACCTTTGCAGACAGTTTTGCTGTGTCCGAATTTTTGCCCCTTATAGCAACGAAGAGGATTTGATATATAAGAATCCACAGGTATATTTAAATAACCTGCCTTGAGAGTCTTTGGTATGTCGGGACGGTTGAAAGTGAGGATGTAGGTGCTTGTTGGAATCACCTTATCTCCTCGACGAACACTAATTCTTTTCACGTGTTGTACACCTTGAGAAGAAAGGTATTCTACCATTTCTTCCTCACTGCTGCCTTCAAGGTCCCGGCAACGTATTACACCTCTACTAGAATTTAAAGACCTATGGGGCGACACTCTAATTGGAATGTCTGCCAAAGAAATTGATTTCAAAAGCATGGTAGCATGCTGTTCTTTGGCACATTCTATTAAGAGTGTTCCATTCTTAAGTTTTTTAATGCCTTGGGCTCACCGGCCAAGCCAGCTATACCCTTGGATATCAAAAATGGTGATACTTTTGATAGGTCTTTGGAGGGACTCTCAATTAAGAGGAACCTCGGCCAAGACTTTGACATTTTATTTTTATTTGTGAATAAATCAGAAACGACGTCTGAACTCGGACGTTTCTGTTTATTCTTATTTTCTTTATTTGTTAGTGTGGGGGTGATTGGGGTATCCATGAATTTTTATTTTTAAAGTTTCGTCGTCCCCAAGGTTACTGCCCTGCCTACTAACGGGAAGGACTAGCGCGGATAACCAGCGCATGGCCTTACGGCTCGACGAGGGTTATACTCAAGCCAGGAAGTAAAAATACTACTCCAACCTGATTGACCCAAGCCGCTGTTCTGTAGAATGTACCTAGGGCACAAAGGTATATTTGCTGAGTGAAAAAACAACAAAGCATTGGAAATAGGGTTGTACATTCTGCAGAGCTAACACGACCAAAGCCGATTGATCAGAGTGGGCCACTCTGACCTCCCGTCTAGGTGAACCATGGGCCAAAGTAATGTGTTGCAGGAAAAGAGCTCGCAAGCCAAATCCCCACTCAATTACCAGGATTCCACTCTCCACCGACACTGGTCGCAACGCACGGCAAACACGTTGCCCCATTACAGGGATCCTTTTAGTCGCCTTTTACGACACGCAGGAAATACGAAGGGTGTATTCTTATCACCCCCTACACCCCAGGGGGGGGGGGGAGGAAACACAAAATACAGGTGCAAATGCAAATGAGCCTGTTGATAATATAAGCAAAACACCAAAAAAGATACTGGTATTCAAAAACCGGAAAGGCTCATATTAACTTATTCCATAGCTCGACGAATAAATGGCCGTCGACTGGATTATTGAAACAAAACTTGGACGCATTTTGTGCCTAATGGTATTTATGACTTAACAGACTATTTAAAGGGCACCAATGAAAGCAACTTATGTGAACAATTGAATAACAGTTTTGACCCAAGAATCCACACCATTGTGGACATACGGAACTAAAAAAAAAAAAAAAAAAAATAACACGTAATTGTCTGCGATATCACTTCGGTGGAAGCGGACGTAAAATACGCCTATTTACAACATCTGCTATTATAGTAATAGACCTTTGGTAATATTTACGTGTAATTTAGTAGTACTATTAGAAAGATCACCATGCCTAGAAAGACAGTAGTTACCGATTCGGCCAAGAAGCGCAGGCAAGCAGAATATCAGAGAAAGTTTAGGCTGAGAAGATCTATAACAAACGTGAACTTGGGAACAGAGCGGTATAGGTGGGAAGAATTGAATGATAAACTGAAACTAGAGACTCATCAAGAAATGGCAAAGCTGTTATTTGACAGGTAGGCCTAAATTTGCAAAACAAATATTATCATCATGAAAATCTATATTCAACCTATTCTTATTACAATTTTCTTATTATTTTCCATGGAGAAACTATTGTAATGTCTTTATAACAAAGAGGTGAAATATTATTTCTATTTCTTTCCTTTTTTTTCAAAAAAATGAATGCCAGTCAAATCGTCCACAAGCAAAGTCGTCCACACCCGTTGGTGAAGTCGTCCACACGACTTAGTATAATTTGTGGATATATTAATACGTTGGTGGAGTCGTTCACACGACTTAGTATAGTTTGTGGATATAATAATACGTTGGTGGAGTCGTCCACACGTATAATTTCTTTATATGTTGGTGTAGTCGTTCACACGGCATAGTTTACTTTCGGGACACATAATGTGTTTTAATTAGTATAGTCTGGTCATCCTTTCCTCTAGCAAATAAACAACACAGTAATCCATTTTATTCAATAAATAACAAATTCATATACAAATTTAACAATTTAATAAACAACAAATTCAATAAATAACAAATTCATAAACAAATTCAATAAAAAACAAATTCAATAAATAACAAATTCATAAACAAATTCAATAAATAACAAATTCATAAACAAATTCAATAAATAAAAATTCATTAACAAATTCAGTAATATAACAAAGCGGGAAAATCTTTAAAATATGTCTATACCGCCACTAAACGACCCACGTCCTTTAAAAGGCCCGATACACTTTTTTCCCCCTGTTCGTACAATTCCCATATATTAAAGATTTTACCCGCTGTTGATTCATATTTCTTCCTCTGTCGCCTCTTGAGTTTATTTTCTGACACTAGCCTCTCTTGTAATTCTGCCGTAGAAGTTTTATGAGTAGGTAAAATTGGATGTTGTTTCTTGCGGCCTTATGATTTATTCTGCGATGCCATCCCTCGACGTCGTTATTGGTGCGAATAGGGTGCAGAAATACACACCAATTCTCGATGTCCCAGGAATCCATCCGCGTCCTCTGTATATATGCAAACAATTCTTTTAGGAGGTCTGTTGTCGCATATTTATCCTGAATCTTTAGAAAAGCACATAGTTCCAACCCCTTTCTGTAACTGTAGCTGAACATTTGACCTGCTTGTTCCTCACACTACAATCCCAATAGGTAGTTGCACCTCTTTCCATCTTCTTGGTGTATGAAAATCCACCATTATCTACCAACATTATTCCCTTCCGTTGTGTGCCGTCTACCACTTTCTGGAATAGTGGGACTCTTGGTACCGGAGTATCTTCTTCTGAAGTATCTTCTACTGGAACCGGATCACCTATAGACCCGAAGAATAAAAATTCATTGATATAAACTTACTGAAAATACTACATATAGAATAAGACAGGATCACATGTAGACCTGAAAATAAGATACATATAAAATAAGACGGGATCACATGTAGACCTGAAAACAAGACTACATTATTATATAAATTCAGTGACTCACTCTTCCAATATTGGGGTTGGTCTCGCATAGTCGATGGCTGTCGACGACTTTGCTTGTAGACGATTTAACTGGCACCGTCCTGACTTGTTGGGGTGGTCTAAGAGTGGAACGCTGCGACCTCTAGCTCGCCGGCCACCTCTGGCTTGCGGCTGTGGTTTAGAGCCCTGGTGTGACATGGAGATAAGGGCGCCTTCTCAACCTCGTGGGTTTCCTCCGGGCTTTCAAGTTTCAAGTTTCCTCCCACTAATAAAGACTCCTACGTACAAGCGAATTATTCAATTAAAATTAAACCATATGTTAGTCCCGAAATGACCTAGTTATGTTGAGTGGACGTTAAACCCCATTTCTCTCTCTCTGTCCTGACTTGTTGAATATGTCTAGTTTGTCTTTTAAAAATATTGGATGTCAGGAGCCCATTTTTTCCTGGTCAAATTACAATATCAAGGTTGATATTGGGTTAGAGACTTAGCTACTGTTCTCTAATCTAACTAGGGTATTATGTCATTTGGGACTCAAGTCCTTTGGGACTTGACATAACGACATTTGGGACTCGGTTTGGGACTTGACTGGCGTCATTTGGGACTCAAAACAAACGACATTTTGGACCCGATATAAACGAAAGTTGTGACTCGTAACGAAATGCAGTTCTCCGTTGGCATATCTCTACACCTGTCACAGGAACACCAATCTGGTGCAGTTGAGGTTGGATTAGGGGGTTGTATTGGCTGTTGGTTCCTTAGCTTGTCAGATATGTCAAATAACACTGCAGGCATCTTTTCGGCCACAGACAACAAAAGTCTCCTACAACCATCAATTTCAAGCCCATTTACCATTTTCTGAAATCGTTTAAATATTATGTTTACAATTAGTAAATAATATCTTGGCTCATATATTGTGTAAATATTTTTATATAATTATTACCAGAAATGATCATATATATTGGTTATATAATTACAAGAATGTGTGTGAATAATAATCCATTGTGAGCTTACAAAATATTTCTGTTTATCTTAAAAAATTGTAGCTTCTTTGTATATATTTTACAACTAATAAAAAAGGTTTTTTCATACCTTGAGCCCCTCGGTTTTTCTTTTCTGAGCCTTTCGACCCTCGCCCTGATTGACTCGGGTTTCTCTACTTGTTTTTACCTTCTTTTTGGTCTCGGTGGGGTTGATAGAGGGGTGGTTGAAGAAGACGTAACATGTAGCTTCCTATTTTCCTTGATGTAGATGCTGTTAATGTTGAAGGTTGGGTAGCTTGCACAGTTGGTAGAGAAGATGCGGTTGGGGGGTTGTCAACATCTGGCAATGAATCAGATGGCACAGATGGTAGAGTAGAGGCGGTTGGGGGTTGTCAACATCTGGCAATGAATCAGATGATTCGACCTGGCATGCTCGACACAAGAATTGTAGATTGCTCCCGGTTCTGACTGACCTCAAATACACAGCTTTCAAAATACCCGTAAAAACCAAAATGCAAAGTGAATAAAATGTTTTCCATCACTCATGTAGAATTCAATCAATAAGTCGTGAATAATAGCCTAATTGCACAAAAGAAATTTGTCTGACCTGTTCTACATGTCCTATGTGTCCATTTACCACAGGAACCACAAGGAACTGCTTCTTCATTGTCACCAATGGATTAATTACACATAACACAGTTGTCACTGTCAGCCATAATAATTATCTACTAGTTCGATAGTCACATAGTGCAGAAATAAATCTGATGAATGATTTATTGAATTTGATATTATTTATATATTTTGAGGGTGAAACCAATTTGCAACTTCACGAATGAAGGTGGATGAAGCCATGTCGGTTTTAGGTCTAATCAAAGCTACTGTCTGTTCCAGACGACACTACGACTCAAAATTTGCTTGCAATTTCGTCAATTTTTAATTAAAATGGTTAAAACTTAACGACCTACCTGGAATTTCCATCCCTTAACTTTCTACTTCACGTTAACTAATTTCAGATCAAGCTATATATCATTTCTCTCGTGAAAAATCGTGTTTTGTTTACTTCTTGGTGTTGAAGACAGCGATGCTTGACCTGGTTATTTAGAATATACCAAATCTAACAGGGGCGATAATTTGGCTTGGGGTCGTTTCGTCATAATTGCATGTTTAAATAGTTGTTTCGACCCAGTAGTTTATAACTTGTTTTAAAGGAGCTAAATCGCTAACATTTGGGATCTAGAAATTGTCAAAAGTGGGTCGCAACGCATATAATACTGTAATTTGAATGTATATAAACTGATTTACATTCATTGGTTTCCGTTTCAAATCGGCTAGTACAGCGATAAAGGCCATGCAATCTCAATCGAGGGCAAATTTCTAGCGCCTGGTTATTCCAGTCTACATTTTGCCGTTTGATACAGTGCAATATGTCTAGCCTCGGCCCTTGAGTCTCTTCTTATTTCAACCAGGGCTGAAGCGCATTATGGTACACGATTCGTGTACCAATGTTAGACCAATTTTTTTATCTTCAATATCGGATATCATAAGCTCATCATCAATGTTGATTTAAATTGACCAATAATTCGTGTTTTCGATGTCGAAGATTTTGGAGGATTTTGAGTTACGGACTTAGGTCCATAAAAGAGCTATTTACGGGAGGTAATATAAATTTGCTATTTGGGTTTTAGACCACAGTTGTTTGCTCCACCGCCTTAGATATTTAATTGGCGGTCCCAGTCCGGTGGCGTTTGGAAATTGATACACACTACATACAAAGTGTGGCATAATATTGTAGTGACACGTCATAGGAATTTGGAAGTAGGCTAAATGACAATTCAAACGAATAGTCTATCTAGCTTTAGGATAATAGTCTATAGATATATAACTGTCGATTTTATTTGGATTTGCGCGACTTTTAATACTTTTTTCAGATCGCCAAATCGTGTATTGTGGCACTTTTTAAAAATATATCTACCTTCGAGGACTACCTAATTGATATATTGATAAAGTTTTATTTTATTTTTTTCTTGTTTTAATCCAATTGAACAGGGGGCGCACCTCAAAAATGTTTATAGGTAGAGTCTATTTCTTGTTTGATTTATTTTTGTTTTTATTTTGTGAAATGCCCCTAAGTAAGTGATAATATGACAGAAAACGGGATAGGAACCACACATGGCCAACTACATGTACTCATAGATCAAGGGCGTGTGGGGTTTTTTTTAGATTTAATTTATTCATATTGATTCATCTTGACCTACATTCAATTTCTGCAAGTCTACTTTTTAAACAAGAAAACTGAAAATAAACTGTTTTATAAAAATAATTTATTTACACAAATTCACAGATAATGCTACGACTATATACAATAATATTACAGAAGTTGTCTGGTCTATATTCACACTATCTATCATACAATATACGCACACAATCTACAGACTTCACAACACTTGCGCTTACATCAATCTCTTTTCCTGTACATTTCACATGCATCCACCTTTGACACAAATCACAGCCCACCCAATCCACAATCGCATCCGACTCACTTCCCCGGGGGTTCTCAAAATCACATATAATACACACGTTGACATCATCAACACTCGATTCTTCATTCGCAACACCACCGTCATCCATATTCTCAACAACATTTTCACCATCACTCTCTCCACTGACATTCTCCCCCAAATCTTCACTCTCACACTCCCTGTCACTCCCGAACGAAATCACGACGGGGGGGGGGGGGGGTACTTCTTCATTTAATTTCCCCCCTTCCCAAAACCGATCCTCCACCTTGTCTATGACGTGTTGACAAGCTTTACTCAAATCTCCAGTTGACACACTAGCCTTCGCCTCCAGGAACATGAATGAATGAATGAATGAAATGTTGTTTATTGGCACGTGAGCTCCAACCGGGCCATATTGCGCCAAACATATGGTGACGATACGAGACAAACTACAAACAAATAATCACATTATCTATATATACATAAATAAAAACAAATATCACAGAAAAATCAAATAAAACTAAATATAAACTTTATGTATATATATTTAAAATATGAAGGTGAAAATCAGATATATACAATTAAAATTTTCGATAAAAATTTGTCTCTTTTAAAAAGTCTAGAGCTTTACTAAATAGACCCGGTTGGACAAACAACTGATGAAGTGACTGGCAACGGTAATGCCGTAATCTTGTATCTTTGAGATGTTTGCACTCAATCAAAATGTGCTTCAATGTCAAAGGAACATGACAGTGTTCACACTCTGGTTGAGGCTCTCGCTTTAATATGAAAATATGAGTTTCTTGTTTGATTTATTTTTGTTTTTATTTTGTGAAATGCCCCTAAGCAAGTGATAATATGACAGAAAACGGGATAGGAACCACACAAGGCCAACTACATGTACTCATAGATCAAGGGCGTGTGCTTTTTTTTAGATTTCATTTATTCATATTGATTCATCTTGACCTACATTCAATTTCTGCAAGTCTACTTTTTAAACAAGAAAACTGAAAATAAACTGTTTTATAAAAATAAATTTATTTACACAAATTCACAGATAATGCTACGACTATATACAATAATATTACAGAAGTTGTCTGGTCTATATTCACACTATCTAAATAGACCCGGTTGGGCAAACAACTGATGAAGTGACTGGCAACGGTAATGCCGTAATCTTGTATCTTTGAGATGCTTGCACTCAATCAAAATGTACTTCAATGTCAAAGGAACATGACAGTGTTCACACTCTGGTTGAGGCTCTCGCTTTAATATGAAAATATGAGTTTCTTGTTTGATTTATTTTTGTTTTTATTTTGTGAAATGCCCCTAAGCAAGTGATAATATGACAGAAAACGGGATAGGAACCACACAAGGCCAACTACATGTACTCATAGATCAAGGGCGTGTGCTTTTTTTTAGATTTCATTTATTCATATTGATTCATCTTGACCTACATTCAATTTCTGCAAGTCTACTTTTTAAACAAGAAAACTGAAAATAAACTGTTTTATAAAAATAAATTTATTTACACAAATTCACAGATAATGCTACGACTATATACAATAATATTACAGAAGTTGTCTGGTCTATATTCACACTATCTAAATAGACCCGGTTGGGCAAACAACTGATGAAGTGACTGGCAACGGTAATGCCGTAATCTTGTATCTTTGAGATGTTTGCACTCAATCAAAATGTACTTCAATGTCAAAGGAACATGACAGTGTTCACACTCTGGTTGAGGCTCTCGCTTTAATATGAAAATATGAGTTTCTTGTTTGATTTATTTTTGTTTTTATTTGCTTTGGCAGCAAAATCTGCTTTATCATTCCCCCTTATATCGACGTGACTGGGAAGCCAGCAGAAGACGACGTCTTTGCTGCTGAACTCGTACGATAGTAGCAGAAGATAAACATCTGCTACTAATGGGTGTTCAAGCTGTTTATTGTTAATTGCTTGAAGTGAGGACAAAGAATCAGTAAAAATGATATGCTTTAAAGCTGAAGAGGACTGAATGAACTCCAAGGCCTGAAGAATAAATGTATAAACTTGCATAAGTATACCTAAAAAGAAAGTACTTAAAAAGGTCATTACTTTTCCTATTTTCTGTCCATGTTCCATGGATGGCGTGGTTATCATTTACCCATGTCTCATCCAGGTAGACTATTTCATAGCCCTCACTCCTAAAAATATCCAACCTATGATTAAGTAATTGAGTTACGTAATTTTGTTCGACTGACTTAACGAATATTTTCTTGCAATAATTGTTAACCAGCGGCTGCCAGGCAGGATACGCCCACATTTTCGGGAGATGGTTAGAGAACAAGCAAAACCGAAAGTGATTTTTCCTACAATCAAAGGCTATAATTCATTAAATTACAATTTGATATGCGCAAATATCGAAAAGAATCAAGATTTTTAGGTTATAAACATGCATTTCAAGTTTCATCAAAATCGAATCAAAATTGTGACCTATACTGGGTCCACAACCTTGATATACCATATTTTAACACTATTAGCGTACAAACAGCGGCCATTATGTCTGGCAATTATGGTCTGATTTCCCTGAAATTCAAACTCAACCTTCCGTATGGTGTAACGGTGATAGAGTCAAGCGTTTTTTTAAATCGGTTAATAATCGTGACCTCCAGAGGGACCATAGGCGATTTTTCGGACAATCAGGGGCCATAATTCAGGTAGTTATGATCTGATATGTGAAAATAACGAAAGGAACCAAGATCTTTGGGTAATAACCATGCATTTCAAGTTTCATCAACATTGAATCAAAATTGTGACCTATACTGGGTCCACAACCTTGATATACCATTTTATAACAGCACTTTTGTTCCGAATTTTCCGAAATTCGAACTCAACCTTCCTTAGGGTGTAACGGTGATATAATTAAACGATTTTTTAAATCGGATAATAATTGTGACCTCCAGAGGGGCCACAAGCTAAACAAAGACGATTTTGTGTATAATCAGGGGCCATAATTCAGGAATTTACGATCCGATATATGCGCAAATATCGAAAGGAACCAAGATCTTTGGGTTATAACCATGCAATTTAAGTTTCATCAAAATCGAATTAAAATTGTGACCTCAACAGGGTCCACAATCTTAATATACCATTTTTTAACAGTAATCGCGTACGAATGGCGTCCATTTTGTATGGCAATTTTGGTCCAATTTTTCCGAAATTCGAACTAAACCTTCCTTAGGGCGTAAAGGTTATATTATAAAACGATTTTTTAAATCAAATAATAATTGTGACCTCCAGACGGACCACATGCTAATCGAAGGCGATTTTGCATATAATCAGGGGCCATAATTCAGAAAGTTAGGATCCGATATGCGCAAATATCGAAAGGAACCAAGATCTTTGGGTTATAACCATGCATTTTAAGTTTCATCAAAATCGAATTAAAATTTGACCTCTACAGGGTCCACAACCTTGAAATACCATTTTTTAACAGTATTCGCGTACACGCGGCGGCCATTTTGTATGGCAATTTTGGTCCAATTTTTCCGAAATTCGAATTCAATCTCCCTAAGGGTGTAACGGTGATATAATCAAACGATTTTTTGAATCGGATAATTATTGTAACCTCCAAAGGGACCACAAGCTAAACCAAGACGATTTTGCGTATAATCAGGGGCCATAATTCAGAAAGTTACGATCCGATATGCGCAAATATCGAAAGGAACCAAGATCTTTGGGTTATAACCATGCATTTTAAGTTTCATCAAAATCGAATTAAAATTGTGACCTCTACAGGGTCCACAACCTTGATATACCATTTTTTAACAGTATTCGTGTACGAACGGTGGCCATTTTGTATGGTAATTTTGGTCCGATTTTCCCGAAATTTGAACTTAACCTTTCTTAGGGTGTTACGGTGATATAATTGAACGTTTTTTTAAATCAGATAATAATTGTGACCTCCAGAGGTACCACAAGCTAAAATAGGTGATTTTTCGGAAAATCAGGGGCCATAATTCAGGAAATTACGTTCCGATAGGCGCAAATATCGAAAGGAACCAAGATCTTTGGGTTATAAACATGTATGTTAAGTTTCATCAAAATCGGTTCAAAATTGTGACCTCTATAGGGTCCACAAGCTAAAAATGTGATTTTTCGTACAATCAGGGGCCATAATCCATGAAGTTTTGATCCGATACATGCCAATATCGAAAGCAGCCGAGATCTTTTGGGGATAAACCTATATTTCAAGTTTCGTCAAAATCGGACAAGAATTGTGACCTGTAGAGAGTCCACAAACAATTGTGGACGGACGGACGTCCGGACGGACGGACGGACATCCGGACGGACGGACGGACGGACGGACGGACGGACGGGGGCGACGACATAATACGTCCACATGAAAATGTGGGCGTATAAAAACGTATGAATGTATGGAAAACTTACCTATACTTTCGTAGGTTTCTTAAATAGCTTTTTCGGGCAATCTCGAACCAGAAAAAATTTGGAGAAAGAAATTTCTCTGGTGACACTGGGTAGCAATTTTCCCGGAAGGGACGAATCACACGACTGTCACGTGACATGTATTTATTTTACGTTTCCGGATGACCGAATCACTTAAAAAAATATACACACGCGTAGAAAAATAGATCTGTACAAAAACATTTAGGATCATCTTTTGTTATGTCAGCGAGGTGACTTTGACTAAAGAATCATTTCACAACAAACAAAACGACGATCCGACATCTTGTTTTCGAGAAAAAGACCCCAAAAAGATTGTCCAATCAGCATGGGCGGGGCTTACGCGTTAAAAAATCTGAAGATAATGGACGATCTTTGGCCCCAGAGGCCTCCGGCCTCGCGGCTGACTCTGTATTTCGGGCAGCAACAATGTCGACAGTTTCTTTAGCATATCGTTTACCGCGATTTCTATAATATTTGAATCCCATTTCATTGACTGCCCGATATAGAGTTGTTTTGGATACTTGCACATCCTTCTCTCGCAAGTGTTGTTGTAAAATGCGCAATGAAACCTTCAACAATAATGAAATTGTTATTATTATATAGACAATTATTAAATCAAGGTTATGTAATGCAGAACATGGTATATGTGTAAAAGTCGAATAGCAATGCTGAAACTTATTTAAATAAACTGCACTTACATACTGGCCATTGCCGTGTAGTTTATTTATGGTCTCTCTGATTATCATCAGGTCAAAATTATCTAATTTTGTTGAACATTTTTTAACCTTTCTTGTTTTATTTTCCTAAGAAGTAGATGAATCATTTTTCAAAGCCCCGTACATGGATTTGAAGGGGATATCCAATGCGTAGGCAATCTCTTTTTTGGAACTTTTATACCGTCTATAATTCAATTTACTCTGTTTCTCAAAATAAGTAAACAAACGATTGATACATTGGTTCACATCATGCGTAATCTTCATCTTTAATTTTGTAAATAACAATAAACACTTATCCGTGTCCACCTTCTTATATACACATGTTATATACACACACCATCGTGCACTTGCAAATGCATGTGGTGAAAGGATGATCCATTATTCAAGGGGATATATTTTATACGATTCGGATATTTTTTTTATCAATTCTACAAAAATATCTGAAACAAATCTTGTGTTTCTGTGGATTGCGAATATAAATAAAAATAGATACCGGTAATCAAAACTATTTAAGTCTGTAAAATTATAAGATATTGCACAATATTTACACTTTATCCGAAAGGTTAAATTACCATGCCATCTAATGCTGAAAATACGTGTTCTGTGAGAAATCTTTTAGGGACATGCACTACTAGGAAATCAAACAGGCGAATCCTCCCGCACAAAGCATTATCAACCGAATGCACCCGATTGGTGGAATACCCTTATACTCCTATATGATATAGAGTGACCCAACTTGCACCGACGCAGTGGAATTGTTTATGTTCTGTGAAACTGGCCGGTGTCGAAAAATGTGAAATTTACAAGAGGATAAGGGCTTTTATCGAACTAATAGGCGTTAATGCTAGACGCAGAAAGTACTGGGGCGACAATTCCAGGTAGGTCGTTAAGATTTAACCATTTAAATTAAAAATTGAAGAAATAGTAAGCAATTTTCGAGTCGTAGTGTCGTCTGGAACAGACAGTAAGTATGAACCCAATCATCTGTCTCTTTGATCCATCAATTAGGTAAACCAAACCTGAAGCCAAGCAGTCAGTCGAGCGTACCATTCACCTCGTAGTTCGTTGCGGCTTTGAAGCCATGAGAACATAAATAATTAGTCGTTAACAATATAAACTTAGCTGTGCCTGTTGTGTAAATATTACGAGCGAGGCGTATTTGACGCTTTGCGCATGCGCTACAATGGGATTTCCGCTTTGTAGACTGGTTTTGCCAGTCTCTCATAGTGCAATTGGTTAGAACACCATCCACTCAACGGAATTGTTCAATTTGTTTTAAATACTGTTGATAAGATCATGTATATACCACTAATGAATGAGGATATTGTATAATAGTACAATTTGATGACCAGAATGAAGATTTTGACAAATTTTTCATTGTCAGCCAGAGTGGTATTGCCCTTTTAAATTATTTGACTCTTTAGTTAAACCTATCATATTGTATGCTTGCGATGCATGGGGGTGACCTTGTAACATCTAATGATAAAAATACATTAAAAATTGAAAAATTGCATTTGAACTTATGTAAACATATTCTTAACATTCATAAGAAAGCTACCAACTCTGTTGTTCTTGCTGAACTTGGAAGGTTTCCCTTATTTTTAGATGTAAAGTACTGAATGGTCAAAACCTGGCTTGAGTCATCTATTAAAAATTCTAACCCTCTCCTTACAGCTGCCATTAATGACATTGGTAGTAATAATAATAGTAAATGGTTAAATCAAGTTGAAATAATATTGTCTGAAGCCGGGATGGGTGAAATTTTTACTTGTAGAAAAGATGGAAGTTTTAATATTACTTACTTTTTAGATTTGTTTAAAACAAGATTGCATGATATGTACATCCAAAGCTGGAAAAATATTTATGTATTTTAAATAAAGAAGAGAGAACTGCACTTAGCATGTTAAGACTAAGTGCACTTAAACTGGAAATCGAAACAGGAAGATATGCAAAGCCCTTTTTACCCCGTCATCTGAGAATTTGTAAAAAATTGCAATTTAAATCAAGTGGAAGATAAATCACACATGCTATTACATTGCCCTTTTTATAAAGATATAATAGAGCAATACAAATTATTCTGATGCCACTAAAATTAAAATATTATACCAAAATAACTTTGAATGGCAAATACATTTCAAAACTATTTAAGAAAAGATGTTTTAAAGTATAATTAAATAACCCATGCATTTGTTATCACTATAATACTCTAGTAAAATATATATCAGCATTATTGCTATGTTTTTTATCATGTTATGTGCATGAACAATTATTATATATGTATTATGTATTATACCTTTAGCTTTGCATTTCCATACTTATGTATTTTAGCATGTAGTTGTGAATAAACTAGTATTATTATTATGCCTAATCTAACAACTTAAAATCTGCCACGCCCATAAAAAAGGTCAAAATTTGCATTATAAGTAATATGATCAGAACTAGTTTTGAAATGGTCAATCTTAATCAACATTAATGTCACTGTCAGCAGTTAAGTTTCTGATATCTGACATTTAAGACAAAAATGAAAAGATGAAATAGACACACGAATCGTGCAAGAATATTTTTGAGCGCCATTTTAAAAAAAAATCTACTCGAAGAACGAGGCTTAACATATCCCATGTAGGAGAATACTACCATTGTAGACTCGAATAACCAGGTGTTAAAGACTGCCATTCCAAATGGACTCATCGCTCATTTCGCCGAACATAATTGTTTAGAAATTACAGTTAAAACAGAAACGATTGAATGTAAATCAGTTTATATGCATTCATGTTTTACTATTTTCAATTTTGAAAGGAAGATAGTGAATTACTGCGGACCAGAGAAATTAACATTAATATCACGAAATACTACAGGAGATATCATTTATGACAAAGAGGCCATTAAAGAAAAATATTCGTGACACTTGGTATACGTATTACATAAGGAAATACTAAATGTACCGGAGTCCACTTTATCATCAAAATTAACAGTGCAGGATATAACTCAAGGAGCGGTTTCGGTGCCAGATTTCGTGATCGAATTTTTACTCATTTATTAGGAGGGTCTGACCAGAGAGAAGAAAAACAGAAACGGATGTAAGAAAAATTGCATCAACGTCTCAAGATGCCATGTACAATGTTTCGTGTTAAAATTAAAACTTTCAAACATTGTAATGTAGATTGCTATTTTAAATCGTTAGTGCTGTGCTAGTCACAACGGCAATGACGTACTGGAGACTAATTAACATACAGTTGACATGGAGTACAGACGATATCATCATTGGTTTCCTGTACTGCCTGGGATAATTACGACAAATTGTATCAGTTACAATTACCAGTTCTGAAACAACTGACAATGATAACCAGCTTCCCGTTTGCCGGAAAAGATGGTCATTTACCCTAATCTTTTAAAAAATTTGGAACCATATAGGAAGAAGCTTACAATGACTAACAGTGGATTTATCCCAGAAGATCCCCTATTCCTTGTAGCTGTGCAGATGGTAAGCTTTGTGATAAAAGATGGTTAGGAGCTGAGCAGTAAATATTGAAGCAGCAGGTGGAAGTCTGACAGACATGATTCCCGATGGTTTCTTGGATTTCGATTGTCAGTTGCCCATCGTTAAAAAGAATTCAAACGAAGCTGCAACTGAGCCTTACATTGAGAATTTAAAAAAATACATTAAATATCGGTTCAATTCGGTCAACAGTTCAAACTTCATAATGAGAATTATTTGGATCATAATTTATTAAAGATAACAATTTCGAAGATGCTATGGTATACGGAATTTGCATTGTTCCACCATAACCTTATTACATCCACCACATCATTTTGAACCATCAAATTAATATTGGAGTGCGATTCTTGTCATTTTAAATGAGATATAAATGTGTATGTTTTTTTTTCTATTTTTGAAGGTAGACATTGAAAACTTTTTAAAAAGTAGAAATGTTGATTCTGAATTAATAGAGAAAATGAAAGATGACGGGGTAAGCGTAAGACTTTTTTTTTTTACCTTTTTGGATATTTACCAGGCAAAATAGACCCGTGATTTAATTATTATTCGAAAATCTCGATGTGTTCCATTATGTCTGCCTGCATTCTTGCCGTATTTTTACTTAAAAGTCAATATAGATCAGGATGTACGGATTATCTGGAACATAATGTCATAGTTTGGACATTGGCATAGTGGGTTACGAGGTAGGGACATGGCCCCGACAAGGAGAGGGGGTGCGTCATGGCCAGTTATGTGTAATGAACAGATGCAGTGACAGAACACCGAGAGGCGAAATGGGTCAATGTGTGCCAAAAGTTTTGCAGAAAAATCATCGGGATTTTCCAATCCGGCTTCCCTATGTCAGCTGGTTTTTGTGGGGACAATCTATGGACGTTGTCGAGACTATACAGCCAATTTGTCTATTACTCGACTATAAAGTTATTTTCTCATTACATCGATACAAAAATGTTGCAACGAATCCAATAATCCTATGTTTACGCGGGGGTGAGATGGCCTAGTGGTCTAAGAGTGCCGCGCTTCGACCTCTAGCTGACCGGCCACCTCTGGCTTACGGCTGTGGTTTCGAGCCCCGGTGTGGGGGTGGAGATAGGGGCGCCTTCTCAACCTCGTGGGTTTCCTGCCACTACTAAAGGCCCCTACGCACAAGCGAATTAATGAAAAAAAAACATGTTAGTCCCGAAATGACCTAGTTGTGTTGACTGGACGTTAAATCCCATTTCTCTGTTTACGCATGTGTGTATGTTTATATCAGATTGATGCGAGCTTGCATATCTGTCCCTGGACAGAATAACTTAGTGGGTAGGTAGGGGACCTCCAAAGACTGTGTCCTGG
Source organism: Patella pellucida (assembly GCA_917208275.1). Taxonomy (NCBI): domain Eukaryota; kingdom Metazoa; phylum Mollusca; class Gastropoda; family Patellidae; genus Patella; species Patella pellucida. Next base: position 11,841,478 of record OU795040.1, read on the forward strand.
GAAACGCATTCAGGATGTGGGTGTCATGGGTAAGAGCGATAGCCGACTCCGGATGGGGGGGGGGGGGTCTGATGTCACAACTGCATTTTTATCTGCTTGGATTGTATTTTACCATTAACTTATATACTTAGACTAATCCTTTCGTATTCTAGATAGATGAACAAGTTCTGGCTAAAATCGAACAACTACAGAAACATTTACCAAAATATGGAGACTGTTTAGCTGTAACATTATTTGCCAAACAATATACACCTGAATAGATCAATGAAAGAAAGTGGAGTTTAAGAGAGAGATTAGTCTCCAGGTCACAAGGAAGCTGCAGCGAACATGGAAGATGATCAACACCACAAGTGGGAAACAAGAATGCGATAAAAAGACGAAGGAAAATAGAATTGGGTTGGTTACATGAGTTAGATCTCCAAATGGTGGTGGAACCAGAACATTTGATATGCAGTTAGATAGTTCGCTTACCGAATTACTTGTTCAGGCCAAGCAATTGTTTTTTCCGAACGAAATATCAAAAAAGGTTCATGCTAAAGACTTCCGTTTCTACATTACTGACCAAACACAATACATACGAAATTAAGATTTGACCATAACACTACAACATATTAGTCAAACAACAAAGCTAAAAGCTCTGAGGTTTTACATGGTTACGAAAGCCATTGATGATGAAAATACATTACCAGATTTAACTTCTCAGGTGACGAAAGTCCTAACATTAAAACCAGACAGTGAAGCAACAAATACATCGCACGAAGACGATACGGGCAGCTATCTTGAACCAACAGAAGTTTTGGACAGGTATGTCTATAATGATATTCAAACGCCATCTTTTGACATTTTGCAACAGGCCATGATGGGTTCGGATATACCACAGCAGCCAATCCGTATACTTGACACTCAGAGTCACAGCACCAGTTACCAACAATCTGGAAATATCGACACTCAACTACAACCCGAAAACAGTACGAATCCTTTTCAAGAACGTATACAAGTCATCAGAACGTATCCAGTTCATCTCTACCGATCGAGCCTAGAAGAATTAGCCAGGATCAAACTAGAATCAATCACCACAACTACCAACTTCAACAGGGAGGTTTAGCAATCTGTATGAACATAACTTAGCATCGAACAATATTGCAAAATGAATTGATCGGAATTTTTAAAAATCCAGATATTCTACATTTAATTTTTAATATTTTGTTTGTTAATGAATTAGGGCAAGACGCAGATGGGGCGTCTAGAGATGCTTATGCCGGGTTCTGGGATTCTTTCTATCAAAAGAATACCAACGGAGAGACTTACCGAGTCCCCATTTTAGTCAATGAATATTCCTAAGAGGAATTGGGTGCCATTGACAGGATATTATTACTCAAGGGTTTTATAGACCATAAGTATTTTCCAAATAATTTGGCTCCAGCGTTTTTTTTATAGCTTTAATACTCGGATAGGAAAATTTAACACCTTCAGTTCTGAAAAATTCATTTTTCCTTTTCTTATCTAACACAGAAAAAGAGGTCCGGTGTGAAGCTATAAAGGGGACGATTATGATAGAGATGAACTTCTGGGCCTCTTGGACCGATTTTAGTCTCCTGCTATACAACACAAGGATGAATTTAAATGCTTTTATCTTGCAAGTGGAACATAGTGATTATACAGGAACTAAAATATGCATTAGATTCCATGAAGGGCGTTTGCAGAAGTGGACTTCGTGTCCTTCTTCGCGACATTGACTCGATTTTAAACATTTATGATAGCCTAAAGACAACTGTTCAAAAGGCCATCAAACTCTTCAACGCTACCCCTGTGTGTAAAGAAGAAAGTACATCTTTTGAGTATCTTAAACGGGTTAACTAGAGGAAAAGATTAGAGGCAAATAAAGAGACTATTAAGGTTGTTAACTGGGTCCTATGTTATTTGCGTAGATCAAATACTAGTGACCTTTGTCGTTCGGCATGGCTGTCAACGTATACCAACTATCCATACATGTGGCACCTCACTCGAGCTCCCCGTCAACATAATTAAGTTTCCCCGATATTCGAAGCGAATCGGAGAACATTTGGAAGCTTTCTAATGAAGGACTTCAAAGAATACGAAATAGAAAATAATTTAACACTGGGAGAAATGTACAGGTTGACCAACATGCGTAAATTGCGATTTTACCTGGCTGAAAGAAACAGGATTCCTCCGATGACAAATGTGAAGACGCATAAGTACGTATCCGACAGAATTGATGGAAACCTGGATGATGACATTTTACCCGACCTTCAGATCTTTGAGGACAGTAATTTGGCATATTATACTAATTCACAGTGAATTGAAATGACTGGGAATTTCCAACAACCCTGAAAAGTTGCTTTGTGAGCGACCATCGTTGTTTATGTTCCTGTCTATTGAAAATATACCAGCTTGCGTAAACAAACATCAATTTAATAGTTGCATCTTACTTTATTATTATTGAATCACTACTACTAATTCACATTCAAGAAAAAAAGATGCAGACGGAGACCCTGGCAAGGACAACTACCTAGTCGTTCAATGGATGAATGAAATGTAGTTTAATGGCACGTCAGCACCAACCGGGCAATACTGTGTCAGACATATGATGAATATTATGAGATAGGCTCTAAATTATATCACAGAAAAAACATTATATGCATAAATAAAACCAATATCACAGTTAGTAACTAAAATTAAAAGTAAAATAAATTGTTTTATGCATATAAATATTTAAAATAAAAAATGAAATGGTAGTATATACAATTACAATTTATGATAAAATCCAATCTCTTTTAAAAAGTCTAGCACATTACCATATAAACCCGGTTGGGCAAACAGATTATGCAAAGTCTGGCAACGGTAGTGTGTTTTTCTTATATTTTTTTAGATACTATCAATCAAAATGTGCTTAACTGTCAAGGGAACATGACAGTGTTTACATTCTGGTTGAGGCTCTCGCTTTAAAATGAAAACGTGTGTTAAAAAAGTATGACCAATGCGAGAGCGAACCTAGTCGTTCAGATGGGACGAAAAACCGGGGTCACGTGTACACATTGGCATGCACGTAAAAGATCCCTTGGCAGTTAAATTTCAGTTGTTGCCCGGGGAAAAAAATACCACCCATAGCACACTGTATGTCGTATGCCCGTCGCCTTCAATAAGCCCAGGTTATGAGTAGAAGCGTAGGACGTTAAAACCCCATTTCATTCATTCAAGAAAAAACAACCCCCTCAAATATAAAACTTCAATGTATACTCCTGCCAGAGTTCAGGAATGAATGAATGAAATGGGGTTTAACGTCCTGTAATGCACTTAACCTGAGCTAATTAAAGACGGGCATACGCCATACAGTGTGCTATGAGGGACATTTTGCCAAGGGATCTTTTACGTTCACCCCAATATGCACACGGGACGTCGGTTTTTCCTCCCATCCGAACGACAAGGCAGCTGTCCTTGTCGGGCCCTCCTTCTGCATCACTGACAAGGGATGAACTTTCTCGACCAATGCAGGGATCGAACACTCTACCTCCAGGCTAGCGAACCAGCGCCTTATCCACTTAGCCACCGTGATCCCCCCCAGAGTTAAGGAAGACTAAAAAAGCAAGGGCTCAACCTCCCCATTCCAAATACTGACTGACCTACTTTTGGCCGTAGTACACTGTATGACGTATGCCCGTCGTCTTCAATTAGCCTAGGATACGAGTAGAAGCGTAGGACGTTAAACCCCATTTCATTCATTCAAGAAAAAAAAACCTCAAATATAAAACATCAATGTATACTCCTGCCAGAGTTAAGGAAGACTAAAAAAGCAAGGGCTCAACCTCCCCATTCCAAATACAGACTATAATTTAAAAAGGTAAACTAAAGCAGAGTACTATTACAACATTCATGGCGGAAAATATTTATCGTAGCACCAGTTACGAAGACTATTTAGAAACCGCCATGATCGAAGTGGAATCCCCATCAGTCTCATCTGCAAAACCCCACTCCTTAGTCATCCACTCCCGTTCCCGATGAGGCGTTTACAAGCACACTTAATGCAGTGACGATCGAATTAAGCAATTACCAGAGGTCCAGAATACCATCAGACCAATGATTACTCTCATTTTAAGAGAACAGATAGATACATGTATTGTCCCCATTAAGAAAAAAGATCCATGATCTAAAATATGAATTGCCATCTGTCACACTTCAATTGAACATGGTATGTTAAATGAACGCTGAGATGATCTGGAACAATATAGCAGGCGAAATTGCATTCTAATGAGTGGCATGAAAAATTGTATTTAAAAGGTGCCTAATCTTCTCAGTACATTTTTGTCCGTATTAAAATGATTTAGAACCCAAATTAACATATTTGCGATAGAAATAACAAAAATGTCCAGCATTGTATTCAATGCAGTGTTTAGAGAATTGGTTAACATTCAAAGATTGGCAACAGATGCTAGCAATATGACATGCTAGAAAAACTCTGGTTCAGCAGCAGAATTTTGTTGGCCACAAGTAATTCAAGTACTGGGGAGGCAGTATGGTAAGAATTTTTCAGATAAAGATGTTGCATCAATGAACCAGAACACTAAACGTTTGTGGCTACACACTAACCCAGTAACTGTGGCAAAACATATTGACTACATATTCCAACTATGGAATTAAGTTATTTAGGTGGAACACTTCCCATTAGTCAAATTCTTAAGTATATGATAAAAGAAAAGAGATGCAAGGACGAGGAACAGAACACTTTGATTCTTATGTTCATGTAAAAGATGCTCAGTGTTTCGACAAAGATAGCGATGAGGTCTGCATAGCTTTTATTGATAAATATGTATTAGGTCATTTACCAGAAGCAGATTCTATTACACAAAAACTTGTTTCTTCTCGTACACCAACACACATACACTTATCCGTCACCATCTGAAATAGAATGGTTTTGAGGTCCTACGGCCTGTTTCACGAAATTTTAATTAAGATAAAATCCGATTTTAGTAATTCGATTGGATAGTATTAGATTGATTTTAGCGCTTAGCCAATCAGATTTAAGTATGCACTAAAATTTGGATTTTATCTTAAGTTAAAATTTCGTGAAACAGGCCCCCGCTCCTAAACTGGGCTAATACAGACGGGCATACGTCATACTGTGTGATGTGAGGGGAATTTTGCCCGGGCAGCGGCGCTACGACCTTCTTTTATATCGAATTCCAACTGAGAACAGACTTTTACGTGCACACGGGACCTCGGCTTTCCGTACCATCCGAATAACTAGACAGCAGACTGTCCTTGTCGGGGCCCACGTGCTCCCCGTTCACCATCTAATAAAATATGCCGAGTACCAGCAACAGATATCCATGGTGAAAAAAATTGAGACGGTTGCTACCGCAAAGTACTTGGAATTCAAATTGACCAAGAGCTTAAAAGGGAAGCACAGATATGTCTAAAAAAATATTTATCCTAAATGAGATAAAAGATCATTTACCTTACGAAACAAGAATTTTGTTCTGTAATAGTTACATACTACCAATATTTGATAGCTCCATTATTTGGGGGAATGTTGATGTATATATTAGGTCTTTGTAGCTTAGGGGGGACTTAGATTTTTTGCAAACTAAATAAGTTGCCCCATTAAATAAAGTTTTTTTGATTATTATTATTGTACCAATCCGGATATAAAGGCCAGAGATAAATTAATACAAGCTAAAGCATATATACCATTTTAACAGAGAAAAATTTATCATTACCAATAACACTACAACAGATTGTGACACTACAAGAACCAACCAAATGAAGTTAATATCTATAATTATAATGAACACATTTACAAGAACTGCAGTTAAAAATAATCATTCAATTTACCACTTATATATGTATAGCATATTTAACATGCTATCTATGTAAACCTCAAGATACCATGAGGGAACTAATGACAAAAGCCAGCAAAGGATCATCACATAAAAATGTCAGAGATGCATTAAAAGACATAGGTAATGTTTTAAGACAATGTAGAGGTTATCAGAACATAAGGCAATTGTGCTAATTCTTCCTCTGCCAGTACGGAAATAGAAGGAATCCCATACAAACCTTGAGCGTATGTCTTTAGCAGTGGGAGGACCCGGAGAAAAAAAAACACGAATTTGAACAGACCCACTTACAAATCTAAACCACATCACTAGACACAATGATGCAACTCACACGCGTTAACCATTCGGCTGTCCTGTCAACCATTAATCAAAGGCGAGCAAGCATATCAAGGTAAAGAGTTACTGAAATTATCACCATAGACGGTTAAAAATATACTCTACTCTAGTGAAGAAGAAAAACAGTTAATCAAATCGATATTTACAACCCAATACCATTTAAATTTAGTACGATGTTGTTTCATCTTTAATTTTTTAACGTGATATATTGTGAGTGAATCTCCCGTTAGCTATTTGATGAAAACATCGTTCACAAACCCTTTCTTAGAAAAGTTAGCCACGCCGACTCATTTTGACATCAGCCGGAATGAAAGTAAGTAGGTCATTTACATACAAACTTAAATTAAATAGTTCCTGTACTTGGCAATAAAAGTACTGTTTGTACATGTGTAGCATAATGATTTATTCCCTTACATATCTAGATTATGTGGTTCTTAAAATCAAACTTATCGTTAAAGTAGATGATGACCTACATAAAGTTTGCATTACCTCCCTTTAAAACATGCATAATATTAAAGTTCACGTATGTTGTAGTCTTGGTTAACACGTCGCTATAGCTGTGCATTTTTGATAATCACGGTTATGTTATATCTTTACAGGAATGAATGAAATGGGATTTAACGTCCTACTGTTATGCACTTAACCTGAGCTAATTGAAGACGGGCATACGCCATACAGTGTGCTGTGAGGGAAATTTTGCCCGGGCAGCGGCGCTACGACCTACTTTTATATCGAATTCCAACTGCCAAGGGATCTTTTACGTGCACTCCAATATGTACAGCGGACCTCGGTTTTTCGTCCCATCCGAACGACTAGGCAGCTGTCCTTGTCAGGCCCTCCTTCTGCATCACTGACAAGGAGAAATCACGTCGGAAAATCGAGATGAACATTCTCGGCCAATGCAGGGATCGAACACTCGACCTCCAGGCTAGCGAACCAGCGCCTTATCCACTAAGCTACCGTGGTCCCCCTTTTACAGAAATGAAATGGGGGTTTACCGCCCTACTGTTTTCTTCCTAAACTAGGCTAATGAATATGGGCATACGCCATACAGTGCGTTATGAGGAAAATTATAGCGCACTGTATGGCATTTTCACTTCTTCATTAGCCCAGGTTCTGAGCAGAACAGTAGGACGTTAAACCCCATTTCATTTTTATGTCGAAATAATTTTTATTTGCAATATATTTTCTTATATTAAATTAATTTCCTGTTCTGTCAAATATTTGAATCACGTTGAAATACGCTAACATTGATGCATATACATTGTCACGTAACAACGGGGTTTTCGAAACCACACCAGTTGACTTAAATGACCGACCTTATCCATCGGAATGTGAGTAGTAATGAATTTAGAAATAATACCTAACTTTCATATCGATGGTAACATGTATAATGTTATTGGGGATATTAACCGGGCAGTGGCGTTGCCGCCCCCACACCCTTTTCTTCGAATTCCAACTACATGACCATGTGCATCGTAGTGGCAAGTGTCGCATGTGCATTTCTTGGCAGCCGAGGTTTTTTTTCGGCATTCAAATCCAGATCATTCTAATCAAAGGCAAGTGTACCAGTAGATCATTCTAATCAAAGGCAAGTGTACCAGTCGTCTTCCGATTGCAGATTGTAGTAAAGGGACCCGGTCCGTGTATTTGTATATTTGAAATTATGATTAATACTATGACGTTACACAACAAGATGGGCAATTTGATTGCATGATACTTTATGAACAAATAAATATCGTCTATAATAAAAGATAGATATGCAAGTAATAATTACGTGTCATCTACTTATTGTGGGGTTGATATAGGTATATTTTTAATGCCATAGACCTCAAGTGCAGCCCAGGGTGAACCACCACTTCTTCCTGCTCTGGATGTTACTGCGTTTCCCCAAAAAGAGCCGAGAGTGTTAACTTTTCCACGAGTGCAGTATTTGCTGTGGAATGTTGGAATACTGAGTGGTAAATAAATTAAAATACACAGGTCATTTGATTTGATTATATTCTAATCCGTGATGTAACACGCTGGCTCGCTTGCCTGGAGGTCGGGTGTTCCGATTCCTGCATTGGCCAAAAAAGTTCATCCAGATTTTCCGGCGTGGTTTCCTCTTGTCAGTGATGCAGGACCGATTGCATGACAGGACAGATGTCTTGTCGTCCGGATGTCCCGTGTACGTAAAAGATGCCTTGACTGTAGAAATTCGATTTAAGAGTATAGGCCGTAGCGCCGCTGCCCATGCACAATTTTCTTCATAGCACACTGTATGGCGTATACCTTTATTCATTAGCCCAGTTTAGGAGCTGAACAGTAGGACGTCAAACCCAATTTCTTTTAAAATCCGTGATGCCGATACATGCCGACATTATTCGGGGGGGGGGGGGGTATTGTATTGGGACATTGTTTTCCCCGCGGGGCTTTAATAACTCCCAAGTGTAAGAGGAGTCTGTATTTGTGTATATTATAAAATACAATTCATATACATTTTGTTTAATAAATGTCATTGCTTGACCACGTTTAGCCCATTATGTATTCGCCACCTGTTAGCATATCTTTAGTGTTGCTAAGACTTCCATTGTTAGGAGAAGGAACCACGCCTAGTAATTCACAAATTAACGGGTATATATCAACATTCTTAATAGATTCTTGACGGTAATTTGATTTGAAGTTGGGTCCATGAGCCAGAAAGATCGGCTTCATCGACATAAACTGATTGTTGTAACCATGGGCACCACCTGGATGATACTCATCATACTTATGTTTATACTGAAATTATACAATAAATAAAAAACATTGAGCTGGGGTCATGTGTTACAATAGAATATTTCGACAAAAGTTTTCCTAGTAATGTAAACTAAGAATTTAATAGAGTATAGTGATGCTCTCAAGGGGGCATAACCTGCTTGCAATGTTTGAGATTCTTGATTTTTGGCAGTGGAGGGCATTCCATAAATTGAAAATTCATGCTTTTTGGCGAATGTGAGTTTTCCATAATTTAAGCGTGAAGTTAAGTTTTCACATAGCCAAGTATATGTTAAGTCAAACCATTGAATACCGATTTAAGGTAAGACACTTGGTTAAGTGGAAAAATTAAGTATTTTTACTTAACTTTTAGAAAACCTGTGAATACGGGCCCTGGTCTAAAGAAAGACCTGCAATAGGCATAATTGGCTCTCGCATCCAGTTTATACCGTCTGAAGAGGATGTGAAAGGTTGACAAACAAATGTCAAATTTATAGTTAACGAGAATGAAATTGCTTTTCAAAAGCTGTCCTGAAAAATACATTTGCTACGATAAGGGCTTCTTCTGAAAGAAAACAAATAAGAATGGCCTTATGGACTGCGTGGTAAGGGAGTTAGCCCTGATAGTGCCGTTTCCGCCAACTTATGATTGGTGATCATTTCCGTCCACCTAAAGATGCTCTGCTTGGCATGTAGGGACATCAACATTATTCCCGCCTTCCCGTAATCATGTAATGAACCTAAAATCCCCCTTTTGTTATGTCTATTTGGCCCCTAGAGCTAAAGCTGCATACTTACATCTACGACCAACCACCCCTCATCAGCCAAAGCAACAACTGGCATCACACGACGGTTGTTTTTATAGTGGAAATGTTCTGGTATATCCTCCTTCTTATAAACAGTCAGGTGCATCTTGTCCGACTGGTTTTTCAAGGACTGGTAAACAACGTCTACTTGTCCATCTTCCGGTAAGATATTGATAACAGGGCCATCTTTCGGAACCATTTTTACCGTGTGCTGAGGCACGTAGTCATGGATATCAACCAACTTGTAAAATGAAAATACGTAATTACAAAAACAAACTGACAAGAGATATCCCGCTCATGAAAAGTGAAAAGAAATTCTTTAAGTTAAACAAGATAATTTTCAATAGATGGGTATGCAAAGTTGGTAGGATCGGGGGGGGGGGGGCGGTACTAAGAATTGACATGCTAAGCCTCGTGAATGCCACCCCGTGGCTGTATAGATAGATAGATAGATAGATTTATTGTATCATAGCATCCACTACGGACAGCATACACATTTTAAAACAAAAGTTGATCATACAATTATAACATAAGTCGATCATATAATTATAACATAAGTCGATCATTCAATTATTATAACATAACATCTTGGGTGATTCTTTATGGATGTACAATCTGATATAGGCCTATAGTATATATCACGGGATTGGGAAAATCTGATGAGAATATGAATGTTTAACTTAACTGGAGATTGGAGAGATCGGATTGTGTTTTCTAGTACATCAGTATAGTAAACAATAATTTAATAGATTGAGTTTTTTATGAGTTACAGACAGAACTGTAAATCCACTCTTACCGTTATTATTTCAAAACACGAATCGGCAAACAGGGAATTGGAATAATTGCTATAACAGCAGACGAACTGCATTCATGTCTGATAAATTAAGGGGAAAGTCATTACTTTGGGGATGCTCGATTCACAGTCCAGAAAGTCCCGAATTGACAGAATTGCAATCGAGCGACGCGGAATTCGGCTCTTGTCACTCTCGACGACGGGGGTAGTGTGAGTAGAATTGTGACGTAATTAAATACAAGGTATAGGTTTCAGCTATTTTGTTGGTTGAGATATGTACTTATCCAGTCGACGCATGCGCTGTGTTGTAGCCCGAAATACCCATTTTCCCTCGTTTGTCACTAATTTTGGGATTGGGAGAATTCAATTCCGGAACATTCAATCGAGTGCGCCCTTTATTGTAATAACCTACCTGGGTTTCGACATCCACTGACGTCATACCATGATCACTTGTGATGATGACGTTAAGAGAATCCCATAACTGATTTTCACGCAACCTCCGCAACAAATAACCGAGAATATTATCCATATACACCACTTTATCCTTTATTTGTTGGGAGTCTGGACCGTACAGATGGCCTGTGTGATCAGGTTCGTGGAAGTAAAGAGTCGCAAAATGAACATCTTGATTAACAAACCAATCCATAACCTGAATGCAATCAATACTATAATACAAAATCAGAATAGAATTCACCCCTATCCGAATACATATCGGAGGGGGGGTGTAAGGCGAATGTGGTCTAATGCGTGCACTTTAGATTATAAAGTCTGTCATAGAGACATGTGGCGTGCATTCGTTTCCCATAGCATATACGACCCAAAGGGCATTGTCTCCTGTCCCAACTTCAGAGTTTCCCCGATTGCTTCGGTTTCCACCCACTTCTAAGGACAGCTACGCAAGCACGCCGATTATAGACATGAAACTGAATCGTATGTGAGTCACGATTGTGTCGAGTAGACGTTATACCCCATACATATTCGTATTGGATCTAAGAAATATTTTAAATAAAAGTTTCTTGTCGATTTTGTTTGTCGGCAAAGTATAATGGTGCTTATTTTGATACTGATAGGCAATATCAACTCAAGTCACTCTTTTAGTAAAACGTGTTATTTTCTTTGAGAATAATTACTAAAGCAAGTTAATGCATATTTATAGCAGCTACCAAATTCCTCTCAAGATAAGTTACCTGTAATTTACTTTTTCAGTCCGGCTTGGGGGGAGGGGGGAATGGAAGAATGCTTAGCACGTGCACGCTGTATCATAAAGCCTGGCATTGAGTCAACTGGTGTGGTTTTGAATCCTCGATTGTACTTGACAAGAAGTAGGGTCGACTGTCCAACCTCGTGGGTTTTATCTGTGTCCTCCACTGACAAGAGTAAACCATGCCAGAAAAGCCGGGGAACTTTCTCGGCTGACACCGGGATCGAACCCGAGACTTTGAAGCTAGCGTGTCAACGTCCTACCTACTAGAATATAACATTTTTACCGTGTCTATTCGCTCTTCAAATGGAACTGACTCCTTATAAGGGTACCATATTGCTGGCCTGACACCCTTAATCGCGACTTCACTTCCTGGCCAAAAATACGTTGCAGATTTCATATTTTGTTTGGTCGCCGTTATCCAGATTGGTTCGCCAGCTTCCCACCATTTTGGATCGTGATTGGCCATTCCGAACGTCTCATTAAATACGGGATCGTACATTTTATTAGCTATGATACCGTGACTCTCCTCATACAGACCTGGAAAATACAGATGTGATGTTTTGATTTTCCCTATTATTTCATGAAATGTGAAATAACTGTTTTAGTCATCTGTACTCCCCAACAAAGACGTGATACATAATACATTTCTCGTGCACGACACCCGTCCAGACGTTTTTGAGCCATAGTTTATAGAGTCTTGGTCTGGGTTTCAAAGTATTAACGTACATAAATATCAAATAATTAAAAACAAAAATGTACACACAGATTTAAAAATTGAAACAGTCTATAAGTTCTGGCATGGAATGAGCAGAAATAAGCAAAGAAGAAATACGGAATATGCTATCTAGGTTGAGAAGGCGCTTTCTGGCCGTTTTAGAGCAAGGCAGTGAACATAGCTGACCATATGTGTTTATGTAATGTGTTCAGAGCTTTCAAAGAACTTTTCTATTTGTCTAATCGTTCGGGTGTGGGAATAAAAGAACTATTGACGGCTGCAAGTCGCATACAAGTAGCGAGAATTTCAAAGCATAATTGCCAAACCTCGCACTGCAAGTCTTCAATCGCAATCTAAGGGGTAATGATTTACTATAATGCTTGACCGGGGGGTTGGGGTGGCCTAGTGGTCTAGAGTGACGCGCTTCGACCTCTAGCTGGCCGGTCACCTCTGGCTTGCGGCTGTGGTTTCGAGCCCTAGTGTGAACGTATGTGACATGGAGATAGGGGCGCCTTCTCAACCTCGTGGTTTTTCTCCGGGCACTCCGGTATCCTCCCACCACTAAAGACCGCTACGCGCAAGCGAATTATTGAAAAAAAAATTGAAAACCATACGTTAGTCCCAAAATGACCTAGTTTGTGTCGAGTGGACGTTAAACCCCATTTCTCCCTCTCCCAATATGACTAAAGTATTGTGCAGGTAAATATTAACGCCTGTGGCATAGGATTTTACTAAAATATCCTGTCATGACTCAAAGGTTTAAAATACTTACCAGTTGCTATGCTGTAATGACATGGGAATGTTTCAGTTATAAATGTATTGTTCACATAACGAACTTTCACCCCGTGATCCGCCAAATAATCAAAATGGGGTGTATCTATTTTCTCAAGGTAATCCCATCGAAATCCATCCATGGAGATTAGCAAAACCTTGTCTACGTATTTCTTTGGTCTCCCAGTCACACCACAAAACCCAATTAAGGGCAATAACACAAGTAACCAATTCATTGCAAAGACCTGTAATCAACGGAAATAAGATGACATGTGGTTTAACATCATACTTTTATGTACCAGTCAGGTCCGTAGCTAAGGGATAGGTGGGGTTCTGGAAATGCCGACAACAAAAACCTAACTTTGAAAGTATTATTTCGTAAACGTTTCGTCTGCCAATTGTGTAATTTTACAATTATTATGACTGTTACAGTGGCCTAAACATTATTGTTCTGTTGTGCCAAATAAATCGAACAACCATACTGACAGACAATGGGCAAAAATGTCCGTTTTTCAGTGTTGATGTACGGGCCCATGACCCATGCACGCTCAATGCATACACGGGCGATGGGAAGGTTTTCAGTTGTTAGCTTACTCAGGATCAATACCCTAACCGTATACCTTGAACCCTATTGACATTTATTCTGTCATCAGTAACGTCCTTGGCCAGACTTAAAGGACAATATTGGTGTAAGTCATTATCACATATGGGATAGAACTGTTTAAACACGATCCAAATATAATTATTTCATTTTGTAATCTCTATCTCCCCCAACCCCCTCTCTCTCGTATGTCACTTGCCCCTCCTCTCCCTCGTACTCTAATGATTCAAAGCAATCGCGTTGGGGTGATTTTTGTGTTTTCAGATTCTGGCAGATTGTTAATTCATTGTCATTTTTACCCGTTAAATATGGATTGTATTATGTCTTATATAAGGTTTTTGAGTTTACTGGGTTCAATTCTGATATAAATTTAAAACGGCATTCAAAAGAGAATATATTATGTGGAGTGTGTCCATGTGGACATTGCTTTTAAAAAGTACCCAATAAGGCTTACTGAATTCTATTTTGGGTTGTCTCCGGGACCTCTCCCATTGCTAAGGACCCCTACGCGAATTATTGAAATAAAATTGAACCATATGTTAGTCCCGAAATAACCTAGAAAGAGAGAGAGAAATGAGGTTTAACTTCGGCTCGACACAAACTAGGTCATTAGGGGACTAACATATGGTTTAAAGTTATTTCACTAATTTGCTAGCGCGTAGGGGTTTATAGCGGTGGGGGCAACCGGAGAAGGTTTTTGAGTTTACTGGGTTCAATTCTGATATAAATTTAAAACGGCATTCAAAAGAGAATCTATTATGTGGAGTGTGTCCATGTGGACATTGCTTTTAAAAAGTACCCAATAAGGCTTACTGAATTCTATTTTGGGTTGTCTCCGGGACCTCTCCCATTGCTAAGGACCCCTACGCGAATTATTGAAATAAAATTGAACCATATGTTAGTCCCGAAATAACCTAGAAAGAGAGAGAGAAATGAGGTTTAACTTCGGCTCGACACAAACTAGGTCATTAGGGGACTAACATATGGTTTAAAGTTATTTCACTAATTCGCTAGCGCGTAGGGGTTTTTAGCGGTGGGGGCAACCGGAGAAAACCCACGAGGTTGGACAGGCGACCCTTCTCCGGGTATTGATTTATATCAACACTGGCGTCAAAACGAATAACACGTGTAAGCTGGTCATTCGTTAGGAGCAGAACAGTATGGACGTTAAACTCCATTTCTTTTCATTATCATTATCATTCGCAAGGACGCAAGTGTTTAAATTTTGCTACTCCCCCCCCCCCCAAGTTAAATTTAAATATATATATTTACAAGACAATGAAAAAATTACCTTGATAAGATCGTAGTTGAGAAAATGTGAATCAGATCGGGTTTCACCAACTATAAACTGTTATCTTATCTTGAACCACATTGACCAGATCCTGAACTTTCCCATAAGGTTATCTTACAATTATCGCCTATTCTACAAAAAATAAGTTCGCATGGTTTATTTTCTCTAGATTCCGGATCAAGCTCCAGTCTTTAAGTATATGGATAAGGTTAACCGTCGGTACAAACTAGTTCATTTTATTCCGGTCGCCAAACCCAATATTTCAAGTGAACCTGGAAATTGTCTTAGTAGCCTATGGTGTCCTCTTTCAGAATCTGCCAGGTGAATCTCGGTCACCCTTGTGTGTTTTGGGGAATTCAAGATGGCGCCCAAGACGGCCGCCATTTCAAATAAACTGTAATCCTATATAACTTCCATAGTATTTAGTCTAGAATGACACTTTCAGTGTCTAAACGTATGTTGCTGTTATCAAGGAATACACTAAAATCATGTTGTGGAGTGATTAGATGATAGTAAAATCTAAAATGCCAGACAATGTGGCCCTTGTTAGCGGCAGTTAGGGCCATTATGTCAACCAAACCAAACTAATCTAGAGACAAACTATAGATTTCTGGATAAAGGAGTATATGCGTGATACCATAACACCATATACATGCATGTCTGTCAGTGGGCTCCAGGGCCACATGACGCTAAACAATCGTTCAATTAATACCAGATTTAGATAAACCAATTCTGACACATTGGATTGTGATTGTGTTTATTAAGTCCACATTTTTACAGTCCACTTCTTCATTAGCTTTTGTTAAGCGGTGACAAAGATTGTCATTTTCTTCAATTGTCTGAAAAGGCATGGATTTGTCAGGCATGGATTCACCAGTGATGAGTTTCTGTGTCAGATCAACACTGATGCTTGCCTCATTTAGAAACGCCACAAGGGTATAATAATGTTCTTTTATATCTAGTATGTTTCCAGCCAAATGCAGAACTTCATTTACGTGCAAATGAGCAGCCAAATACAGAACTTCCTTAAGTGCAAAAAAGCAGCTTGTAGCAGGATATTTGTATATCCATGCTCCTTCTCTAAGGAATTATAAATATCAGCTTTTTGTTAAAAAATGGCTTGACCCATCACAAATATAATATTAAAGCGATCTTAATATGATATCTATCTCCTTTTTTGATTTAAGTACGTTATAAATGGCAAATACACAACATTTGCCTCATCTTCACCACATGCAAATACTTTGCTGCTAGACCTGAGAACTCGTAATATTTCACTTTCAGCCTTGTGGAAACGTTTCAATTCCGGTCGAGCAACAGATCCTACAGGCTTACCATCTAAATAATCAGTTTCAAATATCTTCAAGGTTGCTTCGCAAACTTTGGCCATTCCCGCAAACAGTTGTAGCACACAAAGTAATTGTTTTTTTATTCCACAATGGGCTTTGTCCTCTTCCGAAAGATCTGCATAATTATCAATTATTTGGGGTAGAATTTCTTCTTTATAGTCCTAAAGCAATGTGTTCGAGGCTTTCTCAGTACTAACTCTGCCAGACACAATATTTCTTATATTGGAAGATAGTTCATTCAAATCCTGCACTACAATTCTTATTGTCTGACATTTCTTTACAGTGATCCGAGATGTCCATTAAGATTTCTTTGAAAACATCTAAGGTGCATTAAAATCTTTTATTTACCATTTCCCGGGGACCTTACAAATAGGAATTCTGACTTTTGTCTGTCACAATGATTATTATATGTCTGGTATGCCTGTCCGTGTTTTCTTGTCTCATCTGTATAAAGGGTAGTTTCATTTTCTTTTGCAACTATTTTAGGAACCTGCTTTTGTGCCATTGCTACTTTCCTATCAACAAAGTTGTCAACGGTTACGTTATACTCTTTCCAAGAAGATGGGTAATCTCATGTATTACTGTCCCAACATTTGTGGTTGCTACTTTATTTGTAGTTTGCTAGATTCATGACGCATTTGAGTATACTGACGTTAATGGGTTCGTGACACACTCAGTTAGTTCATTTGAATATACCGACGTAAATGGATTTGTCACACTTATTTCCTCGTTGTCATTTAGCAATATTTGTAAATAATCCACGCTAACTTCTAGCTCTTGGTTATCTTCTCTTAAAAGATTGTCCCCTTTTTTCAAGAGAATTAATTCGTTTGTTCTTTCTTCCACAATTTCGCTCACATCATCCAGGGTTTGTTTTTGACAGTTTTCGCATAATATTTTAAGTTCCTTAAATTTAAAATGTATTGGTTATGTCTTGCTCATCCTTTTTTTTAATATTTTTAACCCCCCCCCCCACCAATTCTATCAATTTTTAAGTGTCAATGTGTTGGTTGACATTTTTCTTTCTAAAGAATCTTCTCTCCTTTGTAATTTTCTTTTACAACCTCTATTAGTTTTCTTCACATTCCTCAGATTGGTAATTTTTGTATGGTTGGACTTTCTTGAACTGGACCGGAGGAATGTGGAATGTCTGTACACATTTTTAGCCTCTAATCTTTTCTGTTTGTCTGTATCATTCGATTTATTTTGGCTTCACAGTGGCTTTTGTTGAGATTTGTTTCGTTTTACCATAAGCCATGATTTCCAGAATTCCCACTTATTCAATTATCTGACATTGAGTTTTATGTCCGAAAAGACTGATTCCACATTAAAAAAAATGTCAGCACAAAAAGGGCAGAATTCCTGAGAAAAATATAACAATTGGATGTGCATCAAGAAAATTAAAAAATTATAATATAAATTTTCGGAATAAACCATAAAGGCACCCGAAATATTATCTATGTTGCTTTCTTCGTGTTGTCGTTTTTTTGAACTGGCAAGGACTTTCACAACAATCACAGTTTGTACTTCTTTTGAGTTAATGACTTTAAACCTTTCTTTTAGGTTTCTTTCTCAATACCTTTGGACTGGAGTCAAACTCCGATGACGGGGCTGAGGCTGTTTGCTGTGTCTCTAATGGTACTACCTAAAACCTTAAAAGATTTGGTCCTCCAAACTGTGGATACATTTTCTTTTTAACTGGCAAGGACTTCAACAACAATCAAAGTTTGTACTTCTTTTGAGTCTTGAACCATTTTGGACTTAAGTCAAACTCCGATGGCTGTGTTTCTAATGGGGCAACCTCAAACGATACAAGAAATATAAATTTAAATGGTTGGAGATGAGAAAAAATAACAGATTGGTCATTAAAGGTTGTGTAAAAATAGGCATCCAATTATTGTTTTCTAAGCCAGCTTGATCTCACTGGACTGACATGTGTTACACTATTTTTCCTATACGTTTTTTTAGGACTTCGAATTTTGTCTAATGGTTTGGATTGTTCGTACTTGGTTTTATTTCATGCAACTGAGGCAATTCTTGTCTATCCTTCGGCAGAGCTGAAGAAGCCAAATTCCCCAAAATACATACTTTTTCTGGAACTATATGTTTTCTCCCTTCTAAGGACGAATCGGTATCAGATCGAATGTGCGATGTTGGCATGCGAAAAGGATTAAATCTTGGGACTTGTATTGTCTGAAATAGTTCACAAAGATTATTAGCCTAATAGTCCGATCTTTAATGTGAGAGAGAGAGAAATGGTATTTAACGTCCACTCAACACAACTAGGTCATTTCGGGACTAACATATGGTTTAGTTTTATTTCAATAATTCCTTTGCGCGTAGGGGTCTTTAGCAGTTGGAGGAAACCGGAGTGCCCGGAGGAAACCCACGAGGTTGAGAAGGCGCCCCTATCTCTATGCCACATACGCTCACGCCAGGGCTCGAAACCACAGCCGCAAGCCAGAGGTGGCCGGCCAGCTATGTGTCGAATCGCGGCACTCTAGACCACTAGGCCATCCCAACCCCCCATCTTTGATGTAAACCCGTCGGCTTTTCGGGCAGAACTCGTGGAATAAGCTTTATTTTGTAGGTTTTTAAGATTTGATGACAAAAAAACCCAATGTTGACATTTTTCTGAGTATGTCTTCATAGTATGGGAGGCCATTATTTGAGGGTAGCTATTTTGCGATATTATTCCAAATTATTATTTTTTTTCCCACCTTATTTATAATGTTATCGAAATACCCACTGTGACTTGGCAATGCATTAATATTGACAGGGTTCATGACCCTAGTTCAGATTGTTTTCCATCATTTCGTGAGGATGTGCCGATTTCGATTAAGTAGTAATGTTTGATGTCAATATATTATGTTTTCGGGATCATAGATTCAATTACTGACATTTACAACCTGGTAAAATGATCTCATGGACATATACTTAGCACATTTCCAAAATATCAGTCATTTTTAGCGGGAAAGTGGGACGATGTGCTTATATTGATTAAGTAGTCGTCGTTGATATCAATATATATGTTTTCAGTAGCACAGATTCCATTTCGGTCAGTAACAACCGTGCAAAATGATTATTAGTTCACCCATTTTGTTTATTTAAAATAGGCGGGAAAATGAAACGATGTGCGGATATTGATTAAGTAGTCGTTTCTGGTACCAGGATTTATAATGTGTCAATAATTTCTTTTTCGGGGGCGCAGCCTGGAGGTCGTGTGTTCGATCCCTGCATTGGCCGAGTAAGTTCATCCAGATTTTCCGGAGTTATTTCCCCTGGCTAGAGATGCAGGACGGAGGGCTTGACAAGGACAGCTGTCTAGTCGTTTTGATGGAACGAAAAACCGGGGCCGGTGTACACATTGGCGTGCACATAAAAGATCCCTTGGCAATTGGAATTCCATGTAAAAGTAGGCCATAGCGCCGCTGCCCGGGCAAAATGTATCTCAAAGCACACTGGATGGCGTATGCCTGTCTTCATTAGCCCAATCAGGAAGATAATAGTAGGACGTTAAACCCCATTTTATTTCATTCTTTATGCTAGGTTATCGGAAGGTTGAATGGCCGAATGGTCAGCACATGTCAGCTGTATCATAAAGCCTGTCATTGAGGGGTTTCGAATCCCCGGTCGTACGTGGTAAGGATTGGGGGCGCCTGTCCAACTTCGTAGGGTTTCCTTCCGCTGCTAAAGACCTCTACGCGCAAGCCAGCCAATTATTGAAATAAAATTAAACCATATGTTAGTCCCGAAATGATCTAGTTTGTGTCCAGTTGACGTAAAACTCTATGCTAGGTTCACACAATTAAGATTGAAATCGTGGTAATCCGATCATATATGGAGGTCAGTCTTGGCAATTTGTTTGTTGATCGTGGTAATCCGATCATATATGGTGGTCAGTCTTGGCAATTTGTTTGTTGATCGTGGTAATCCGATCATATATGGTGGTCAGTCTTGGCAATTGTGTTTGTTGATCGTATCTTCAAGTACCAGATCGTGGAATCAATAAGGACAATCGTATCATAACAAAACGAACATGAACTGATGCTAATTATCTTGATAAACAAGGTCGTTGCGGGTCCCAGAGGAGTGTTCAATAATTCAGGGCATGGTATTCTGTTCCATTGGAATTATCTATGCATATCGCGGATGGAAAATGTTTATACAATGTACAACATTACACTTCACTGCCTATAAAAGTCGCATAAAATTTTAATTTCTATAATAACATTTCACGAAAACTTCCCTGGAACGCTGATTGTAGAAACCTTTACAGACAAGCTAATGAACATGTTACCCGGACAAAAACTACTACGAACGACCAGGTTACATATGTTTTGTCCATTGTTTCCATTTCCTTTAAGTTACTGAGAATTATGGGGAAAGAAATCGACCGAAAAGTATTTTTCGAACAATTTGAAGGTGATGTCGGATGAGTTGGATATTTGCGCCAATAACATTACCTATGCATATCGCGTATTGAAGGTTTGAACATTACTTTTGATGCCAATTTAAAACGCCCGTTGTCTGCATACTCCTGTATTTTGAGATTGAGTTGTAATTGGGATGGATTTGGTATGAGGACGTATGCTATTTTATCAAGTTCACTCGGATTTTTACAAGTGGTCCAAGTTGATGTCTGAAGTCTAAACATGTTTTTTCAGTCTTATATCTATACAATGTTTTAATCTTAATAAAAAGGGAGCTAAATCTCTATTCTTTGGTACCTAGCAGTGTACACAAATGTGTCGCAACGCATATAATGCTGTATATAAATTTATTTATATTCAATCATTTCTGTTTTTAATGTAATTTCTAATCAGCTATTTTCGGCGAAATAAGGGAAAAGTCCAAATTAAATGTCATTCTTGCGTCTGGTAATTCCAGTCTACACCGGCAGCATTTTCATGCGGGGTATGTTTAGCCTCGTTTATCGAGTCGCATCATTTCAAATGGCATTCGAAAGCATTCTGGCACGCGATTCGTGTGCCTATTACAAATTTTTCATTTTGTTGATTTAAGATGACCAATAAGACGCGTTTCCAATGTCGAAGACCGTGAGTGATATTGAGTTAAGAGACTTGCGTCCTTCACGTTTATGCGATGTTGACCGTCCTATTTAACCAGTTCCCGTGTGTTTTGCTTCTTCCAAGTGGCTGACGTTGAAGTTAATTCATGTTTTTTTATGGCATGTCAATAACAACCGGGCTGTATTGCGCCAAACATATTTAAAAAAATATCTGAAATGAACCTGGGCTAACTAATAAAGACGGGCATACGCCATAAGGTGTGTTATGAGGGACATTTTACCCGGTCAGCGGCGCTACGGCCTACTCTTATATCGAATTCCAAAAGTCAAGGGATCTTTTACGTGCACGCCAATGGGTACACGGTACCTCGGTTTTTCGCCCCATCTTAGCGACTAGACAGCTATCATTGTCAGGCCTTCCGCCCAATTTCACAGAAATGTATTTATATACGTAAATGAAATCAAATATCACAAAAATATAGCAAGAAAAACAAATTTATCACCCATTTACATAAAAAGTAATACATGATAAATACCCGGTTGGGAAAACAATTGATGTAAGGGGCGGCAACGGTAAGGATTTAATCGAATGTCTTTCAGATGCTAGCAGTCAACCATAATGTGCTTAACTGTCAAAGGAACATGACAGTAAATTAAAATAAAAACCAAGCACGAACAATCTCAACCTGGTTGAGGCTTTCGCTTTAAGATGTAAATATGAGTTTAAAAGTATGACATATGTGACAGCGACACAAAACAACATTATCTCTACTGTTAGTTCTATAGGAGCTTAGCTAGTCTCCTTGAGGAGGCTTAATGTGATGAAGTTTGTTTGTGTCTGAAAGATCCCATGACATGATTGATATTATATTTATAAAATGCTTGTATTGTATAACATATTTTGATAGGGAAGGATCCAAAGCAACTGGGGCAGCTAAATCTGCTTGTGTATTCCCCTGTATATCAGCATGCCGGGGGGGGGGGGGGCAACAGAAGACGATGTCTTTGCTATGATAGAAGAACAGACAGTAAATATCTGCTAGCAATGGGTGCTCAAGCTGTTTATTGTGAATACTTGCTTGACGCGAGGACAGAGAATCAGTAAAGATTACGTGTTTAGGATGATTTGAGCTCAGCTGTAAATATAGAGTCAACAGGAGGAAGACGAACATAAATGGTCCAAGATGGCGTCAATGCTACCCGATCACCATGTTTAGAACCATCTATGTAAATGGGGGCATGTTCACCACACTTAGACGTCAGCTATCTAAACCAACCTGGGGGGGGGGGCACAGCCTACGGTGGGGTCCTAAAGAAAGGGGTATTCGCAATACTTTTAAAGGTTTTACCAGCCTCAGACAAACACGGTTATATGTTATTACCGAGTGAATGAAATGTTGTTTTATGGCACGTGAGCTCCAACCGTGCCATATTGCGCCAAACATGTTATGAAAATACGAGACAAACTAGAAATACATAATCACATTATCTATATATACATGAATAAAAACAAATATCACAGAAAATATCAAATAAAACTAAATATAAACTTTATGTATATATATTTAAAACATGAGAAATACAATTAGATATATACAATTTAAAATTTTCGATAAAAATTTGTCTCTTTTAAAAAATTTAGCGCTTTACTATATAGACCCGGTTGGGCAAACAACTGTTGAAGTGACTGGCAACGGTAATGCCGTAATCTTGTATCTTTGAGATGCTTGCACTCAATCAAAATGTGCTTCACTGTCAAAGGAACATGACAGTGTTCGCATTCTGGTTGAGGCTCTCGCTTTAATATGAAAATGTGAGTTAAAAAAGTATGACCAATACGAGAGCGACACAAAACCACCTCATCTCTCTTGTTAGACCTGTAGGAGCTAAGCCAATCTCCAAGGAGAGGCTTGATGTGATGAAGTTTATTTGTGTCTGCAAGATCCCAAGACCGTTGCCAGCGGTCATAAATAATATGATTAAATTATCGATTTAAAATCGTTAAATGGTAATAAAAATGGTGATTGGGGAAGATCTAAAGCAGCTTTGGCAGCAAAATCTGCTTTATCATTCCCCCTTATATCGACGTGACTGGGAAGCCAGCAGAAGACGACGTCTTTGCTGCTGAACTCGTAGGATAGTAGCAGACGATTAACATCTGCTACTAATGGGTGTTCAAGCTGTTTATTGTTAATTGCTTGAAGTGAGGACAAAGAATCAGTAAAGATGATGTGCTGTAATATATGCGATGATTGAATGAACTCCAATGCCTGAAGAATGGCCTGGAGCTCAGCTGTAAATATTGAAGCAGCAGGTGGAAGACACACAGAGATGGTCTCAGATGGTGTTACAGTAGCCGATGCTACCCGATCACCATCTTTAGAACCATCAGTGTAAATAGGAGCATAATCACCATATTTAGACCTTAACTCTCTAAAGAGAGACTGGAACACCGTCGAGCTAGTATCTCTCTTTTTATGTTGCGTAAGATCGAAATCGATCTTTGGGAGAGATATAGCCCACGGTGGAGTATCAAAGAAAGGGGTATTCGCAATACTGTCAAGGCTGATACCAGCCTCAGACAAAAGGGGTAGTATGCGAATACCGAATGGTGGAATAACTTTAGTCTTCACCAGATACAAATGCTCATGAAAAGGTCTAAATATGGTGTTAAATGAAATATGATTCGGAAGTGATGCAATTTTCGTAGCATACTGCAGGGCCAGTTTATCACGTCTGTTGTGCAATGAGGGCTCGTGCGCCTCGACGTATAAACTTTCCACTGGAGATGTACGGAATGCTCCTAAACTGATTCTAAGTCCTTGATTATGTATGGTGTCGAGCTCTTTGAGATAAGACTCGCGGGCAGACCCATACACAATACACCCATAATCGAGTTTTGATCGTATTAACGCTCGATATAATCTGAGCAAGACCTTACGATCTGCTCCCCAGTCAGTATTTGATAGGACTCTCAATATGTTGAGGGCTTTCAGACATTTCTTTTTTAGGTTTTTAATGTGGGGGATAAATGATAATTTCTTATCAAATATCAGCCCCAGAAATTTGGTTTCATCCACAACTGGAAGGCGATTGCCATCCAAGAACAGTTCTGGATCTGGATGTAAACCTCGTTTCTGACAGAAATGCATGCAGACAGTCTTGGATTTCGAAAAACGAAATCCGTTTCGGCGAACATAAATGCTCATGATAAGGTGGGATACAATGGACCAAAAGAATTCTATTCTATGAAAAAGCTATATTTTAAAACCAACATTGCATTCCGTTTTCTTAATGAAATAGGGAAACATTCCATATTCATATAAAACCTCCCCCCTACGTTGCAATTTTTATTTTTTACAAAAACACAAATAAAACAAAATTATGCTACCAATTTAAACATGCATTATGCAACCAATTTAAACATGCATTATGCAAGCGCTAAATCTGCCTATTGTAGGTCTTTCTTTGGGCCTGAAATGTTTTCTAGTATTAAGTATTAATTAGACATTAATTAACTGATCCAGGCCTTGATTAACCCTGGATTGGATCAGATTTCTCCGATATTAAACAGATTAAAACGGTTCAGTGATACTTTGGTTTAATCAATATGGCGGAACCCAGACGGACTGAGACTTAGCTTCGATCAACCAGGACCGCTGTTGAAATTATTGCACACGTCTGTCAAACCTTCAAAGGCCAATATCTTTGCTTGCAATAGAGTAATTTGAATGAAACTTTCAAATTATTCATTTTACATCATATGCTTTTGCACTATTATAGCAAGAATGGCTAATTCTTTATCTATATCTTACATAATGCCCCTTTAAAATGCCTGGTGTAAAGTCATGGATATGCATAAATAAATAAAAAATACGTCCAGGTAAGAAAATCTTCCACTTTACTTCATTATGACATACATTAAATTATAAGCTAGCTATCTGCCTTCTAAGGATGTATTTATTACGTCTTCCCAATAGCTGACGCCGAGGAGACTCCGATTGCTCCCAATAACACAATGGGATATACAACGAACAAATTTATGAAAGAGGTACATGTGAATATACATCATTAGGTGGTTGTTAGGGAGGGATCAATGTTGGCTCAGTGAGCAAGGCGTTGACTTGCTAACCTGAAGATCATGTGTTCGATCCTATGGTGGCTTCCCCTGGTCAAAGGCTGGGGGCAGGCAAAAGATACAATAGTGTCGTTCGCATCGTACAAAAAACTGTAACCGCGACAGCTTTACACCTGAAGCATCTACCACATTCGCAAGATATTCGACTATCGCATTAATATGAACACTTTAAAGGATACTTTGGGTTGCTAGTGATGTATGGCTGGGCTAGGAGACCCCTGAAACCCAATTTGTTAGTTGTGGCGGTGTGGTAGGGGAATCCCCCAAATTGGTTTATTCAACATGGAAGGTGCAAGGCCACTTAAGAAGAGGGTTTGTCATTTAACAACCCAACAATTAGTATTGTACAAACAAGTTTATACTTTTGTACGACTGGATTGTTCTTGATTCAATAAGCTTGGTATCGGTTGTCCATTTTGCAACTTCATAAACCCCATCGATATAAAGAAATCCTGCCCATTGTTGACATATCCAGGCGTTTTCTTTGTAAACCACTGTTTGTTGTACACCGGTTTTCAGTACTATATACGTGGAGTTTATGAAATTAATATGACGGATTGCGGTGGCCTGGACTGAGTTGTCTATATTTGTAATGACGAGTCTTACAGATTTTCCATCTACAATTTCTTCAATTAACGTTTCTTTGTACCCAAATATTATCCGACCAAATGCATTAAATGATAACGATCTAACCCAGAATCTGCTGTCGACAAACCAGTGAATTGTTCCCTTTGTTTCCAACCAACTTTGGTTTAATTCTGACTCCCATAAATACGTACAGGAAGTTATCACACCGGAAGTTGAAACCATGTGCCTGATTCGCTGACCATTATCGGCTATCTTCTCCGTTCTATTAAAAATTTCATGCATGACGCCTGTAACATAACCATCTTTTATTTTGACATCATGCAGCAAGGAAAACAAATCCCCTGAAATGTAGGTTTACAGTTAAGAGGTTAACAGAATGCTAACAAACAAAAACAAATCCCCTGAAATGTAGGTTTACAGTTAAGAGGTTAACAGAATGCTAACAGGGGTGAGCGTGTTTGAGTATATGGCCTTCCGAGTGACCAGGCCTACTCTATGCAGACCTCTGAATATTTTGTCAGAGTTTGCATTGAATATGTTAGCTAGCGCAGATGTTAGAAACATACACTAGATTGAAAGAAAATTTACTCGAGGCTAATAAAAGTTTTACCTGTATTGACTCTCAGTTGCTTTCCATTTCGAACTGCTGCTTCTAAATATTCCTTGGATCCAGAGATGGCACTTCCAGACGATGTATGTGAAAAGGCCTTGTGCCAGCATTCATCGACTAACCATGTAAATTGTTTTTTAATTGTGCTCTTTGATCTAAATGAATGTGTATGAATGTTCCACCTAAAAATTTCATCTACGACTTTAGTACGAGCATTAATATCAAACCAATAAGCGGGTCTTTTGATGGTTTTAGTTGTGGAACCACCGTGGGCAATTGTAGATGGTAAACTGACAGATATCGTTGATCCGTTACAAGTAACAGTTTCTGCCTCAGCAGTTACGGTTCCCACCAGATGTAATTCTCCGCCATTACTCAAGATATCGAAACAAGAAGTAATAGAACCGGAAGTCGGATTGCCGTTGTTATCTGTAACCAAGCACGGGTCCAAATTGGTAAAAGAGAATGCATACCACTCCATATCATGGGCGGAGTTTGAGACAGTTTCTATGCGAAGGTCTAACTGGTAATTCCAAGTGGATATTTTGGCGTTGGCTTGTATGTCAAGGTTTATTCGCCATACCGAGCTGTTTGCTCTGTTAATGAGATTTAGTCCTAAATCTTCGTATGTCATCGCCCACACGCCACTGGTTGGAGCTTGACTTGTATGTAGTGAGTACATGGCTTGAGCACTTTTATCTGTATCAACAAACACTTTAATGGTTTCACCATATTGTACAGAATTCGCTAGGCCAGATAAACTTCCAGATATAATTTGACCTCCAGATTTTCTTGATAAAACTTTATTCCATGTCCGGATGTGGCAATAATCTACAACGAGAGAGAGTTGGGATTAGATGCCCACCCAACGCAAGGCTATCGGTTAGTCAGTTTTTATCGTTATAATTAGCTGGCCTTTCGAGGGATTGCCAGTTGTCAGAACCGGTTGTTGTGGATAAATCGCACGTTATTAGACAGGTGACTCTACTAGTTCCATTTCCTTTTTTAATAATTCACTAACTATGACGGATTATGTAAGAAGCAGACACTACTAGTCAGTCACATGCCACCTTCTTAAGAAACGGGAGAGAGCAATGGGTTTAACGTCCACTCGACACAAACTAGGTCATTTCGGGACTATCACCTGTTCAATTTATTTTATATAATTCACTTGAGCGTAGAGGTCGTTTTTTTTACATGCGACCTTACTGCTTGTCACGTACAAACGGGCAATCGGAACTCACGCCAGTTGACTCAATGACAGACAATTCTGTCAACCAACCTCCACTAAAGAAAAGGGAAGGGTTCACAAAAGTTGTCTGGTAAGTGTAAACGTATACCGGGTTGAATGATAGCAATGCAAGTATACATTGGTCATACGTAAATTGGAACAAAGTTGTGCCCAACATGGCCGCCGCATATTAAGTCCTCTTGGGCCAAGCCTAACCCTTGTTAGAAGGTTTAACTTGCATCAAATTACTATTTACAGCTAAATGAATGTAACATTGTTAACCCAAAACCAACATTAGAAATGCGTGGGCCCTGGAAGTTTGAGATACGTTTTAACTGCACTAGTGTGACTATATGCATTGGTAATCCAAAGAAATGGGTGGGCCTTGGAAGTTGCTGCATTGGTGACAAAATGACATAACTCCGGTTTCGTATCAATTAAAAATAATAATAAAATACCTGGAGTTTGAAGTTGACAGTTTGATCCCGTAAATCCACGTAAACAGTGGCACATCCCACCAAAAAATGTTCCACCATTTCCACAAGCAGCCTAGAATACATGTAAGTTGGTTAATGACGATAGATAAAATGAGACAAATTGAATTTACCATTTCAACGAGAGAAAATTAATTCCATTTTGTAAATGTAAACTAACATGTAATAGGAATGTACGTCTGTGTTTCCAGGAAGAAAATGGGACTCTATATCCTAAGCTAATCGCATTTTATGCGGTTATCTGGAAACGAAAATATGTAATACTTTTAGTAGACTTTGTGCTTTTAAGATTAATGTTTAAGATGAAATTCAATTATAGACAATAAATGGGGGATAGGATAGCTTTATGGTTCACACATATATTAGTATTATATGTAGTGTGTACTGAGATCAACTTAGAGTTAATTGACATATTTATGTATAAAAAAGAGTGCAGAACTAATTCTATATGTAAACATAACTGGTTATATGGTCAACAACAGGTTAACAGATAGTTCATGGGAATGATTGCTAGTGAATTTCCATTCTACCATATAAGGATGGGTTGTTGACGTAATGGGCTTAATTGACTAATCTCTATACTTATTTATATCATACCTGACCAATTAGATAATTGAATGTCCAATATCCAACTAAATACAAATTAAGGGTACTCGTGGTAATTCGCCAGACAACATTTGGTTTCAGAAGAAGAAAGATGTGAGAGCTCCTATTAGTAAACTCGCCCAGCGAGTTTAGCTAGCTTTGAGGATACTCCGATTAGACTTCCAGACGGGTTCCATCTTACTAGCTAGCCGCTAGGCTAGCTAGGTTTGGGAAGAGTTTAGCTAGCTTTGAGGAGACTTTAGCTAGTATTGACTGAAATTGTAATCTGTACTTTGCTTGTATGTATACCTATATATGCTACATAAAAGGTAAAAACGAACTCTGGCATTGTTATAACTGAGAAGACGAACGTCTTAAGAGCCAGTAAAAGTACACAACGTGAAAGGAGAAGAAAAGACGGTCACAAGGCTAACAGAATTATGTAACAAGATGCACGAGTCTAATGGAGGATCTGGGGGTCCCCAGCCCCGTTCTCCGGGTCAGGCAGAAGACGTATTGTTACAAATAAAATAAACGGGAGTTTTGGCGCATCAGCTCCAAACCGGCTATATTGCGCCAAACATTTTGTGAAATTAACGAGACAAAAGACAAGAAGAAAATATAATAAAATAATCTTTTACCTATTTATAACGTATAGCATGATAAAATATATACAATTTAAATGTATAATAAAAATTTGTCATCTTTCAAAATGTTAGATACATTATCATAATATGGCTCCGCTGGAGCAAATAGGTGACGTACTGACTGGCAACGGTACTATTTAGATCTAATA
Source organism: Patella pellucida (assembly GCA_917208275.1). NCBI lineage: Eukaryota > Metazoa > Mollusca > Gastropoda > Patellidae > Patella > Patella pellucida. The sequence continues at coordinate 11,871,412 of OU795040.1, forward strand.
TACTTGATATGATTACACTCAATCAAGAGTTAAAAGGGTGTGATCAATACAAAACAAATTCATCCCACCTGCTGGTTCTCCTAAGCAAGTCTCCTAAGAGAGGTCTTATTTGGTGAATTTTGTTAAAAATAAACGTTAAATGGACAACTTAAAATCGGTGAAAGGTACAAGGACAGGGTAATGTTCACTAGTCCGCAGGTGCACTATTCCACAGGTTCACTAATATGTCGGTTCATTAGTCCAACGATATCTATTATTAGGGTTGGGTTAGGTTTATTGATACCCATATTTATTGTATTTCTTATACCGGCGGGCTAGTGAACCACCTATCCAAGGAAAGGCATTACATTTGCATTACACGGGAGCTCGCCGGCGAACACGCGAACATGGAAACGAGCTTTTTTTTTATGAACTTTCCAACATGTAGTTACTGAATTTCAAGTAACAGTATATTACTGTGGGGTGTGAGAAAAGTAAACCCAACAGAAAAGCGCAGAAAGTTATCACGTCATATATACTTGTTAGAAAAATATATTGAGTTTGTTTAGATCCTCTTGAATCGACTAAACTATTATCAATGATTTAAACCCCGAGTTAATTTTCTACGGGTCAGTACACCTTCTATTTTATTTTCTTACCGTGGTAATAACCTGGCAGTCAGTGTGATTATAAGTTGATAGAGTGAGGTTCAGAACATTACCAGTAACCAGAAAACACATTTTCGTTTCATCCATCATATTACACATCACTGCCATATCACAATCATCATAATAAATACATTCGCCAAGACAAAACATTAATTTATCTATGGGAAGTGATATCAAAGTTGTGTGAAATGGTCCCGTTTCTGTAAATCCAGCTAATTGTTTTGGTGTGAGATGATGCCCAACACAAAGCCCATGACTTGATACAGTTAATAGGAGACCACAGAAACACAGTAATGTTTGAATATATTTGAATATTACAGACATCGCTCTGTGATATAATACCAAGCACGGTTGATCTGAATAATTTTGGATGCTCAAGAAGTTGATTATAAACACAGTGATAAACTCATGCTATAGAATCCAACCAGTTTCGAAGAAAATCACATTCCATCTGGAATAACATAATGTCGACTTATGAGTTGTTTTTCTAACACACGACAACGTCAAGGGGTCGCAGCAATATTAAGTCCCTAGGGCATTGCTTAACTTTCTCGTGTTAATGAATATTCCCTCGTGTGATCCATTCTTTTATCTTTTGATTTATTGAAGGAAAACTATTAATACTCTTACACTTCACGGACATAAACATGCTTATGAATGCCTTTGATTATTTCTTATTTATGAATTATTCCCAGGCGATTTAACAACTTGAAATGGACGGTACACAAATCAATGAGTAATAAAACAGTAATTGTATTCCTGCCTATTCCCCAGGATACAAAATGCAGTGTGTCAATAACAAATGGAACATAGGATCAAAGATCTATTGATAACGATGGCTGTGGATTTGATTTCTTTATTTTAACAGTGCAGGAACATATTAATAATTAATACATCTATAATTCTTTTAATCAATACAGGACACAGGAACATATTGTAGTCATTAAGGCCATCGTCCTCATTCACATCCGACTCCATTAACCTCGTTCTGTCTTAAGTCTCCGAACTCCTCTAGTGAGCAACTTAAAGCCCATCACTTTTTTCTCCTCGTCTGGGTTAGGTTTCGACCTGGCATCATTTATAACGGTCAAGATGTTGTTGTTTATTAAAGATATACGTCCAATACCATATATATGATATTATGGACAGGTTGATTTAAACATGCATTATACAAGAACTAAATACCGTATGTCAATTGCAGGTCTTTCTTTGGACCTGAAACGTTTTTTAAACTATTATTAGACATTAATTAACTGATCCAGGCCTTAATCAACTCTGGATGGCATCAGCTTTCTCCGATATTAAACAGAATAAAACGGTTCAGCGATACTTTGATTTAATCAACTTAGACTTAGCTTCGATCAACCAGGACCGTGGTTGAAATCATTGCACACGTCTGTCTAACCCTTAAAGGCCAATAATTTTCAAATTATTCATTTCACATCATCTATTTTCGAACTGTTGTAGCAAGAATGGCTAGTTCTTTATCTAAATCTTACATAATGCCCCTTTAATTAATTTATTTACACTTTTATTTTCAGATGTCCGTTTATGTCTAGAGTCTCTTTAAAATTATTTAACAGACAAAATAAAAAGTCCTTGTATATTAAAAAGTCAATTTAAAACACAATTATAAAACAGCTGTCGTAAGAAGAGAGGGCTAGTCACCTTCTCCCCTTGTCATAATAAAAAACATGTTAAAACAGTGTGTCCAGCTGACGGGTGTTTGGCGCCATCAGTGTGGATAGAAAAAAAAACTTGAGTGGAAAAAGAATCGGCTTGCGTAATGTTGAAATGCGAAGTGCTCGCGGAAAAAAAACATATGGCTGTATCCGCGGATTAGTTTAAGACATGATTTCAAGATGTTATGTACACTCTTATTAGTGTTTAACAGCCTTCCCCAAATGTATTACATAAACATTTAACAGACAATCATGTAATATTATGTATTAAAATACAGATGCGAAGCAATCCTTTGATGTTGGCGTACCATTATTTCAAATACTGTACGGGCAACTTGCCAAGCGTACATTATAAAAATATTAGACTGGCATGACGTTTTTCACTGTAAACGCACGTGCGGAGTGTGTATTTTAAGTCGTTTAATCGTCTCGAGCTTAGACATTGCGTAATATATTGTAAAAACACTCAGACCCCACGGTCCTCTTGTTGTTACAATATATTACTCAATATCTCGCTCTCGACCATTAAACAATACTTAAGTGAAGGGTATTACAAAGGCTTAGTCTGTTCCCCAATCCCTTTCAGACAACCTGAATACAATATTGTATTTAAAACAATACTAAACAGTCATTCACAAGTTATATTACATAAACATTGTAACCTCCATTTAAAGAACAGTCATATAATGTTATTTAATAATATGAGGAGATAATGACTTATTAACTAAATTAATTATTAGATGCTTGCACCTTTTTTTTTTGAAAAGAACCCTTGAAGTCAGACAAAACACAAACACGTCAATGGTCTATTTTGAAACTTGACCACACCCTTTAACTATTCATCGAAAATTGCGAATATTCAAAAATTGGTCTCGCTTAATTAACACTGACAATATTGTCCTTAATGCTTGTTATAGAGATATTATGTTACCTAACAATGATAAATGGATTATTAGTGTAAAGTCTGCATTGTATGGTATTGGTTTGGGTTATATATGGAAGATAATTTAGCAAGCGGGAATGTTTATTTACTCATATATTGTTATTATCAAACAACGACTATGTGATATCTTTAGACAGAAATGTGTGAAAAATTGTAATGCATCTTCTAAATGTATTATCTATAGAAATATTGTCAACCATTTTGATGTCCAGTCTTATTTGACTATATGTATTGAGCTAAGGTTGTCGTGTGTTTTTGTACACAGTAAACAGTCCATATGCTGATAACACTATTTTGCCTGTTTACACTATTTTGCCTTTACTGTTTTTTAGGACTTCGAATTTTGTCTATGTAATATAATTTCGACCGTGTTGAATTTCCACCAAGGAAATATGATCATATCTCCCCAGTTCTCTGTTTCCTTAAAAAGGTTTAAGGGATCGGTCTTTGGGGTCCAAAAGCAAACCCGGGGGGGGGGGGGCAATCTCGTTCCCAGAGTCAGCCGCGGGGCCGGAGGCCTGTGGAGCCAAAGACCGTCCATTGTCTGCAAATTTTTTTACAGGTAAGCCCCGCGCATTCTGACCTCCGATTTCTCGAAAACAAGATGTCGGATCGTCGTTTTGTTTGTTGTGAAATGATTCTTGAGTCAAAGTCAACTCACTGACATAACAAAAGTGGATCCTGAATGTAAAAATTTAAGTTTTCGTAAAGATCTATTTTTCTACGCGTGTGTATATTTTTAGGTGATTCGGTCATCCAGACACTGAAAATAAATACATGTCACGTGACAGTCGTGTGATTCGTCCCTTCCGGGAAAATGGCTACCCACTGTCACCAGAGAAATTTCTTTCTCCAAAAGTTTTCTGGTTCGAAATTGGGGGGAGGTTCGGGGAAGGCATTCGCATTTTTTTTTATTTTGTGTTACCTACTCGCATTGTACTCTCACAGGGTGTTCAGAAAAAACCCGACATTTTTTTCCCGAACTTTCGAGCCATGTAGGGTGCACGCCCCATAGGAACCGATATATGGCCTTTGAAGTAATCCGGATGATTTGGAAGGTCATGTTTGGGATGTCCGTCCGCCCCGGCGGTAGTGCTCAGTGACTTGGAATTTTAATAAATGTAAGATAATACGCCTGGTTACTGATCCGGAAGAAGAGAATGGATTCTGATTTATAGGGGCCGAGATATAGGGCCGCAAAAATGGCCCCTCGTTTCAGGCAATAGCTCAAACTTCGCCAATTTGGACCAAAAAACACCCGATTTCGTTCTGTTAAGACCCAGATGCAGCCATTGGGAGGTTCCGAGGGTGGGAATTCTTGAGGTATATCGACGCCGGGGAGTCGCCCGGGTCCCTCACTTCAGCCTCGGCAACCGGAAGGAAGTGGAGGAAATAGGGTTTTCTTGCATCAAAATTCCATGAAAGGCCCCCTTTGTCTGACCACAGCTTAATACATTGTTATGACAGAATTGTTTTTAAAAAAAATGGTCCTATCTCTTCGAAACTTCAACTACCTCCCCCCGCCCTCCATTTACACTTTGGGGCACCCAAAAATGGTCTCAAAATTAAAATCGAACATCTAGTTCTATCTCTATTTTTTTAAGACTTTATATACCACCGGGAAAATGGCCAGGATCAACATTTTCTTTTTCGGAATTGTGTTTGGCCGAAAGATGGGTGCTTGTGTGGAATACCTGAAAATTTGGTGTCAATTGACCCTCGGGGGGGGGGTAGGGCGTAGCAATGATCCACAAATAGACGCCAACTAAAAATGAGCAGGATCGACCAAATTATTTAAGTTCTTACGTAAAAATTGAATTAAGGGTAGGAAGGTGTCGGATCAGAACTCTGCTCGACCGCCCCCCCCCCCCCCAATTTCCTATAATTTTTTAGAGGATTCAGGGGTTTAGACTGAATTCATAGGGCAAGTGTGTGTGTGTGGGGGGGGGGGGGGGTAGACTATCCCTGCTTAAACACAATATTCCCGTTTCTACCCCCTCTCCGAGACATCTTTTTCTCAAAGTCACGTTTTTCTAAACCCTACCACTCCCCGTAGACCCATATGTGGCATGAGGGTAGGCCTTGGTAATGCCTTCTATCCCACCTTCCTTTTTTGACGAGCAGCCCGTGTAGGAAACAGAGAACTGGGAAGATATGATCATATTTCCTTGTTGACGACGTCACACGCTCGGTGTAAATTCAACAGGGTCGAAATTATGAAATTATATTACAATTGTCTTGGGTGGAAATTTAAATTGACTTGGGGGGGGGGGGGAAATTAAAATTGACTTGGGTGAAAATTATAAAAAAAACCAAATATTACAAATGACTTGGGTGAAAATTAAAATTGACTTGGGTGAAAATTATAAAGAACAAATTATATTAAAATTGACTTGGCTGAATATTAAAAAAATCAAATTATATTATTTTTCATGTCCCTTATCAGCATCCGTACCTTCCTATCTCTATGATTTGAAAATTTTTATTAAAATAATAGGCCTGATTCACGTCTATTTACCATCCATGCGACCATATGCATGATTATTATTCATATAATTATGAATGAAAAAGTCTGGAGGCTCAATGCGGGAAGGAGGGGGGGGGGCACCAAATGGGCACAAAACCAGACCCAACTTTTCTAGAGTAAAATTTTGCGTAGAATACGATGCCGCCGTTGGGGCGTTTTCGAGATATTCGGGGTCAAATATTGGAAAAATTCAACTGCGTGATTTGAAAGGCCTTACGTAAACACTTTCAAATGTAACTTGGATTTTAAAATATTTTCGAACCCTCTGGACAAGTAAAATATGATGTAATGGATAATTTACACAACAGGTAGGACACTTAAACATCTCGTAGTTAGAACAAGGCTATCAAGCCAGCCAGAGTTTTATTGTCCCTTTAACATAAAAGTATGTCGAGGTTTGCCGAATGGATATGCACCAACCATAGAGCCCTCGCAATGCGTATTAACATACAAACAGTGCATTTTACGGTTCACTGGTGAGTGAGTTTGCATATTTAAAGTGATTGAAATGATTGACATTCTAAAAATTGTGTGTTTTATAGATAATTAATTATACAATTGTTAAATTTTACTGTGTAATTATTGATCTCTTACCATAGACAGTAAGCATTCATAGAATCTACGTATGTATCAGGCCCAGTTGTATTGAGAGACTCGAGGGACGAGGCTAGACACATTGCACTAATTCAAACGGGGTTATGTCGACTGGAATAACTAGACGCTAGAAATCTGCACTTGATTGAACTTGCTGGCATATTTCGCCGAACATAACTGATTTGAAATTGGAGTAAAAACGGAAACCATTGAATGCAAATCAGTTTATATACATACATATTACAGTATTATATGCGTTGCGGCCCACTTTTGTGAATTTCTAGGTCCCAAATGCGATTTAGCTCCTTTAAAGAAAATTCCACCGACTATCGTAATATGTAATACAAGACAGAATGGATATAAGTCTACGTTGTCAGTATTAACATAAACGCATTAAGCCTTCATTATGGCTGTTCCATTTCCCAAATTCCATTCAGACAACCCGAATAAAATATTGTGTAACCCCCCCCCCAGCATTTAGGATTGTACAAACAAGTCTATACTTTTGTACGGCTTAATTGTTCTTGATTCAACAAGCTTGGTCTCGGTTGTCCATTTTGCAACTTCATAAACCCCATCGATATAAAGAAATCCTGCCCATTGTTGACATATCCAGGCGTTTTCTTTGTAAACCACTGTTTGTTGTACACCGGTTTTCAGTACTATATACGTCGAGTTTATGAAATTAATATGGCGGATTGCGGTGGCCTGGACTGAGTTGTCTGCATTTGTAATGACGAGTCTTACAGATTTTCCATCTACAATTTCTTCAATTAACGTTTCTTTGTACCCAAATATTATCCGACCAAATGCATTAAATGATAAAGTTCTAACCCAGAATCTGCTGTCGACAAACCAGTGAATTGTTCCCTTTGTTTCCCACCAACTTTGGTTTAATTCCGACTCCCATAGAAACGTACAGGAAGTTATCACACCGGAAGTTGAAACCATGTGTCTGATTCGCTGACCTTTACCGACTATCTTCTCCGTTCTATTGAAAATTTCATGCATGACGCCTGTAACATCACCATCTGTTATTTTGACATCATGCAGCAACGAATACAAATCACCTGAAATATGTATTTATATTACAGTAGCCTGTGATATTAAAGGGACAATAACACTCTTGTTGGCTTGCCAGGTCCAGAAAAAAAATAGCCTTATTTTAACTACTAGATGTTTACGTGTCCTACCTGTTGTGTAAATCAATTACAACCTATCTTACTTGTCTAGAGGGTTAAAAAATATGTTTAAATCCAAGTTGCATTTGGGAGTGTTTACGTAAAGCTTTTCAAACTATGTAACGGCATATAGTTGAATTTTTCTAATTTATAAAACTAGGTGATCAAATTTGTGTCATTTATTAATTGGAGTATTGTAAAAAAAAAAAGTACAATTTGTTGACCAGAATAAAGATTGGGACATATTTTTCAGTTACAACAAGAGTGGTATTGGGGCTTTAATGAGAGAGAGATATATATAGAGAGAGAGGGAAAGAGAGAAATGGGGTTTAACTCCCACTCGACACAAACTAGGTTATTTCGGGACTAGTGTAATTAATGATAAAACGTAGGGGGTAGAATATAACAGAATGCTAACATTGATGTGCATGTCCGAGTATAGGGTTTGTGGTGACTGAACACTCTTCCGAGGGCTAAGGCCTCTTAATATTCTGTCAGGGTTTGCATTGCATAAGTTACCTATCGCAGGTGTAGCGCCAGGCAGGGTAAGCTTACTTTTCCGGACACATGTTACCACTGTTTGTCGTGTATTTTGTACACGAGGTGCAGTCCATTTGAAACAATATTTTGCCTATAACGTTTGTTAGGACTTCGAATTCTGTCCTACGGTTTGGATTGTTCGTACTTGGTTTTTATTTTATTTTAGAAACCGAAACTAGATTGATAGAAGATTTACTCGAGGCTAATATGAATTTTACCTGTATTGACTCTTAGTTGCTTTCCATTTCGAACTGCTGCTACTAAATATTCCTTGGATCCAGAGATGGCACTTCCAGACGATGTATGTGAAAAGGCCTTGTGCCAGCATTCATCCACTAACCATGTAAATTGTGTTTTAAGTGTGCTCTTAGATATAAAATTATGTTTATGAATGTTCCACCTAAAAATTTCATCTACGTCTTTAGTACGAGCATTAATATTAAACCAATAAGCCGGGTTTGTGATGGTTTTAGTTGTGGAACCACTGTGGGAAATTGTAGATGGTAATCTGACAGATATCGATGATCCGTTACAAGTTACAGTTTCGGCCTCAGCAGTTACGATTCCCACCAGATGTAATTCTCCGCCATTACTCAAGATATCAAAACAAGAAGTAATGGAACCGGAAATCGGATTGCCGTTGGAATCTGTAACCAAGCACGGGTCCACATTGGTAAAAGAGAATGCATACCACTCCATGTCATGGGCGGAGTTGGAGACAGTTTCTATGCTAAGGTCTAACTGGTAATTCCAAGTTGAGATTTTGGCGTTGGCTTGTATTTCAAGGTTCACTCGCCATGCAGAGCTGTTTGCTCCGTTAATGAGATTTATTCCTAAATCTTCGTATGTCATCGCCCACACGCCACTAGATGGGGCCTGACTTGTATGAACTGAGTACATGGCTGGAGCACTTTCATCTTTATCAATAAACACCTTTATGGTTTCTCCATTTAGTACAGAATTCACTAGACTAGTTGAACTACCAGATATAATTTGACCTCCAGATTGTCTTGATAAAACTCTATTCCATGCACGGGTGTGGCAATAATCTACAACGAGAGAGAGAGAGTTGGAATTCAATGCACACTAAACACAAGGCTTTCGGCTGTTTAACTACCTTTATCCTAATAATTACTGCCAGTGGGAGGAAACTAGAGGACCCCGAGAGGTTGGACAGGCGACCTTACTGCTTGTCGCGCACAACCGGGAATCTTAACTACGCCACTTGACGTGAGGGCATTCCATTTGATATAGCGCGCACGTGCTAACCACTCGGCCTTCCAACCCCGTGTTAAGAAACGGGAAGTGGTCACACAAGTATGGTTAGTGTAAACGCATATCGGTTGGATTATAGCATTGGAAGAAACCATAATATACATTGATCAGAGGAGAATTGGACCCAGCATGGCCGCCACATTAATAATCTACTTAGGAAATACCAATCCTAATCCTTGTTAGAATATCCAACTGGGGGTCCAATTACTATTTATAGCTAAATGAATGTAACCACAATTATTGTTAACCCAAAACAACGATTAGAAATGCGTGGGCCCTGGAAGTTCAAGATAAGCTGTGACTGACTAGTGACCACATACATTCGTAACCCAAAGACATGCGTGGGCCTTTAAAGTTAGAGATAGTATTTCGCTTGGTCCGAGTGGCCTATCAATTGGTCCGAGTGGTCTTTGGTCCGAGTGGTCTGGATACCGTATGTCTTAACTGCATCGGTGACATAATGACATAACTTCGGTTTCCGAAAAAGTATATATACCTGGTGTTTGAAGTTGACAGTTTGACCCTGTAAAACCACTTAAACAGTGACACATCCCTCCAAAAAATGTTCCACCATTTCCACAAGCAGCCTACAATCAATATAATTGGTTAATGACGATAGATGAAATGAGACAAATTGAATTTACCACTTCGACGAGAGAAAGTTAATTCAATTATGTAATTATAATCCAAAATGTAATGGGAAAGTGCGTCTGTACTTCCAGGAAGAAAAGGAGTATGCATACTAAACTATATTTTCGCGGTTGTTTGCCCAACCGGGGCTATATTGTAAAGCGCTAGAGTTTTTAAAAGAGACAATCTTTTATAGGAAATTTTAATTGTATATATCTGATTTTTCTTTTTCATGTTTTAAATATATATACATAAAGTTTATGAAGTTGTCTTGAGTCGCTTTCGCATAGGTCATACTTTTTTAACACAAAATTTCATATTAAGACGAGAGCCCTAACCAGAATGTGAATATTGTCAAGTTCCTTTGACAGTTAAGCACATTTTGATTGAGTGCAAATATCTCAGAGATATAAAATTAAGGCATTACCGTTGCCAATCACTTCATCAGTTGTTTACCAAACCGGGTATATATTGTATTCTTTTTAAAAGAGGCACATTTTTATAGAAAGTTTTAATTTGTATATATACTGTTTACTGATATTTATGTTTTAAACATTTAATATACATAAAATAAAATAAAACCAAGTACGAATATTCTTCCATTTTAATAGTGTTAACTGTGATACTTGTTTTTATTTATGTGTATTAATATTTTGTGATTTCATTTAATGTGTCTCGTAAATATCATATTTTTGGCGCAATATAGCCCGGTTGGAACTGGCGTGCCATTAAACTATATTTCATTATTTGTTACCACTGTTTGCCGTGTACTCATTGTACACGGTAACCAGTTCATATGCGGATTACACTATTTTGCCACATAACACTTTTTTGCCTATACTGTTTTTTAGGACTTCGAATTTTGTCTAATGGTTTGGATTGTTCGTACACCGTTTTATTTTATCTCAAATTGGTGCAGTGCATGCTGTGAATAAAACCTGTCACAATACGGATCCCTGGGGAACACCAAATTCAAGAACTTTAGGCATTGATTGACATGCGTCAACAACAATACCCTGCTGTCTTCCACCACTCAGATAGGACTTAAACCACCTCAGTACATCTCCAGATATACCGTATAGAGTTTCAAGTCTTCCGAGTGAGATTGATTGATCTATTTTGTACACGAGGGGCAGTCCATCGGCTGATTACACTATATTGTTTGAATACACTATTTTGCCTATAACGTTTTAGGACTTCGAATTCTGTCTTATGGTTTGGATTGTTCGTACCTGGTTTTTATTTAATTTATCAAATGCCGCACTCAAGTCCATTAAAACTACCTACGTTTTCGTTGTGAATGAATGAATGAAATATTGTTTAATGGCACATTAGCTCCAACCGGGATATATTGCGCCAGACATATGATATTTACGAGACACATTAAACGAATCACAAAATATTAATATACATAAATAAACATAAGTATCACAGTTGAAGAATATTATTTGATGCATATCAAATGTTTTAAAAATTAAATAATGAAAAACAGTACATATGCAATTAAAACTTTCTATAAAAATGTGTCTCCTTTAAAAAATCCAACACTTTACAATATAAACCCGACTGGGCAAACAACTGATGAAGTGACTGGCAACGGTAATGCCGTAATCGTATATTTTTGAGATGTTTGCACTCAATCAAAATGTGCTTAACTTTCAAAGGAACATAACATTGTTCACATTCTGGTTTAGGCTCTCGCTTTAATATGAAAATGGGAGTTAAAAAAGTATGACCAATACGAGAGCGACACAAAACCACCTCATCTCTCCTGTTAGACCTGTAGACCTGGAGCTAGGCCAATCTCCAAGGAGAGGCTTGACGTGATAAAGTTTATTTGTATCTGCAATCCAAGACCGTTGAAAGATCTAAAGTTTGAGGCTCTCGCTTCAAAATGAAAATATGAGTTTAAAAAGTTTGACCAATGCGAGAGCGACACAAAACGTCATCCCTCCAGTTGGTTTTGTATGAGTTGGGCCAGTCTCCTAAGAGAGGCTTAATATGATGAAGTGTATTTGTGCCTGCAAGATCCCAAGACCGGGTATCATTATGAACACGAAGTAAGGCGGATTCCGTTCCGTACTGTATGCTGATAGTAATTATATGATGAGAAACAAGCCAGTCCCATTTATACTTGTTGGAAAAATATTTTGAGCTATTTTAGTTCCTCTTGAATCCACTTTTAAAATATTTCATATCAACATCATTCAAGTATCAATAAAAGAATCTCACTGATAAATGTCATCCAATGTCATGGAATGTAAATAAACTAAATGAATCGTAACTGATAAATGTTAACCATGTAGAATGTAATCTTAACTGATGATTCTATTTTATTTTCTTACCGTGGTAACAACCTGGCAGTCAGTGTGATTATAAGTTGACAGAGTGAGGTTCAGAACATTACCAGTGACCAGAAAACACAATTTCGTTTCATCCATCATATTACACATCACCGCCATATCACAAACATCATAATAAATACATTCGCCGAGACAAAACATTAATTTATCTATAGGTAGTGCTGCCAAGGTGCTGTGAAATGGTCCTGTTTCTGTAAATCCAGCTAATTGTTTTGGTGTGAGATGATGCCCAACACAAAGCCTATGACTTGATACAGTTAATAGGAGACCACAAAAACACAGTAATGTTAGAATATATTCCAATATTCCAGACATCGCTATGTGATATAATATCAGTCACTGTTGATCTGAGTAGTTTGGGATTTCAAGTAAATGATCATAAACACAGTATAAACAACTCATACTATAGATTTCAATCAATTTCGCGGATTTCTTATTAAAGTACATTTCATCTGGAATAAAAGAATGTCGATTCGCGTTGCTTTTCTTACACAGGATCGAGTACAGGAACCAAATCAACATTACGTCTCCGAGGCATTGCTTAACTTTTCCGTGTGAATGGTTATCCGTCTTGTGGTCCAATATTTTGTCTATTTAAAGGGACAGAGAAGAGAGATTAATGGGGTTTAACGTCCACTCGACACAAACTAGGTCATATTGGCACTAACGTACGGTTTTCAATTTTTATTTCAATAATTCGCTTGCGCGTAGGGGTCTTTAGTAGTGGGAGGAAACCGGAGTGCCCGGAGGAAAACCCACGAGGTTGAGAAGGCGCCCCTATCTCCATGCCACATATGCTCACACCAGGGCTCTTAACCACAGCCGCAAGCCAGAGGTGACTGACCAGCTAGAGATCGAAGCGCGGCACTCTAGACCCCTAGGCCACCCAAACCCCCCTATTAAAAGGGACAATGACACTCTTGCTGGTTTGGCAGCTCCAGAAAATAAATAATAGCCATATTATAAGTACTAGATGTTTAAGTGTTCTACCTGCTGTGTAAATTACCCATTACATCCTATTTAACTTGTTCAGAGGGTTTGAAAATATGTTTAAATCTAAGCCACACTTGAAAGTGTTTACGTAAGGATTTTAAACCATGCAGTTGAATTTTTCCAATTGTTTAAATTATGTGTGTTAAGATGAAATTTGTATCTACACAGCCGCAAGCCAGATGTGACAAGTCAGCTAGAGATCGAAGCGCTGCACAAGGCCACCCAAACCCCCCTATTGAAAGGGACAATGACACTCTTGCTGGCTTGGCGGCATCAGAAAATAAATATTAGCCATATTATAAGCACTAGATGTTTAAAGCGAGAATTTCATATATTTAAGTTATATTTTTAAAATGTATTAAAATGAAGCCCTAAAATATATGGTATCTATTAACAGTCCTACCTTGTTAAAGAAAAATCCTATTAATCCTATAATTCACTATTGCCAGTTGATAAATTGGCAAAACTATCATTTTCAATTTCGAATCTCAACGTTGAGATTTCTTGAGAATTGTTTCACACATATACTTTATATGGTTTTAAATAGAGGAGAAACACAAGGGAGGTAGTTACTTTAGGTCTAGGTCAACCAGCCATTATTATCATTAACTGGCTAACCACAGACCTTGACGATCGAAGCAACACCCGACGTTATTTTCCAGTGAAATGAAATGACATTATTTCCAAGCAGCTCAGGGCGAGTAGAGAATATTCCAAATTTTTAAGTGAATGATTTGTAGGTGTTAGAATGATGCCTATGATCGTATAATAGTGAGTTGAGAACCTATTTAGTAAAAGATATTCAAATAATTATGTTTTGATTTCCTTGGAATAAATGAAATTATCGCTTTAAGTGTTCTACCAAGCAGCTCAGGGCGAGTAGAAAATATTCCATTTTTTTTATGTGAATGATTTGTATGTGTTAGAATGATGCCTATTATCGTATAATAGTGAGTTGAGAACCTATTTAGTAAAAGACATTCAAATAATTATGTTTTGATTTCCTTGGAATAAATGAAATTTTCGCTCTAAGTGTTCTACCTGTTGTGTAAATTATCCATTACATCCTATTTTACTTGTTCAGAGGGTTCGAAAATATGTTGAAATCTAAGTCACACTTGAAAGTGTTTACGTAAGAATTTTCAAACCATACAGTTGAATTTTTCCAATTATTTAAATTAGGTGTGTTAAGATGAAATTAGTATCTCCAATTAATTGTAATATTGTAAAAAAAATACAATTTGTTTACCAGAATTAAGATTATGACATATTATTCAGTTGCAACAAGAGTGGTATTGTCCCTTTAATTAGTGAACAAAAATTATTAATAATACTGTTACACTTCACCGACATAAACATGTTTATGAATCTCTTCGATCATTTATTATTTATATTAATGGGGCACAATTCAATGAGTAATAAAACAGTATTTGCGAACTTAAACATAGCTCTTGTGTTTGATATAGTTTTAGCCATCACAAACATGTTTAACTATGCTTTAAGTCAGTATACAGAAAGCAGTCTTACATAACGGTATCTATCAAAACTCATCCATACGTTTCAAATTTTATCATATTAAATATATGAGAGAATAGAATTGTACAGAGTTGAAATATTTTGTTCCATCTGGTAGCAGTTACTAAGACACTAAAAAAAACATATATCTGCGTATTGCAAGTCTTTAATTAGGCTTCACGATTAAAGGCAGAAGTAGCGCATTATCAGTTAACCATCTAAATGTTGATAATTTCACCCCACCAACATTTTCTGATATTGGTAATTATCTGGCCAGTACAATTTCTTTCAATTCTTCATCCAAGTATGCCTCACTCCTCTTGGTGCCTTTTGATAGATCAAACAGCTACAACAGGAGAAACGGTGGCTTCAGTCCAAAAGGGTCTCTCTTGGACATCGATCATTATTACTAAGATCAAAACTCGATTATCGGTGTAT
Organism: Patella pellucida; assembly: GCA_917208275.1. NCBI lineage: Eukaryota > Metazoa > Mollusca > Gastropoda > Patellidae > Patella > Patella pellucida. The sequence goes on from OU795040.1 coordinate 11,886,740, forward strand.
GGGTCTGCCCGCGCGTCTCATTTTAAAGAGCTCGACACGATACAGGAGCATTTGGTACATCTCACGTGAACAGTTTATACGCCGGGGCGCATGAGCGTTCACTACACAACAGACGTGATAAACTGGTCCTACAGCAAGAATTGTGACTAAAACGAGATAGTCGGCCCATATAACTCCAGCACTGAGAGAACTTAACTGGCGTGTAAAACTAAAAATCCTCGAACTCAAGTATCAGTGTTTTCACTAAACCGCACTAAACATACATTATGCAGAAGTTAAATCTCCCTATTGTTGGTTTTTCTTTAGGCCTGAAATGTTATATAAACTATCAAATAGACATTAATTAACGTATCCAGACCATAATCCTTGATGTCAACGCTAGCCTGTGGTATTTGGTCGATTGTGATCCGATTTGCTGCATAACTTTCCTTCTTTATTTTACGGATAATCGAGACTATGATGTTTGTAGTACCGACTTTAGTAATGGCGACCGAGGCTATGTGGAACTTTCGATCGCTTATTTCTCGGTTCAAGGTGGATCAATTTGACTGAAATATTTTCAGAAAATTGCCTTTACATTATATAGTTTTAGACTCTTGTAATGAGAGCTGCCAACTCGTAAACTAATCGCCCATAATGTATATTTAAGCTTACTATCGGAACCTGTTTCAAATCCTAGCCGTAGGCGAAGCAAAGCCTAATTTGTGTCCCTAAAGTCAAATTAAGATAGTTTGGACAGCGATCTTTCCAGTATAACTCGGCAATATATGGGGAAATAAAGTAGTTGAAGACAAGCAAGTGTGTCATAACAGAATCGGTAAATCTTAAATTCATTAATCGTTCTGACAATTGTCAAAGAAGAGAGCCGAATCCATCACACTAGCCATCCACAGAGGTTTGGGATAGAGTAAGCGAGTTAACACTATAGGAAGAAACAAAAGAGAATATTCTTCAAATATTCACAAATCGTTAGTGAACTCAGTTTTCACGCAGCTATATATAATCCTCATTCTCCATCTTTTTTACACCTTACTAGACTGCATGTTATGGCATGCAGAGTATTGCGTTAACCAATTCTAGGTTACTTTAAAAATAAGGTCCCAGCGGGGTGTTCAATAATTCAATGTACGTCTGTTGTGAGGGGAAGCGAAGGTGATCTGTGTCATTAAAAGTATCTGTGCATATCGTGGAGTGAAAAGATTGATCAGTGCAAAACAATTGTACATAGTGCCATGGGTCTTATGTTAGACTCAACCGATCGCAAATCCCATGCGTCTTTTCTTAGTACATATCTTAGTAGCCTTGTGATCGTTTAGTATTTCCACTTACCCTTTGCGTATCCTTCACGTTGTGTATTTACTTTTTTTTTTATCTATCTCAGGTAAGACACATGTCTTTGCAGTAGTTAAGACGTTGCTTACCGGGAATAACAATACAACAGTGCGTTTTTACATTTTTTTGATCAAGCTGCTTACAGATGGTCCAATGCATAATGTATTACAATATAGTTATTCTCTCATTCCCAATTCACACAGATTCGCTCGACTGCTGATATAGATTGCTACGTCTTTTCCTTCTGGAATCAAAGTCGCTGTCGGAAGAATGCTCAGAAATATGATAGCTTTGTAGCCAATTACCTAATTGGTCAAATATGACGTAATTAATTAGAGTTAATATAATAGTCTAATGATGTCGAAAACAACCCTAATATGGATAGTTCCCGTCTTCATTAGCCCAGTTAGAGTAGGACGTTAAACCCCATTTCATTTCTATATGGATAGTGGAAACTTACAGTAGAAATTTCACTCAAGCTATCTATTATCAACCTAAAATAGCATGTTTACCAAATCATAACTCTTTTTTTTATATTAACTATTATAAATTGTATTTCTTGCATATGATTTCATTAAAAATAACAAAGTTTCACTGTTCTCTTAATTTATTGGGAATCGAAACCACGCTAGGACACTAATGTTACAACGCGCTTGCGCGAATAATTCGCCCGGTAACAAGTTTGGATAAGTTTATGTAACGGCATTTTCTAGCTAGCGCTTGCGCGAAATATTCGCCCGTTAACAAGTTTGGATAAGTTTATGTAACGGCAATTTCTAGCTCTCTGACACACAGCATCAGTACACACACACCATTTCTTTAATTAACGTTTCGTTGTACCCAAATATTATCAGACCGAATGCTTTGAATGATACAGTTTTAACCCAGAACCTACCGTCGACAAACCGATGAATAGATCCTCTTGCTTGCCCCACTCCCCCAGTTTTGCTTTAATTCTGATTCACATAGAAACGTACAGGGCAGGAAGTTTTAATACCGAAAGTTGAAACCATGCGTCTAATTCGCTGGACCTTTACCGGCTATCTTATCCGTTCTATTGAAAATTTCGTTCATGATGCCTAGTTATGTTACTGTCTTTAGAGTTTCAATCTGTTTATCTTTCAGAACAAGGTTAGATCATCCTACCTTTTGATAAAATGTAATGTAATATAAGTCAATGGCGTTACTCCAGAGCACAGATACGAAACTCGAAAAGATATCAAGTTAATTGAACATGGATTATGCATAAGCTAAATTTGTGATGAATAATTAAGACTACTTCTATTCGCTTCAGAGGGTCATAATTGGGGTCGACAAGATGATAAAACACCAGAATGAAAATCTATCCATTATCGCGGAGATTGCCATGGTCTCGCTCAGAGTGATACCTTTTTAAAAATATCCCTCCTAGGGGAGTTCAGGGGTCGGAAAATTGGAAACCCGACATTCCTGGATAGCTTGGTCCAGCATAAAAGAACAAAGCATACAAAACTTTCGGGATGAGATGCCATGCCACAACACACTATAAGGTCATTGTCTTATATTACATATTATATCAATACGGCCTGAAGAGTTTCAAGAGAACTGAAACATTAGCCATAAACATGTTTTTATTTCCCTTTTCAACGTAATTTTATATATAGTTCACTGGGAGTAGTTCAAATAAACTGTTTTTGTGTATGTATATATCTTATTTTAAATATGAATGCGTTATGTGATCTGTATTGTTTTTATACGCCAACATTTTCACGTGGACATATTATGTCGTCGCCCCTGTCCGTCCGGACACAATTGTTTGTGACTCTCTACAGGTCACAATTATTACCCGATTTTGACAAAACTTTAAATATAGGTTTATCCAAATTTTAACATTGGTTTAATAACATTTTAATGTACTTTTTGTCCTTATTCGGCTTTTCGTAAATAATGTCATTGCATAAAGATGGAAAATATACTACAATACATATTTACATAGAAAAACTGTGGTTACATAGAACTTGTATATAAGTACGTAGCAGAAAAGGTGTATACACGTGTGTTAATCTGTTGAGTATAGGTACAATTTGGGAACATTGAGGAGTGAACAGTGTACCCCCCCCCCCGCCTAACCCGGTATATTCTTTCTATGTCTAGCGTGTCGTAAAAGGCAACAAAACATGATCACTGTTATGGGACATCAGTGGCGTCACTAGGGGGTGGCACAGGGGGCACGTGCCCCGGATCTTTTCATGTGTGCCCCGGATCTATATTGAGCAGACAAAATCGATAATTTGCAATAATTTCACTACTTTTCCCTATCATTATTTAGAATGTCCCGAGTACGAAAGAGAAGCTTTCCAGTGCGAAGCTTGTCTGGATTGTCCTTTCTGGCCCACCGTATATTTCCTCAATTGCCTGCACGTGCACAGTTTATTACAGTATTCTATAACTAAATAAATATTTGACTGAAAATAGTGTAGAAACGATCGTGCATGACCTAGTTTACCCTTCGTGTATGTTTAGCGGGACAACAATATCACATTAAATTTTAGTTCGTGATAATTTAGCTCACAACTTCACAAAAACTCGTACATATTTCCCAGTATTCGTTTTAATAACTATATTATTATATCGACAAAAATAATCCGCGGTTTGCAACATCAGTGAATACCATCGGAAACGTCATGTCGACTGTCGTTATTAAAACGAACACTGGAAAATATGTACGAGTTGGGTCTGTGCCCCGGATCTAATTGGGTCCTAGTGACGCCTCTTTGGGACATTATGTTTGCCAGGTCACTGTGCGTGGCGAACTGTCGGTAATGAGTGTAATTCTGGTAAATTTTTGGGGTCGGCTTCAAGCATTAATTTGGCTATTCGTACACCTAGACGAGAGGTCGGTGTGGCCCACGCCATAATCAAGTCTCAATGGCAATCTCTAGCGTCTGGTTATTCCAGTCTACACCATCATTATTTTTTGTGCTACTTCTCTCCAGGTAAGGATATCAGTCACTAATTGACATCACTTGTAAAATATGTCTAGCCTTGTTCTTCGAGTCCCTTGTTACAAATACCGCTAGTCAGAGGTGACCTACCAGAAAGCGTGACACTCTAGACCACCCTAATTTATTTAAGTTTCGCTTTTACATTGTACACTTGACATCTACCTTTTGTCATTCAACATTTCACATTAGACCTTTTACAATTTCAACAACACGCCTAACGGAAGTGACCCAGAACTTAAAACTCTGGCATCTTTTCATATGGCACTCTTTTTTTTACCGAAAACAAGCTGGCATACAGAAATTCACCATACAATAAGTTGGCTTTTCCATACAATAAAGCCGGCTTATAATAGGACATTCGCTTGGAGACCATGACATCTGTGAAATCACATGCTTAGATTGGTTTATCCTAGCCTTCGATATATAAAATAAATTTAAAGTAGACTATTTTTAATAATAAGGTTATTGTCACACATTGCTTTGCTCCACTGTAACATGGGTTTTATCTCTTTGAAAACATGCGACCATGAATGTGCAAGGAACTAACCAACATATTCAAAGAGCGTTAGACATACTACAGGATATGAAGCCTTCCACGATAACTGAAATTTTTGACTTTTTCAACACTGCCCGTCCCTTACTAGAGTTTATTACAGGCCAGATTTGATATGTGGCGTCTGCCAGGTCGTTTAGCAGAATGGGACGTATTTCTAATAGCACGCTGTGTTTCACATACTGACCCAAGGTAAGCAAGGTCCCTTTACATTGTTCAGGCGTTCACAGAGACTGCCACACGGCCGTTTAGCAATAAAACGTTGTCCAGTAAAGTTGACTGTATTTTCGACAAGGATTCGGCAGGACGGTTCCTGATCGAACAGGGCGAGTGTAATAAGACCTACGTTCAAAGCTGAACTAATATAGGAAAGGCAATGAGTCACAACGGCAGCCCCACCAGATCCCATACCATACAATGTATTAACATTAACAGACAATGATTTAAACAAAGGAGTTATCAAATTGGTTGGAGAAATGACATTATAAACGGAACCAGGTTCTAAAAATTTAGTTTACAAAGTACCGTTCTTCAAATAGTAAACATATAATTATTAAGTGTGTCATGTTGGAAAAAATGATGATATGAAAGATGAATGCAATACACTGTATTAAATCAGACACCGCATACCGGTCTCGGTACAGCTTTAAGTCATCGGACATCCAATAATATCATTATCGAATCAGATTTATCGATAGCGATATTTTCCAGGGCTGATATAGAATACATATATTAACGTGGCGATGGACCCGGTATTAAGCGTTCTGATATCTCATGGGAGACAACTCTAGCCACCACGGCATCAATATAAATGATAAACCGTCTGTACAACATAATTGTCTGCGATATCACTTCAGTGGAATCGGACGTAATATACAACTATTTAACAATTACAACATAATGCCATTTTTAATGCAATCATTGCGACATCTGTCACGGCCGGTGTTGTGAGGGTCTAGTCCTATTTTGAATTCCAACGGTCAATGTTTCTTTACGTGCAAACCAATGTGAACACAAGTCCGGGCCCCTTGCCAAACTTTTGCCCACCATCGATAATGCCGAACCACGATGGAAAGTCCCAATGGCCATTCTCGTCCAAAACAGAGATCGAACACGCCAGCCAACGTATTTTGTTCTTGATACAAGTTTATTCAGGTACTAAATACATAAGCATTGTACAGTATATCGACATGCATTAAATCAGAAAGTCGTTGGTTTCATCTCGTTAAAAAATGGGAACTCCTCTGACGTGACCAGCGTTCACCGTTAAGTTGTAAAGTTATCAAAACATAATCTATTCAGCAGCCATTGTTGATATCCGACATGCCGTCGCATAGCTAGATTGGCAGTTAATTATGTGCTATAATGTTGCCCGGATAAGACCTCGTATATCAAATTCCACAAGCCAAGGAATATTTTATGCATATGCCGATTAGTACAAGGGACCTCGTTTTTTTTCGTCCCATCTAAACGACTAGACAACTGTCGTCAAAGGCGGGATAAACGATTTGACAGTAAATTATAATTTGCTGTAAAAATAATATTTCAAATAGCATTTCTGTTAATACACATCTCATATTTTGTAAACTGACATGTTGTTGTCTACATTACGTTTGATGTAATCTAAGATAAGCCTTGTATGCATATGAATTTACATCGAATAAATGTGCGTGTACCACTTTAATATCATTAAGTGTTTCCCTAATGATAGTTCCTTGGGAACTGTATCTGAGTGGAGGACGAGCCATCCACTGACAGTTCCCCTGCCAGGCCCGCTTGTCAACTAGTTTCAAAATAAGGCTTTTCGCCATCTCGGTTCTAAAGCTATTTTAGAATCCTAATACCCTTAGAACCGAGATGACCAGGTTTTATTTTCAGAAACCCCAGAGGGGCTGATAACATTATTAAACTCACTGTTAACTTGTACACAAAAATGGGACTTATCTGTAAATATCTTAACAACTAAAATCGCGATTTTTAGAAATGGTGGAAAATTGTTGAAAAAGAAAACTGGTCATTCTATTATCAAAATACCTATGATTACTGTTGAATTCTAATGGTAAATTTATAGACATGCGAAAAAACGTATCTGACCAGAACAGCAAAGCACTATTCCTGTTTTAAAAGTATGTACCGACAATGAAAACTATTTAACACCGTCACCAAATTGTCAGTTTTCGACACCTACGGAATAGTACTAGTACCGTTATGATATACTATGAATTGGGAAGATATCCACTTTCCATATTAGGAACAATTCGAATTATGGTTAAAGGACCTAAATCCGTAACTCAAAATCCTCCAAAATCTTCGACATCAAAAACCCGGATTATTCGTCAATTGATGATGTAAACTTACCGGGAAAAGATGAGCTTCTGTTATCCGATATTAAAGATAAAATATTTTCTTTAACATTGGTACACGAATCGTGTACCATAATGCGCTTCAGCCCCAGCTGTAATAAGAGACTCGAGGGACGAGGCTAGACACATTGCACCAGCGCTCACGGCATATGTAGACTGGAATAACCAGACGCTAAACAGGGTGCACTTGATTGAGACTGCATGGCTTATTACGCCGAACATAACTGATTTGAATGGAGTACAAATGTAAACCATTGAATGTAATGTCAGTTTATATACATTCATATAACGATACTATATGCGTTGCGACCAACTTTTGTCAATTTCTAGGTCCTAAATGTTAGCGATTTAGCTCCTTTAAAGTTAAAGTTACATTATTCAAGATATAGACAAGAACTAGCCATTCTTGCTATAATAGTTCGCAAGTAGATGATGTAAAATGAATAATTTAATTCAAATTACTCTATTGCAAGCGAAGATATTGGCATTTGAAGGTTTGGCAGACGTGTGCAATAATTTCACAACGGTCCTTGTTATCAAAGTATCGCTTAAACGTTTTAATCTGTTTAATATCGGAGAAATCTGAAGCCACCCAGAGTTGATTAAGGCCTGGATCAGTTAAATAATGTCTAATTAATACCTTAAAAAACATTTCAGGCCAAAAGAAAGACCTGCTATAGGCAGATTTAGCTCTTAACTAATGTATTTTTAGCTAACATCGACAATATAATCCTAAGACGGTGTTACAACGATATGTGCATAAACAATGATAACTGTTTTAAACAAATTATTTTAATTATTTTAAACAAATTATTTTAATTATTTTAAACAAATTATTTTAATTATTTTAAACAAATTATTTTAATTATTTTAAACAAATTATTTTAATTATTTTAAACTAACTACTTTAATTATTTTAAACAAACTACTTTAATTATTTTAAACAAACTACTTTAATTATTTTAAACAAGTTTTTTTAATCATTCTAAACAAGTTTTTAAAAATTATTTCTAACAAGTTTATTTTAAAATTATTTTAAACAAGTTTATTTTAAAAAACAAAAAAATCCGACTGGTTCATCACTCAAAGTCACTTATTTTTGCATAATAGGCTGCTATGACAGCGGCTGGAAGATTTGATTTTCATTTTGAAGCATTTGCATCTATTCGTCCCACATCTCCTGGAATCTGCACAATTACACCTGACATACCCCTGTCCACCGCAGCTGGATTCTTTATGTACAGCCTGACGAAGGGATACTGTCTTTGTAAGGTCTACATCAAATTCAGTTAGTAACTGTTGGGGACACAAATCAAATTGATTGCGTTAAAACTTCCCTTTTAGAATTCCTGCTTTCACGCAAATGGTGTACATGTTGTTCTCATCGCGGTCGATAATTATTCCCAGATTATTACGGGAATCACCAAGACCCCTATCCACTAGAGGGATAGGTACAGCTGCGTTGTCTCCCACCTGGCCAGTGGCTAGTTTTGTTTGTTAATAGATGGCATGGCTTTAATTCAGGCCATAGTTCGTGTACCATCCACATTTGTTGAGCTAGCGGATGCTATTTTTCAGCAAATTATTCATCTTGCCAGGCTATATAGTATGGAAGGGTATCGCTGCCAATATTAAATGCTGTGCATAAATGTATTTTCCATTGATTACGTGTGAAAAGTACAATGTACAAAGTCCTAATACCGGTAATGATAAAGTCAAAATACCTATAAGGCCAAAGTTAAATGTAAAACAGCAAATGTAATGTGTCAAATGACAAATGCTTTATTGCAAAATGCTGTGTTTTTTTAGATTTCTACATATTAACATTTCTCTCATTACTCTTTACATTTGCGCTCTGCCACATCTCATTTGTCGTTTACGCTTTCAACATATTATCTTGCGCAGAGCACTTTATCAATATGCAAATGTTGGATACCACGTGAATTATTAACATACGGAAACGACCGATCTTTCTACCGAACTCAATTTGGCGACCTACTCGGCTAGCGAGCTATTTGACCAATCCTATTCGTTGGCAACTTATTCAGAATAAATTCAAAGGTCGCCCAAACTCATCTATTTATCAACCAATAAAATCCGTCGTAACGTCTATCAAACGAAAGTAGAATATATTGATATTTTAAAGTGAAAGAACGGTAATATTCCGAGTCAAAATTCGGGTCATCGTAAAATAAAAAAATTCTGAGCATCCAACTATCAACTTTCCAAAAAGTATTAGTCAAAAATGGCACAATCATATTAAGGGGGTGTGCTCTCGTCCTAAACATTGCCAATTTCTCAATATTCTAAATGTAAAGATAAACCTCTACATTTTTTAAAGTCCAAATTCGTACCATCGTACAAAATTTTCAATATTCTAAATGTAAAGATAGGCCGGCATTTTATTCGAAGTCGAAATTTGGACCATCATACAAAATTCTGAGCATCTAGCTATATATATATATTGAAAGGTAATTAAATAAGCTTTCTAAATATTATTAGTAAAAGTTGGCACAATCATGTTAAAGGAGTGCGCTTGAAAGGTAATTGAATAAGCTTTCTAAATATTATTAGTAAAAATTGGCACAATCATGTTAAAGGGGTGCGCTCTCATCCTAAACGCCAATTTTCCAATATTCTAAATGTAACGAGACATTACCGTTCTTTACATTTAGAATAATGAACAAATTGGCTATGTTTATTGATGTGCCAACTTTTACTAATACCCTTCAGAATATAAATAGTTAGATTTTGTACGATGGTACGAATTTGGACTTTGAAAAAAGTGAAGGTTTATCTTTACATTTAGAATATTGAAAAATTGGCAATGTTTAGGACGAGAGCGCACCCCTTTTATATAATTGTGCTAACTTTTACTAAAGCTTTTTGGAAAGCTTATTTAATTACCTTTCAGAATATATATAGCTGGATGCTAAGAATTTTGTACGATGACCCGAAATTTGACTAGGAATATTACCGTTTTTTCACTTTAAAATAACAATATATTCTACTTTCGTTTGATAGACGTTACGATGGATTTTATTGTTTGATAAAAATAGATGAGTTTGGGCGTCCTTTGAATTCATTCTGAAAAGGCTACCAACGAATAGGTTGTCAGCTGGATTGGTCGAACAGCTCGCTATCCTAATAGGTCGCCAAATTGTGTTCGGTAGAAAGATATGGAAGACCAAACAGCTCTTTATTCAGTGTTCTTAATTGTTATTTCTTAATTCATAGTCCTTAATTCTTATTTCTTCATTTGTTGTCGTATTTCGACATTTGTAGGCCAAAATTAACATTTGTAGACTAAAACCAACATTTGTATCTTAAAATCAATATTTTTAAATCGCATCTTTATTCGATTTGATTTTATTATAAAATGAAAATTAACTTTCTTATAGAAATATAAAAAAAATACATTTACATTTTATCAAAATTACATTTACATTTCATCAAAAACATACAACTACAAACCAATCTTGAACAAATCTCCAAATACAAATCTTGAAAAACATTTCTTGAAATACATTTCTCGAAAAACATTTACATTTTATCAAAATTACATTTACATTTCATCAAAAACATACAACTACAAACCAATCTTGAACAAATCTCCAAATACAAATCTTGCAAAACATTTCTTGAAAAACATTTCTCGAAAAACATTTCTTGAAATACATTTCTCGAAAAACATTTCTCGAAAAACATTTCTTGAAATACATTTCTCAAAATGCATCCAAGCGGAACGCTCGTGGTGGGCTGATAAAGTTGAAGCGATTGTCGTCGTATTATGACGTCAATGGTTGAAACAGACTTTTGAGAAGACCTTGACACAGCAAGATTGTCTTCCGACGTGGAGGTACACGCAGATGCCACTGTTGTCACTAGGCCCTACAGACCTCCCAAGCCTTACAATTACAAAGAAAATGTAAATAAGATCTATCTTAGAAATGAGCAAAACTGGATACTTACATGTATAAATCTTTATTTTAATATTAATATTGAAAGTCAAATTACATTAGGTACAGACTATAGTCTAGATCTGTTGATAATTCAATCCAAAAAGGGCCTCGGTTATCTTAATATGAGAGGCCAGAGGGCGAAAATAAGTAGTGTTCTCCGTTCATTATCGGAGTCATATCATAAAAAAAAATCATAAGGATTAGGGTAGGCTATAGGACTTCATACACAGAGAGAGACTTTACCATTCACTCCACACGTCATTTCGAAACTATATATAACATTCGCCCTAAATTAACATAGGCTACAGCGATGCCGATAGTCAAATGTCCAAGCTTTTATTAAATCATATATCTACAGTTCTACAAACAATGAATCATTATCCATATCCATATCATTGAATAGGCCAGAGAATGGATCCTTTTGCTGATCGTAGGTCACTTGAAAATTAATCATAATCGTAGTCTTTGGTACAGTGCTATTGTTATGTTCCCCTTGCCTTAGGTCATTGTGACATGTCAGTTGTAGGCTATTCCATGTGTCAGGCACAAAAAACGATAGTTAGGCCTACATTCACTATTCACAGTTTATACATTGTGCTTCGGTCGGATATATTTCAGATATACTCAATGGATTATGTCAGGTGCGGATCCAAGGGGGGGGGGGGCACCCGGCGCACGCCCCCCCCCTTATTCCGGCAAGCTGTAAAAAAAATTGTACCGACAACAATAAATGAATGAAATGGGCTTTAACGTCCTACTGCTATGCACCTGAGCTAATTGAAGACGGGCATACGCCATACAGTGTGCTATGAGGGTAATTTTGCCCGGGCAGCGGCGCTACGGCCTACTCTTATATCGAATTCCAACTGCCAAGGGATCTTTTACGTGCACTCCTATGTGTACACGGGACCTCGGTTTTTTGTCCCATCCGAACGACTAGGCAGCTGTTGTCCTTGTCAGGCCCTCCTTCTGCATCACTGACAAGGGGAAATCACGTCGGAAAATCGAGATGAACTTTCTCGGCCATTGCAGGGATCGAACACCCGACCTCCAGGCTAGCGAACCAGCGCCTTATCCACTTAGCCACCGTGATCCCCCTGTACCGACAATAAACACTGAAAATAGAGCGGGAACTGTGTTTAATATTTGAAGATCAGATGCCAGTAAATCGCATATATGGAGTCTTGTCCTAAAAAAATTTATGGGGGAGGACCCCCAGCCCCCTCGCAGTTGCTTCGCACCTGGGGTGCTCGTTAGTCGGGCTTCGCCCTCAAAGTAGGCTACGCCCCCCCCCTTTCGTGATATCCCGGATCCGCCCCTGTAGTCCCCTGACTGGGATTACTGCGCAAAATGGCCATTCACTGTGTACGTGCGAAGAAAAAGCTAGCTACCGTTTAATTTTCGTCACGTTAGTTACGTACGGTCGGAAGACAATCTTGTTGTGTCAAGGTCATCTCTAAAGTCTGTTTCAACCATTGACGTCAATGGTTTCAACTATGTCAGCCCACCACGAGCGTTCCGCTTGGATGCATTTTGAGAAATGTATTTCAAGAAATGTTTTTCGAGAAATGTATTTCAAGAAATGTTTTTCGAGAAATGTATTTCAAGAAATGTTTTTCGAGAAATGTATTTCAAGAAATGTTTTTCGAGAAATGTATTTCAAGAAATGTTTTTCGAGAAATGTTTTTCAAGAAATGTTTTGCAAGATTTGTATTTGGAGATTTGTTCAAGATTGGTTTGTAGTTGTATGTTTTTGATGAAATGTAAATGTAATTTTGATAAAATGTAAATGTATTTTTTTTATATTTCTATAAGAAAGTTAATTTTCATTTTATAATAAAATCAAATCGAATAAAGATGCAATTTAAAAATATTGATTTTAAGATACAAATGTTGGTTTTAGTCTACAAATGTTAATTTTGGCCTACAAATGTCGAAATACGACAACAAATGAAGAAATAAGAATTAAGGACTATGAATTAAGAACTAAGAACTAAGAACACTGAATAAAGAGCTGTTTGGTCTTCCATAGAAAGATAGGTCGTTTCCGTATGTTAATAAGTCACGTGGTATCCAACATTTGCAAATTGATAAAGTGCTCTGCGCAAGATGATATGTTGAAAGCGTACAGGACTAATGAGATGTGGCAGAGCGCAAATGTTAAGAGTAATGAGAGAAATGTTAATATGTAGAAATCTAAAAAAACACAGCATTTTGCAATAAAACATTTGTCATTTGACACATAACATTTGCTGTTTTACATTTAACTTTGACCTTAGAGGTATTTTGACTTTATCATTAACAGTATTAGGACTTTGTACATTGTACTTTTCACACGTAATCAATGGAAAGGACATTAAAGCACAGCATTTAATATTGGCAGCGATACCCTTACATAATATAGGTGTTCTCGAGTGGATTTTGTGACAGACAGATATCCTGTCATATTAATTAAAAATGCTGAGCGAGATCGTCGCGCGTTAACTGGTTCAGAGAAAATAAAGATTTATGGTAAAGACCAAAGAACGCCTACGCAATGGAAAAAGTACCTGTCTAATGGTGATAACAAAGAATTACTTATTGAATTTCTTTTTAGTGTATGGCGTGATATAGACACCTCAAGTTTCCAAAATGACATTGACATCTATATAGCACATGGCCCTGAATGTCATGTTCTTAAGGTCCATGATAAACAACTAAACATTGAACTGGTTCAAACATTGGAATGTGATCACGAGGAGGCAGACACGAGATTATTGTTACATGCTTTACACGCGTCCGAGAGCTATCCGTGTATATTGATAAGAAGTCCTGATACTGATGTTGCAGTAATTTGTACAAGCCTTCAATGTCATATTCCAGCGCAGTTATATTTTCTTACGGGCGTAGGGGGAAAAATCAAGGATTATTGACATTTCCAAAATTTCCAGAACACTTGGTACCAATCTTTGTCAAGCACTAATTGGATTACATTGCTTTTCCGGGTGTGACTCAACCAGTTCTTTTTATGGGAAAGGGAAGAAAAAAGCATTTGAACTGGCTGAGAAAAACAACTCATATTTAGATGTTTTAGGTCATCTTGGGGAAAGTTTTGACATGGTTGATTTAAGAGAAACTGTGTCTAAACTTGAAAAGTTTGTATGTGATATTTATGATGTGAAATGTAACGGTGTAAATGAGGCAAGGTACAAACTTTTTTGCACAAAATCAGCAAGTGAAAAGTGTATGCCTCCAACTACAGATGCTCTGACACAACATATCAAACGTGTTAACTATCAGGCTGCCATTCATCGCAGGGCCTTGAATGCCTGGATTGAAGCCCCATCCCCAGGCAAGCATGGATGGACTGTTGAGGGTAACATCATTTCAATTGTATGGATGACTGCAGATCCAGCACCAAAGGAAATTCTCACTGTTTTAAACTGCGGATGTAAATCAGGATGCAGTACAGATAGATGTACTTGCTACAAGTCAAAACTTTCTTGTACAGATTTATGTAAATGTGAAAATTGTTTGAACGAATAAACCACAGCCGCTGAATCATTAGGTGAAACAGAAACATGCACTGACAGTGACTTCAATAGTGATGATGAAATTGATGAAATGATGTGATTTTTTTATGCGTAAACATGTACATGTATTTCAGTAAACAATTTTTAAACATAACTTATATATTTTAAACGCACTCATGTTGACTTAAATGTTCAGTACATAGCCTTAATGTTTTCATATTATTCTGTATGCTTTATTGTGTCCCTTTATGCTTACTCAGATGTAAGCTTACTCTTCCGGACACATGTTCCCACTGTTTGTCGTGTATTTTGTACACTGTGAACAGTCCATATGCCGATTACACCATTGTGCCTGATTACACTATTTTGCCTATAGGCCTACTGTTTTTTTAGGACTTTGAATTTTGTCCAATGGTTTAATAATAATAATAATAAGAATATTTATATAGCGCTGTAACACCACACCTCAGTATGCTCGAAGCACATTAAAAAGTTATCTCACTATGAGTTATATATAGGGTCTAAATAAGTAAGTTTGTACTTGGTTTTATTTTATGTCTTTATTTTCGTGTTTCCTAATTCATTTTACTGGGACCCTTTTAATATAACTGTTTGTTTTACTCTTGTATATACTGGTATGTATTTTTTAATTTTGGACAGTACATATGGGAACAATACCTGATCTGTAAGTAAATATTCAGTTAATATAACAACAACCAACAACACATTAGAAACCGCCAATCAGTATAAACAGGCTTTATAAATTATGACGATGTTATTATTATTATATAAATCTTTCAATAATACTAGTGTTATTGTTGGATATTGTATGAGGAAATATATAAAATTGCATTATTTTTTTTATTTCTTGAAATAAATGTATTCCTTATTTGACCCATATACCCCTCATATATGTGTATTGTTTTTTTTAAACCAGTATAATTGGTGCATGTACAGAGGTAGATGTTAGGTGAATCATTATTAATATTCTGTTGTATCATTCAGCTCTGATGGTATTATTATTGTCTTTTTCTCAAAATTATATACATGTATAATTATAATATCGAACCAATATTTCAATCACGCAAAAACGTTTTCATCTGTTTATAGTCATATTTCTTTTGGATATTGTTTCACTGAAATAAAATTGACACAATTTCGCTTATGGTCATATTTATGTCACAAATTAGAGGCTAGCCGTGTTCACAGTGTCAACGCAACATTTATAAAATGTTATTGTCCCGTAATCCAGGCATATTTGCAGAGAAATTCTCCATGACAAATGTAAAAGAACAAACGTGTTCCGTCTCGTAAAGGGTATTCCCCTGTCTATTTATAGCTATTGACCCGTTACACTATGACGTTGTCTGCTTTTATGGTTGCTGATTAGCTTAGAATTTGAATTGTTCACCCTATTATGGCTACACTCAATAAATATAGTCCGAGGCGTAATTCGAGTGTTAAGACTGATTGTGCAATATGGAAGACCAAACAGCTCTTTATTCAGTGTTCTTAGTTCTTAGTTCTAAATCCTTAGTCCTTAATTCTTACTTCTTCATTTGTTGTCGTATTTCGACATTTGTACACTAAAGTTAACATTTGTATCTTAAAATCAATATTTGTTTCATAAATCAGACATTTGTCATATCAGATTTGTAAAATGTATTTTAATATAAGATATTTATCTTTTTTTAGAAAATCAAAAATTAGTCTATATTTACATTTCATCAGAAAAATACAACAAAGGGTAAATATCAAACAACAAATACAAATCTTGCAAAATATTTCTCCAAAAACATTTCTCTAAATACATTTCTTTAAAAACATTTCTCCAAATACATTTCTCGAAAAACATTTCTCGAAAAACATTTCTCGAAATTCATCGAACCGGAACAACCTGGCATACAATAAGTCACTATACAATATGGGAATCGCGTATAAGCACATGTACAATAAGAACAATCGCTCGGTGACTGCGACGCTTGTGATACGATCCCCCAATAAGCTCAATCGCTCGGTGACCGCGACTCTAGTAAAACGATCCCTTGGCAGTTGGAATTCGATATAAGAGTAGGCCGTAGCGCCGCTGCCCGGGCAAAATTTTACTCATAGCACACTGTATGTCGCATATCCGCCTTCATTACCCCAGTTTAGGAGCAGAACAGTAGGATGTTAAATCCCATTTCATTTAATTTCTCTAGTGAAACCACGTGCGTAGAACGGCTAATCGAACCGGGCCTTCGATAACGAAAATAAATTGAAAGTAGTCTATTTTCAGAAATTAGGCTTTGTCTGATGGCGACATATCTTTTTGTTCAAAGAGAGGGAGAAATGGAGTTTAACAACCACTCGACACAACTAGGTCATTTCGGAACTAACACATGGTTCAATTTTATTTCCATAATTAGCTTGCGCGTAGGGTCTTTAGCAGTGGGGGGAAACCGGCGGCCCCGGAGAAAACCCACGAGATTGGACAGGCGTCCCTACTCCTCGGCACGTACATCAAAACCACGCTAGTTGACTCAATGACAGACCTTATTGTACAGCGTGTACTTGCTATTCGTTAGATCATCCAGCCCCCCCCCACCCCCCTTCTTTGCTCAAACGAAAGAATGTTTTACTTCTTCTAAATCATGTTTTCGTGAATGTGTCTGGGAATAAGTTCATACAGATTTTCCGGCGTTATTTCCTCTTGTCAGTGATGCAGGACCGGGGTCCTTACAAAGACAGCCGTGTAGTCGTTCGGATGGTACACGAAAAACCGAGGCCGCGTGTACGCATTGGCGTAGACGTAAAATTTCCCTTGGTAATTGGAATTCGATATAAGAGTAGGCCGTAGTGTCGCTGTCCGGGCAAAATTTCCCTGATAGCCCACTGTATATATACCCGTCTCAACCGGCCCAGTTCGGAGCAGAATAGTAGGACGTTAAACTCCGTTTCCTTTCATTTCATTTATTAAGTGAGGGGAGGTGGCTGGGATTTAAATCTTAACAAACGATCTCAATAAGAAATTCTCAATATTTGTTCATATACTACAGGAAAGTACATGTATGTTTTTATGCTCGCTACAAAATGTAAATTTATATTTACATAACTTGCAAAAAGAAAAACAATTGACTGGCATTAACAAATGAGGGGTGGGGAGGGTATTTAACGTCAAAATACCGGCCATAACACAAAATACAAGATATCGGGTTGCACACCATTAAGAAGGTCCAAATACATTTTAACAATACAAATGTATACATATTTTCTGACATATACATAATTTAGAAGAGATAAGTCCTCTTTCATTGATCCAACTACTTTCAATTTATTGTATTGAATGCTATATCATATCAACCAATATATTTATATATAGAAACATAACAAGCACATGATTTCATTAAAGTCACAGTCATTGTACGATTATACTTGTTGTATGCTTGCTTGATTCTTCTTTATTGTATGGTGACTTATTGTATGCCCGGTTGGTTTCTAATGTTACGTTTAGATGAATTTCGAGATACCGGTATGTTTTTGGAGAAATGTAATTGGAGAAATGTGTTTGAAGAAATGTTTTTGGAGAAATGTTTTTAGGGAAATGTTTCACAAGATTTGTATTTGGAGATTTGTATTTTGAAATTTGTTGTTCGATATTTGTTTTTTGTTTCATTTTTCTGATGAAATGTAAATATAGACTAATTTTTTGATTTTCTAAAAAAATTAAATATCTTATATTAAAATACATTTTACTAAATCTGATATGACAAATGTCTGATTTGTGAAACAAAAGTTAATTTTTAGATACAAATGTTAATTTTGGTGTACAAATGTCGAAATACGACAATAAATGAAGAAGTAAGAATTTAGGACTAAGGATTTAGAACTAAGAACTAAGAACACTGAATAAAGAGCTGTTTGGTCTTCCATAGTGCAAAACCTAACAATATAAATCTATACTACGGTGACGGCTTACTTGTTACCTTATGCAACAAAGTGTCAGAATTTAACCCGAAATTTGCTAGGACAAGATGAAACGATTTTCGGGGCTAAATCACAGCCTAATAAAGTAAAAAGAAAAACGAGGCTCTGTGTTATATTATATTTTTGGATATCAAAAAAGACAAGTTGGAGATTTTATTTATCACCCAATTCTTTCTTACATGCACAGATAAATAAATATAATTCTTTGCTATAGATTTCACTTTAATGAACCTAATTACATTATGGCGTAGTGATACATCATTTTTTGACAGCAATTCAAGGACATTTAAATAAAAATAGTTCATTTTCAATAACAAAAAGAAGATATTTTTAATAAAAAATGAACTGTTCTTTTCAACTGACCAATCAAATTCATGCAAAGAGATATCTCCTAAGGATTATGACATTTATCACACAAGCCATATCGATTGACTAGACTATATCTACTGTAGAATGTATTATTAGGTGATAAAATACTCATATCAGCTGAATATAACATGTAATCTAAAGGCTCAATAACACTCTTGTTGCAACTGAATGATATGTCCTTATCTCTATTCTGGTCAACAAATTGTACTATTTTACAATATTCCAGACGTTTTTAAAAACGGAATTCCTTGGGACTATCTGTAGTGTAGATGGCGCTTGTGCTAAGATTGGGATTCCGCTTGTAATGTGATGAGTTTAACTGTTGATATTTACGTCGAAGTGATTGTGAGTATGCCATTGCAGCTTTACACGTCGAGCAGTGACAGTGGCATGTCGTCCTGAAACAGAAAAAAAACGAGTATAAATTACAAGAATCATGCAAGTTTATACTGTCCTCATTCAAAATCTCTACTCAGACAGACCCCAGTGATAGGCTCAAGCAGTGTGGATAATAGACTCAGATAGTGTAGGAACCTACAGACTCCAGTGATAGGCTCAGACAGTGTTGAGACCTACAGACTCCAGTGATAGGCTAAGACAGTGTTGAGACCTACAGACTCCAGTGATAGGCTAAGACAGTGTGGGAACCTACAGACTCCAGTGATAGGCTCAGACAGTGTGGAGACGTACAGACTCCAGTGATGGGCTCAGACAGTGTGGAGACCCACAGACTCCAATGATAGGCTCATTGACAAGCTAAGACAGTGTGGGAACCTACAGACTCCAGTGATAGGGTCAGTGATAGGCTCAGACAGTGTGGAGACTCCAGTGATAGGCTTAGACAGTGTGAAGACCTACAGACTCCAGTGATAGGCTCAAAGAGTGTGGAGACCTACAGACTCCAGTGATAGGCTTAGACAGTGTGAAGACCTACATACTCCAATGATAAGGTCATTGACAGGCTAGGGCAGTGTGTAGACTCCAGTGATAGGCTTAGACAGTGTGGAAATCTACAGACTCTAATGATAGGCTTAGACAGTTTGGAGAACTCCAATAATAGGCTCAGACAGTCTGGAGACCTACAGACTCCAGTGATAGGCTTAGACAGTGTGGGGTCTTACAGACTCCAGTGATAGGCTTAGACAGTGTGGGAACCTACAGGCTCCAGTGATAGGCTCAGACAGTGTGGGAACCTACAGACTCCAGTCATAGGCTCAGACAGTGTGAAGACGTACAGACTCCAGTGATGGGCTCAGACAGTGTGGAGACCCACAGACTCCAATGATAGGCTCATTGACAAGCTAAGACAGTGTGGGAACCTACAGACTCCAGTGATAGGGTCAGTGATAGTCTCAGACAGTGTGGAGACTCCAGTGATAGGCTTAGACAGTGTGGGGTCTTACAGACTCCAATAATAGGCTTAGACAGTGTGAAGACCTACAGACTCTAGTGATAGGCCAAGACAGTATGGAGACCTACAGACTCTAGTGATAGGCTCATTGACAGGCTAAGATAGTGTGGAGACCTACAGGCTCCAGTGATAGGCTCAGTGATAGGCTTAGACAGTGTGGGGTCTTACAGACTCTAGTGATAGGCCAAGACAGTGTGAAGACCTACAGACTCAAGTGATAGGCTTAGACAGTGTGGAGACCTACATACTTAAGTGATAGGCTTAGACAGTGTGGAGACCTACAGACTCCAGTGATGGGCTTAGACAGTGTGGAGACCTACATACTCCAGTGATGGGCTTGGACAGTGTGGAGACCTACAGACTCCAATATTAGACTCAGACAGTGTGGAGTCCTACAGACTCCAATATTAGACTCAGACAGTGTGGAGACCTATAGACTCCAGTGATAGGCTTAGACAGTGTGGAGACCTACAGACTCCAATGATAGACTCAGACAGTGTGGGGTCCTACAGACTCCAATAATTGGCTCAGACAGTGTGGAGACCTACAGACTCCAGTGATAGGCTTAGACAGTGTGGGGTCCTACAGACTCCAATAATTGGCTCAGACAGTGTGGAGACCTACAGACTCCAGTGATAGGCTCAGACAGTGTTGAGACCTACAGACTCCAATGATAGACTCAGACAGTGTGGGGTCCTACAGACTCCAATAATTGGCTCAGACAGTATGGAGACGTACAGACTCCAGTGATGGGCTCAGACAGTGTGGAGACCCACAGACTCCAATGATAGGCTCATTGACAAGCTACGACAGTGTGGGAACCTACAGACTCCAGTGATAGGGTCAGTGATAGGCTCAGACAGTGTGGGAACCTACATATTCCAGTGACAGGCTCAGACAGTGTGGGAACCTACAGACTCCAGTGATAGGCTCAGACAGTGTGGAGACCTACAGACTCCAGTGATGGGGTCAGTGATAGGCTCAGACCGTGTGCGAACCTACAGACTCCAGTGATAGGGTCAGTGATAGGCTCAGACAGTGTGGGAACCTACAGACTCCAGTGACAGGCTCAGACAGTGTGGGAACCTACAGACTCCAGTGACAGGCTCAGACAGTGTGGGAACCTACAGACTCCAGTGATAGGCTTAGACAGTGTCTCTTCATCATCTAGTCAGACAATGTGGAGATCTACGGGTTCCAGTGATAGGAAATGGGGGCTCCACAAGTTGGGCCCGATTTGGCTGGCCTACAGAGGAGCTGAAGCTTGAGGATCTTTGGGCAGTAGTGGTTGCTGTTTTCCCACGGCCCAAATCTGTCTTAGACGAAACACTAGAGACAGCTGTAGTGCTATATTTGAAAATCGTTATAAACCACGAACCAGGACGGGATTGTACACGCAACAAGGGCGCTTCCGAACGCTCTAAAACCGCCGTAAACCGGGATGGTCGGGGTACAAACAATTTAGAACTAGCTAGAACCAGTTGCCGGGCGTATGGAGAGTGGTGTAAAATTAGTTACGAACGGGTGTGCATGGACAGGCTTGGACAGCTTGAAAATGGCAAATTTCCCTATCTGAACTTTATATGAACTGGCTGTGGCTGGGATACAGCAGACAAGATGTGCGTATTGGGGACGGTTTAGGTCGTATAATAGACTTGATTTACAGATGCTTCCCCAACCACAACCCTTTTTACAATTTTCAAGGACAATGTAGAGAGAGATAGACACACACAGACTATGTCATTTCGGGACTAACATATAATGGTTTTAATTTTATTTCAATAATTCGCTTGCGCGTAGGGGTCTTTAGCGGTTGGAGGAAACCGAAGAACCAAGAGAAAACCCACGAGGTTGAACAGGCGGTTACACCTACCTACTTGCAGGGGACCCTCTTAGTTTAGATGAAAGTACCCTCGTCTTCTTCCCTCTAGTAACCTTTAAAAAAAGATGAGCATGTTTTTACAAAAATTATGATTCTAACCTAATAGATATTCACACTGATCGAATTAAAATCACCGAGTCCATATAATCGATATTCACACTGATCGAATTAAAATCACCACTTCCATTTCATCATTTCTTATTATGTGACTAAAACATTGATGCTCTGGACTGTATGTAATACTATTGTAGGGATAACAGATATCAGTTTCGTAAATATATTGTTAATTTACATCAGGTATCTTAAACAGCTTCAGTTACATACATACAACACGAACTTATCTACATAGGGAACTAGACTTCTACAGGAACACATATAACAGTATTAAATCTACCATTCTGCCCCTCTGCCAGGGCAGCGGCTGAACTCGGGTGAATCCATACCCTCGTCCAAGCCTTTCTTCTTCTGTCGGCTCCTCTCTAACTAACTGTCAGTGAACTGCTCAATATATACCCTTGCACACATGGTCATACATGCAATTGTCTCTTGTATCTCCCCACGTGCACAGCATGCCTACTGACCAATGCATATTCCTCTGAAGGCATGTGGAGCTTGTACACAGATCATGTATAGCTTGTAATGAACATATTGAATGAATTAGATGTTTTTAGAATAAGATCGTGTCTTAGCAGAAGTTTATATTGTCGAAATTAGCAGAGTTCTTTAAGTTCTATGTACCTATATGATATTGTTCAATTTGGTGAGAGATATAAATCACTTTGTCACATGTATGCGCCAAAAAAGCGTCGCCTATGCCCTAAAGAGGGTCCACCAATTTACTACATTTTCCACTCTTTGCGTAAAAGGCAAAAAGGCACGGAATGTATACTAAAAATGAACTCGTCCAATATTCTTAACATTCTGACTTCTAGAGGGTCTACAATATATTATTATGTTTCAGACCCATCTATATCGGTAATACCCCCGTCAGACCGGGTGGAGTTCTGCTGTGGTTTTTATAGTCGCCAAAGTTCGCCGAATCATGGCGTTTGTTTCGATCTGCCCTGGGAACAGTGCCGGACTGGGCCCACTTGCCTAAGCCGGAAAAAAAATATGGACCTAAGCCTCAAAGAAAAAAAGAAAAAAGAAAAAAGTAAAAAGTGAAAAAAAGAAAAAGAAAAGGTGGTAACAGAGGGGAGGAGAGGAAACAGGGAAAGGAAAGGAAAGAAAAGCAGAAAGATAGATTCGTTGGAAGAAACAAATTCTACCACCTGGTGAAATTATGCATAAATTCATGAGTTTAACCTCAAGATGGTGACAGCATTATAAACCGACAATCTTTCTTCAGTCACTCCCAGCTCTTGATAAGTCATTAAAACCTGATAAATGGCCAAAAACTGCTCAGGCATGAGGTGCTTGGAAAATGGGTTTGCGACTGTCTATTTGTCAAAATTTCAGACCCCCCTCGAGTGCTCGCGCCATCGGCAGGCTTCGCCCGCCACTTGCTCGTGGGCCTTGTCACAGGTATGGCAAGTGGCCCTTCGGCCCACCAGTCCGGCACTGCCTGGGAAAGCTGTGCAATTGTTAGGGACATTTTCTCGCGTTGTGTTCACGTCTGCCGGGGACCTTTTGCATTCTCTGGCCGCCGTTCGGTCGCAGCAGCGAAGTAAGGACGCCATCCCGGTATTTCATTCTTTTACACAATTTTCGGAAAGGGGATAGGCTTTCCGTTCTTCTAAATAGACCAGGAGACAAGGTGTGTCCCCAACGTGTCTCACATACCCTATTCTTAACGCCCGGTCTAAGAAGGTGCACCCTCGATAAAATGGTGTCCCTTGTTGTCCGCTATCAGCTTTATGTGAGAAACACGGTGGCCCTTTATGCGTGCAGACACCATTTGGCGCCAGGTCTAAAAAGGATTGCATGACTTACCGCTAGTTCATGGGCAGTGGCTTTATCCGACATTTTCTCCTCATTCTTATCGACTAAATCCTGGATGACATGCAACCTTTCGAAAAAAAATCCAAATATAATTACGGTTAACGTGCACTCGACACAAACTTCGGGACTAACATATGATTCAATGTGTCTTCTCACTCGTATCCATTAAACATGGATGACACTCAATCTTTCGAAAATTCGAAATATAGGCCTAATCAAAACTTACATCATATATTTGATAGCACACAGTAGCACGTGTACCGTTGGTTGCTTTGGGTTGTTATTATTCTTGTTATACAAAAAAACACCCGATTGACGTTTATGCATATCTGCAGCCTCGTTTTGATTTTATTCGGGAATGACGTCATAGTCGATCAACGTTGTGAATTTTCCTATAGAAGGCTATTGAAATTTAGTACGGCAAGCCGTCAATTTGACTAACTGGATGCATATACACAGTCAATCACGTTGCTTATGGGTATACTAATAGCACCAACAAAAATTGGGAAGCGTTTGTCATTTTTTTTTTTTTTATTTCCAAGCGAGACAACAGTCTGAACACAGCGATCTACAAGGCGATGTCAACAAAACACACTTCTCTTTCAAATTCTTGTTCGGACTCGGAGAATTTCGAATCGGGTACGAGTTATATCTGCTTATGCACGTGACCAGTGCAATTTTAATAATTTTATTATGTCGATCAAGATATAACAGTTCTTTATATATTTCTGTGTTAACTGCGTGTGCATTCTATGGCGAAACCGATACACTTTTAAAATCGTATCCAGCAAAAAAAATGACTGCTTTAATCATTGCAACGATATACTAATGTTAATTAATATCACACTTTCGAAGCGTATTCCGTAGGTCTAACAAAATCATCATAGTCCTAGATCATGTAAAAAGTTTTGTCCGGTAAATGAGCGTGACAGTACTGATAGTGATATAATATCATGGTCCTATCGGGACCTTATCTACAGGGGGGCGTGAAATGCTCGCCCCCTCCCCGCTAAGAACCATTATAAACCAATTTGTGTACTAATCTAAAATAGTACACCCCCCTACCGAACGGTAATGCCCCCCCGCCGCTTTATAGAGTCTAGATACGGGCCTGGGTTCTATGATGTGACCCGTTTTTTAGCAACGTTCTCGTATCTAGTATAGGGCATATAACACTATATTAAATAGTTTGTATCTGATATATTTTTTCTATGAAGCGTGAACACCAATAGGGCCGAAATAAAGCGAAAAATCATCAGGAATCGAAGAAGATAAGACAACCGAAGGTGTCTAGGCTATGCCTGCGCTGTTTTTCTTTTTTCTTTTGGTGCCTGTTTATTTATCACTGTCGTCGCTAGAAGTGATAGAATGTTCCGAACCATCATAACCACCGTTGTTCCTCGCATTTCTAATTCACGCTTACTGATAGGGAAGAACACTCCGGGCGAAATCAATGTCTGACAAGTTGTCACTTTCTGCCGATACCATATTGAAATATACATCGACTGCTAAATGAAAATCGACTTTGACGTCATGTTACGTGATTTAGCTCCAGCTCATTAATTGTCGCGGGTTTCCGTAATTGCGAAAATCCGAGAGTGTTTTTTAAAGTTATTTGTTACTAAAACTTAAAAAAAACAACTGAAATGTGTTGCATAATGAACTTAGTAAATGATAAAATTAAACTTTTACTTTAGCATTCCCCATTAACGTCCCCTCGACACAAACTAGGCCATTTCGGGAGTAACATATGGTTTAATTTTATTTCAATAATTCGCTTGCGCGCGTAGGGGTTTAGCAGTGGGGGGTAACCGGAAAACCCCACGTGGCTGGACAGGCGACCCTTCCCCTTGCCACGTACAACCGGGGATTCGAAATCACGCCACTTGACTCGATGACAGGCTTTATGATACAGCACGCGCACGCTAACCATCTAGCCATTTAACCCCAAATTCTAAAGTGAACTTACAACGTAATGATTTCTGAGAGATAGTTACGTCAAATGAAGCAAATATTACTAAAATAAAATAGTCATTGCTGTTTAAAAACATACTTGGTTAAAACATCACCCATTTCTGTGCTGCTACCCATTGACTCCTTCCTAAAATCATCTCTGCCCATACTCTGAGGATCTTTCTCGAGTTTCTCCAAACATTCCTTTGCCGCTACATTTTCGAAGCTACTTATTTTACGTTCAATTTCCCCATTCAATTTCATTCCTGAATGAAATACAGTGATATATGATAGATAGAGAGAGAGGGAGGGGATGGGGGGTAGCGACCACTCGACACAAACTATGGAATTTGGGGACTCACTGGTTTAGTTGTATTTTAAAAATTCGCCTACGCGTAGTGGTTTTTAGCTGTGGGGGGGGGGGGGAAACCATAGGACCTAGAGAAAACCAACAAGGTTGGAATTCAAACCACGGTACTTAACTTCCACCCCAACCCCCAGCCCGACGACGACAAGCTTATCTTTCCTTCATCGGAGGATTCATTTTAGCAATTTTACATGTAACCCGATGACCTTTGGCTGTTGACCGTTTACCTCAAGAACTCAAGATACAAAAGACAAAAGACAAATGTCATTTTGCACAGTTTATTTGTTGAAGTGTATATGTGAAAAGGTTGTGCACATTAGTGTATTTTTTCAAAAAACAGTTGTAATTTGACATTTGACTTTTATTTTAACGGCATTATGTATTCATCATTATAAGTATAACGACATGTATTTTGCATCTTGGGTATTAGGTATTTTCTATGATGTATAATAACACTTTCAACATACATTTAGTTTTGGCCTTAAAATCCCGCATTAGGTTGTGCACTGCGTGCGTGCCCTTTTATTTAATTTTTAACTTTTAAACTACGATTTTGCTTCACATGTTTTAACGGACAAAAATGCCAATAATTTTCTGGCCAAAAACGGTGACTTTCCTGGACAAATCTGGGCTATACTCACCGAATGCTGGAAACGCGGTGGCTCAGTTAGTAAGACGTGTGTCAGTGATGCAGGACAGAAGTTTTGACCACATAGTCGTTCAGATTGAACAAAAAACCTAGGCCATGGTTTCCCATTGGTGTGCACGTAAAACACTTCTGACAGTTGGAATTCGACACAGATTGGGCATATTGTTTCTTATAGTTACTGTATGAGGTACGTCCGTCTTCATTAGCCCAGTCGGTACAGGTACAAAACAGTAGGTTGTTAAACCTCTTCGTTCCCGATGTTATGCATGCTAGATGTTGTCAACACGGCAAAATGTAAGAAAGGCCCCATGCCTAATTTTCTACCCCTTTGAAATAAAGTGATTATTATTATTATTATTATTATTTAATTTAAAACTTACTAAAGTCAGATTTTGGATGTGTGACGTTTTCAGATTTGGGATGTATGACGTTTTTAGAATCTTTGCCATTTCTGTCACAATACCGTAAAAACTCGAAGACATGCATCAGGATTATCAATGGCGGAGGCAGGAACGGCCGGAAGTAGTATTCACGAATCAACTGATACCTCTGATAACACCAGTAAGGATAAGTATGCTCTTGTATTCGATGAAACGTGTGGCTGTAAAAAATAATATATGCTTATTCAGTATATCGATGTCATAGTTCAGGAATATCAATGGCGGAGGCAGACATGGTAGGAACTTTGATTATGTATTCAAGCCTGGAAATAAGGCATCTGTCACTGACAATGCCAGGCACAGATTCAGGCTTTGTCAGGCTTAAAACCTCCGGTGCCTGGCATATATCCGACACTGATTGTATTTTTTGCTGATATTATTAATACATGTTAGACACTAAGTTGTAAAATGTCAGGTACTATTTCATTAGTGCCTGCCATTTTGTATGTACTCGATGAAAGGTGTGGCTGTGAAAAATAATATATTAATACGAATTGAACTCAGGACAAGTTGCCTAAGTGGATAGATCTCTCATCAAGAAACTAATGCTCTTAAAATTGATTGTACAGCAGGCGGGGGGGGGGGGGCAACGTATATAATTGCTTTCGGAATGAGGCCGCGACGAAGACTCTTGGGAGTACACCAGACCACCAATGCACGCGGAACTGATGATTACCCTCGAAAAAATCCTGGATCTGGGCCTGTACAAATTATATGAGGTAGAGATTTTGCCTACCTGAACATTGCAATAAGAAGGTTCAACAGCAGAATAACCATTGTAAGCATGAAAACTCCCATCAAGATTGGTGCCATATATTTCCCTACTTCTGATGGACATCGCAGCATAGTGTAGTCATTATATAATGCGGGAACATCCGTGCATGTGGATGTTCCTTTAGCGTGAAAAACAAAACATAATTTGTAGTAAATGAATGTGCTTAAAGGGACAATAACACTCTTGCTGGCTTTACAGGTCCAGAAAAAAAAATTAGCCTTATTCTAACTTCAAGATGTTTAAGTGTCCTACCTGTTGTGTAAATTATCCATTTCAACCTATCTTACTTGTCCAGAGGGTTCGAAAATATGTTTAAATCCAAGTTTCATTTGAAAGTACTTACGTAAGGCTTTTCAAACCATGTTACGAGATGTAGTTGAACTTTTTGAATTGAAATATTGTAAAATAGTACAAATTGTTGACCAGAATAAAGATTTGAACATGTTATTCAGTTACAACAAGAGTGGTATTTGGGCTTTAAGAGAGGCAAAACAATTCATTTCAAATATAATGGTATCGTAAATGATGCTGAAGCTGTGAATCAGGACTTCGACACAAGACATTGTCTTTCCCGCATCCTTATTTGACACATAGCAGTATTGTGGGATATGGCATATCCACGGGAAGGCAAATAAACTAAAATGAAATGGGTTTTATCGTCCTACTGTTCTGTTCCTAGCATGGGCTAATGAAGACGGGTATACGCCATACAGTGTGCTATGAGGGCAGCGGCGCTCCGGGCAGCGGCGCTGCGGCCTACTCTTGTATGAATTCCAACTGCCAAGGGGTCTTTGACGTGCAGGCCAATGTGTACACGGGAGCTCGGTTATTCTTCCCATCCGAACGACTAGACAGCTGTCCTTGTCCGGCCCCCCGTCCTGCATCACCGACAAGGGGAAACTACGCCGGAAAATCTGGATGAATTTCCTCGGCCAATGCAGAGATCGAACACCTTACCTCCAGGTTAGCGAACCAGCGTCTTACCCACTTGACTTCTTAGCCCAGTTTAGAAGCAGGACAGTAGGAAGCTAAGCCCCATTTCACCCAAGCTAATCAAGATAAAACAACAAATTGCTTCAGCGACAGATCAAAATAATATTGAATGAATACCTTCTATATCCTCTAGAAAGAGTTCACCATACACCTGCCAGTATGCTTTCCGTGGTAGATGGTATAATAGTTTCCATGACAATTCTGTGTTCGGATATAATATGGCCTCCGATGCTAAGGAATAGGCTAAGATAAACACCATTATGATCAGCATGAAGGGAATTAAATCTTTTCGGACCTGTTTAAAAAAGTAATTCGGAAATAGTTGTTTTTATCGCAAACTATGTAGAGTTAAGGTAAAGGATATCTGCAATAATGTATTAGATCAGGTTTTAAACAGGAGATTAAAATAACTTTTAAACATTATACGGCATGACTGGTAAATTCGTTGAACAAGTAGTTGCCATGAACGATATGGCCACATTTTGCAATAGATGAACGAGAGTCCATCCTCGCACTGCATCTCTTACAAACTGTAGCCTCTATCTCGTTCACACGCTTTTGGGAACAGGAGGTAACTTCGGAACAGAATCGCTGACAATCAAATTTGTAATAATTCCGTTTAAAATTGTTGACGCTCAGAACATTTTCTGCAAAGGGTGTAACTCCGGAATGGAATGTTGCAGACTCCCGATACCAAAAGTGTCCGTGCCAACATATTCGTGAAGCAATGGCCCGAGAAATCCCACTCTGTCTATTGCTGGATGAGCTTTTGATACTTGAACTTTTGGGGGAGTGTGTCTATTCTTCTCGTTCAATCTCATCTATCCCAAATACGGCAACATGACAGCTCTTCGTTGAATCTGGTCCCTATTTTAGGGATGACACGATAAAAGTTTTATTCATCTCCATACAGTATTGTTTCGTTATTTTCGTGTTGATAGCCTCGTGTGTCACGCAATTAGATTTTCTGCAATATTCTGCATATACTGGTTAATAGGCATACTAAAATCATGACGTTACGTTACACAAACATATTGGGTCCAATCTGAAGCCTAGTCCCGAAATGACCTAGTTGTGTTGAGTGGACGTTAAACCCCATTTCTCTCTCTCCCCCAATCTGGAGCTTTGCTTAAAGTATGACCATAGCGTAACGCAGTTAGCTATTAATTGTTAATCGGAATATTGAGTGAGGCAATAGTATAATCAAAACGAAAACATTGCGAGGAGTATGCCGTCCCATTGCTTCAGATCAGATAGATCATACCAATATTGAAAAAAAGAGATCTGTGGGATATAAACATATATTTTATGTTTCGTCAGATGGTTACCTGTGGTCAGAGGTCTAGAAAACTTGGTACGATAAAATAATATAGTAAGAGTTAGATATACTGGGTAAAATTGCATTCCAGACTGGATTAGAGCTATTATGAAATGAAATGAAATGGGGTTTATTTCCTACTGTTCTGCTCCTAAACTGGGCTAATTTAGACGGACATACGCCATACAGTGTACTATGAGGAAAATTTGCACGGACAGTTGTTACACTACAGATAACAGATGGTCAGCATAGTTGGTAGATCTTTATTGAGAACATAGAATAGACATAGGTCGGAAGGAGCTCTATTCAAGTCTGACTTACTGTCAGTTAATTCTGGCTTTATAAAGCATACAGTAATTGAGAATAATGATACATGACAGATTAACTTATTTGGAATTGAGATTATAGTTTCTATAACGACACATTGTCTTTCCATTTAAGTCGCGAAGTTCTGCTGAGTGTTCAACACATAGAACATGTGTAGATTATAAATAACATATGGATAATTAAGATATTTAATGAGATCGTGCGTATTGTCAAAACTAAGAGAGGTCATTTGTGTGTTGCCCGTAAATAACATATTGAACACATTAGCAGAAGTTGTTTATAGTTGAAAATGTCCAATATAATATAATGTAAAATCTAGAAAAGTTCTATGTATGTATTACTTTGTCACATTCCTTCATCACCCACGAGTTATGTACCAAAAGGACATAACAAACACAATTCTCACATGTGGGACATTGTCTGCATCTGTATCCATTGATGTTTCACACAATAAAATTACATTACACACGAATTAGGAAAGACACACGCGATATAACACAGCAAACATGATATAATAACAGTACACCTGAAATAATAACAGTACATATGATAGACGACAGCTAACACGATGTAAAAAGAGTACTCAGGATACCACATTAATAAAAGTATATTACACACGTAAGAAAACAGCACACACGATTAAGACATCTAACACGATATAAAAAGTACTGAGTATATAATGAAAAAGAAAACCCCGCGATTTATATCTCACTGGAGCAACAGTGGTTCTAGAATTCATGTAGAACAATACCATTTTTTGGGTCTACACCTCTCGCTACACCATTAAATTCTGCCATTCTTCTTGACTAAATGATGACAAAGTTAATGTCATTTGATTATGTCTTAATGTTGATGTGGAATCATCTGTTCCATGGAGCGTATTCTCGTCCTCGGTCTCAGCCGATACCAATCTCCTCATGAGCAGCATACGTTGCTCTGACATACATTAAATACAATAGAATACAATAGCTACACTGCAAAACTCTAAATATGGAAATTACAATTCTAACATCTAAATTCACTGATAAACATGCTACAATATTATATAAAAAAAATACTAGGTTAGACTATCAACACATTAAAAAAATCTACAAAAAAACACTGTTTCAATGTCAATATGTTCACTGATTTTAACACTTCATAATTAGATGTTCTATCCACAGTTCTGATTTTTGCATAGCTAATTAGATGATGGTAAACACTGCTGCAATCTTCGCTTCAGATTCATTCCGGAATTCCCATGTGATGTTCGTTGTTGTTTCGCGTTAAGATATGGTACAATAAATCCCTTTAAAATGACCAGTGTACTTGCGCAATTAGACCAATTATTACAATTACATTACCCTTAATTTATAACATTTATTTTAAAATTAATTTGAGACGATTATATCTAACTTAATCATATGCTTTCCTTTAAGTTTACTTAACATTAAAATTGTATTTTCTTTAGTAGAAATACACCTGTATTAATCCTTTATTCGAGTTACTTTTAATTGAATAAACTATTAACAAATACAACTCAATCTGTCCCCTTAATAACAATTATTAGCATTAATTAGTACTTATCACCTACAGTAATTAATAACATCGAAACCCATTAGTATTCTCCTTACTTACTGACAGTGAACAGTTTTATCTCATAATTAACAAATCATTTGTAATTAATTATCTTAACCGTATCGGTTTACTGTGTAACGCTATACACCAACAGTTAACACGGAGTTTATAGGATAGAAAGGTACACCTTTTAACATGGCGTATACGAACGAACCTGCGTGTATAACACAAGCTGGTAGCAGCATGTGTGCTAATTAACACACTGAGATCAGATAAGACAGACACGTCCCGTTTGCAAATTTCCATATAGATCTCCCTATGAACATTTTAAATCTTATTGTTAATTCATGTCTTTAAACAAATGTGATCAGTATTTATTTCAAGACCTGAAGGTATTATATTCCCTATAAACACATAATTATAACACACAACAATTTACAAATAAGTTTCCAATACATTAGTATGGTTTTACGTATACGCTACGCATGATATATGAGGGAATTTATTCGTCATGCTATATCATCGCACATCCAAAAATCAAATTTAAATCACCCATTTTACCATGGTATATTTTCACGTTTTTAACACAAATTTATACTCTTCAAACAAAACAAAACTACACGAATAATCCAGAAACAGTTATATTGCATAAGCTATGCGCTATATATGGCAATGCACCCTGATTCACTTTAAACCATTATTTAAATCCTAATACCGACCCACACGCTACTCGCGAATTTACAAAGGGCCAGCCAGGTTCAAATTTTCCTTGGGCAAATGTCTTTACCCATAAACATAAATTTTACACAGATCCATACCGGAAAAATACCCAGTTAAACACATATACATTACTTGGACATAACACAACATTACATTATTACAATCTAGATTTATAGTTCGGAGACATAATTTATTTCTTTTAGCTTAGTTTTACCTTTTCAATTTTACGATTCGTATTTATTCCTATAGACAATTAGTCTAAACCTAACTCTCAGTCACTGGACAACGTATTACATCTACTACTTTGATAGCATTTTGCAGTTCTTTGTGACACTGGCTAGATGTGGAAATCGCCCATAACCCCACATCTAACGTGTGACACACGCCACTTCATTGCTACATATTATGATTACCTTGCGATCGTCCATTTGTTTTAAAACTTAACTTTTTTCCTTAACTTATTCCCTAACTCAATTATTTTACTAGTTTGACGTTCTTTTAAACCCTTATATTTAGCATATCCCTAACCTTAAAAATTGATTAAAATTATCCCTTGGTCTGTTTGGCTTTCCATGGTCAAATTATTAGGAAATAATGTACCTACCTTAGAAAACGTCCGGAAACTTCGTCTTTTTCAAAGGTTTTCCTCCGGGATCCCATTCAGAAGTTAGAGATACCATTCTTCTGTCTTCAATCAGTGGCCAATGATCGTCTTGAAATCTAACTTCTGCAACTAACAAGATTTCCTGCGGCTAGGACTTGTACACGCTATGTCTGGCTCACGTGCACCATTTCTATTATCTGTAACACTACAGATAAGAGACGATCAGCATAGTTGGTAGATCTTTATTGAGAACATAGAATAGACATAGGTCGGAAGGAGCTCTATTCAAGTCTGACTTACTGTCAGTTAATTCTGGCTTTATAAAGCATACAGTAATTGAGAATAATGATACATGACAGATTAACTTATTTGGAATTGAGATTATAGTTTCTATAACGACACATTGTCTTTCCATTTAAGTCGCGAAGTTCTGCTGAGTGTTCAACACATAGAACATGTGTAGATTATAAATAACATATGGATAATTAAGATATTTAATGAGATCGTGCGTATTGTCAAAACTAAGAGAGGTCATTTGTGTGTTGCCCGTAAATAACATATTGAACACATTAGCAGAAGTTGTTTATAGTTGAAAATGTCCAATATAATATAATGTAAAATCTAGAAAAGTTCTATGTATGTATTACTTTGTCACACAGTGTCGCTACGGCCTACTCCTATATCGACTTTCAACTGCCAAGGGCTCTTTTATGTGCATCACAATAGGTACAAGGGACCTCGGTTTATATCCCATCCCAACGACTGTGAGGCCTGCATCACTGACAAGGGGGAATCACGCCGAAAATCTGGACGAACTTTCTCGGCCAATGCAGGGAGTCAGCTTCCTATCCACTTAGCCACCGTGATCCCCTGGGAACTATTATGATATATACCATATACGAAACTATAAAGTTCAACATACCATCGTACTGATCATCTGTATTTTAGGTCCTAATCGTTTGGACACAATAAATATGTGCAGCATGCGAAAGTAGAAGCAAACGAGATTCAGACACAAAAACACTCGAGCAGCCTCAAAGGTATTATCATCAGGGATGACACGGAGTATTATTCCAATTATGAATAACAAAAGGGTAAATATATCAAGTCGGTTCCATGAATCATTCCAATATGTTTTTATCTTCAGTCTTACAGTATCAGTGTCACTATTATGTATCTGAAGTAACATAAGAAAAACAGTTTTACAAACCAATATTCTATAGCATGGCAATAGCATGTAAGAAATACACCTTTAGTTTATCTATAAGTGGCAACAAGTCTTTTTTTTTTGCAATAGTAGTAGTAAGGTCACTTCAGGAATAACCTTGACCTTGGTTGACCTGGTTAGAGATCAATTGGCGTGGCACATTGACCCCTGTCGGTAGATAACCCACCATCCCTTTTTAGTTGTTGTTTTTGTTCAATGAATTTGATTAACCTGTGCCTAAAATGTTCATTAAAAATACATTATGGGAGATAAGATACCGAGTTGGCAATTCTCACTATCAACTACATAACGTAAAGGCAATTTGCTGAAAATTAATCCACTGTGAACCTTAGTTCCGCTTATTCCGATCATCATTACTGAAGTCGGTAAGACAAAACTAATAGTCTCGATTATCCATTTAATCGTTAATCACTAAGGACAGTTTTGCTGCAAATCGGACTATAATCCAACAAATATCGCAGGCTAGCCTTGACATCCAGATCTGATTTTGGTCTGGATTTGTTAATTAGTGCCTAATTAATAATTTAGATAACATTTCAGGCCTAGAGAAAGACCCTCGGTAGGCAGCTTTTGCTCTATGTTTAACGGTATTGCATGGAAATAAGAACAACCAAAGTCTCAACGGATCAACTTGTCGATCTTAGCTTAAACTAAGCAGACAATTCGAACTTATTCATGACATTCCCCTTTTTGATATCTCATCAAGGTTCATCAATTTGACATAATTAGTGGTGCTGTCTAAAAGTACAACAAAAAATATCCGACAATAAAAAACTTCAATACGTGCTTTTGCTAAATAAATACGAGCTGTCATCAAATCAATAAGACATTTCACCAAATCATTTCAGAAATTTTATTAATTTGTTGACAGTTTGGTTGTGCTGCGATGCTTATAGGATGGAAGCACGACAAGTTTGAAACTAAGCCGCCATCCCACAATCTAACATTAATGCGAGATAAGGTAAACGGTCAGATCGGGTCTTATTAATTCGTACCTGACGGATTTCCTCACATGCCATTGTAAACACCCAAAAACAAACGACGCCCTCGACAATAGTAAAGTAGGGGTTAAACTTCACCAACATGAGGTAACTGTGAAGACCCAGGAATATCAAATAGGATACCTGAAGACAAAAAATAATAGTTTGGTCTTCAGGAAAAAAAACATCTTTAATTATTTGAATGTTAATGATAGTGGTGACATAATGGGGATGAAGAGTGCTTTATTCGAAATGAGTAAATATTATTTATTAAAACCAATTTGATACTATACGACTAAAATGCATGAAGTTGGGTTTACCGGCCTATCCTTTTGTCCCGACTGGGCAAATAGAGACGTACATACACCATCCTGTGAGCTATGAGGAAATTGTTGCTCTAACAGCGGCGCTATGGCTTACTCTTATATCGAGTCAACAAAATGGACAGAGAGAGATATAGGGCGCGGGGTAACTTATGGTTCTTTAGCAGTGTGGGGAAACCGGAGACAAAAAGAAAATCCACCAGGTTGTCCGAGTGACCTTACCCCTGTCACGTGCAACTGGGGAATCGAAACCAACCCGCTAGACTTAAAAGGCAGACCTTATAATCCGAAGCGCACTCGTGAACAATTCAGCCACTTAACCCGCCAATAATAAGTAGACTTCAAAAATGTTAATTATCGCTGTTTTTTCATAAATATGCAAACCCGAAATGTTAAGTTCATATAACTCACCACATGTAATCCAAATATAACTACCGGGGATTTATAAAACCCCAACACTCTTTCTCTCAACTTTGTATTAGAAAAGACAGCTTTAATACCAATTGTTGAATACCATATCTAGAATAAATAACGCCAAATATAATAACAATTCATACGAAGGATGGTGTAATGTCATGCAAAAGAGTATTTGCCCGATTTTTCCTGTAATTTTACAGAAACGTGCTTCTGTTAAGTCACAGAAGCATGTTTAAGTAACCAGAATTTTTGTGGTTTTTTTTAAAAGAATTATTTTTAACAGTGAATCAGACGTATTTTCAGTTTTTTAACATAATTATTTTGGTTAAATATAATAAAATCATTCGTATAAAATAATTTATTTTCTGTCAATGTAATTGTTCAGTCATGAATGTACAAAAATATTTAAAATTAACAGAAATAAAGAGCAACAAATCTTGAATGGCTTCAAATTTCTGAAGCGCAGGTTTACTACTTTCTGCCGTTTCTCTGTCTTCTTACAAAGTTTGTTATCTACATTACCGACCTAAAACAAAAGGAAGAAGTACATACAGGTCGATTTTAAATTCACAATACAACATGCATTGGCATGGCCACTATGTGTATTAATCATAGATTCTAATCATAAAAACAACAAACTAATAAGAGGATGTGTCTTTAAATCCAATAACATACTTGTGAATTTTAGTGTTTTAATTATATAATAGGTTTTAGTCTACACTGCACTTCACACAGAGCAGCTTAATAAACAATAACAAACTTTCACTTTCATCTGACCTTTGAACCCTTGTATTCATAGTCAGCTTCTGGACAGGTTTCTGTAACAACATCATTGACTATCACCTCATCATCTTCTTCGAAACTTTTTCTACCAAACCCAACTTCCTGGGTTACAGGGGTAACAATCAAAATCAGTATTACTTAGGATAGGATGTTAAGTGTGGCAGATTCTAATCTTAAACTTGTATTTGGTTCTCGAAGTTTATAAGTGTTACAGTTACGGAAGATACTTTTGGTCAAATCTTCATTGATCTAATGGTATGTGTATTTCAATATCATTGGTATTGTCTGGGGATGTGGTGAATGTAAGATGCGTAAATTAGTTATTTCATAAATTATTCTTTACATACACAGTAAAATACATTTATACAAATTCTACAGCTCTTAAGCAATAGGGTATTATCAGTTAGTAATTAGGTTTAGTTTAAGTTTATTTTAGCATTGAATAATCATTGAATCATTCGTTTATATAGGATACATCCTACCTGCATATGGTAGTGTTGTTTTAACACAGGGGTCTTTAAAAATCCTTTCAGGGTATGTTTTTTTATATAGGTAGTATCTAATATGATAGAAATTATTACTGTAAAGATATGATTATTGAATTTGATATATAGTATAATAATATAATACAGTGTAATGTTTGATGTATTCTAAAGTGTATTATATGTATTTAAAAAAAGTAGGGGATATTTGATTTTTAAGTGTTATTAAAGTCACCTAATGAAACTGACGAAGAAACAAATGGCAAAATGAAATGAAGTTCACATTCATCGATTTATTCCAAATGATCGTTAGACTAAGTAAGGCGCAGACTGACCATTAAAAAGGTAAAATGATACCCGGGTTCAAACAGCAAAGTTACCACAGCATCACAACAACGTCAGTAACGGGTAAATGCTCCTCTCAAACAAGCATTGATCCGACGTGACATACTCCTAATGAGACGTCTAAGGCCATTTTGGTCAAGATTGTCCCATTCCTGGACATTGGCAGGACGTTGTTGCATTGACGTAAACTCTGTCCAAGCATGTCCCAGACATGCCCGATGGGGGGAGGTCGGGACTCAGTGCTGGCCAAGGTAATGTGGTGATGTTCTGTTGTTGGAGGTAACCTGTAACGATCCTGGCCAGGTGACATCTTGCGTTGTCATCCTGGAAGATGAAACGGCAGCCATGGACTGCCAAGATGTTGTCCCGGTAGTACTGGCCTGTAACAACAGGTAAAGCCGTTCTTCAAGCAACAGTGATGCCTCCCCACATCATAAGAGAACCACCCCAAAATCAACCATGTCTGATGACGTTAACGTCTTGGAAGCGCTCGTTTCGACGACGCCACACCCGCCTTCGTCTGTCCAAAAAATCAACAGTGAACCTTGAGTCATCTGAAAACATCACATTGCTCCAGCGTCGATTATCCCAGTGTTGACGACCCCTACACCAACTTCATAACAGTAGGACGTTAAACCCCATTTCATTCATTCATTCATTCATTCCCTACACCAACGACGTCTTGTCTGAATGTGATGATCTCTCAATCAAGGGATCACGCGAGGACGTCGGGCCACTCACTCTCACACCAGTGTCTGTTTGAAGACGAGCGCTGATCTGATTTGCTGTGATGACACGAGTTCGCAAGGCCAAGGTACGGATAAATCGATCCTGGGCTTGAGTTGTCGCCCTCGATCGACCTGAGCGTGGTCTGTCCTGTACATATTGTGTTTCACGGTATCTGGACCATAGCCTGCTTATGACAGACTGGGAAACATTCATCGTCCGCGCAACAACCGCCTGTGTTGTGCCGATCTGTAGCATGCTAAGGGCACGTAACCTTTCATTTTGGTTAAGCCGACGCATATCAAAATTGGTTTTCTGGTCACTAAAACAATTGAACTGATGTTTCCACCCTGGAATTCAATGTCACAATGACTGTAACATTCAAATAGTAAATGCAGGAGGACCGCACTACACGCAAAACAAACAAAAAAAATCTACAAGATAAACCTGCGGACAAGACAGAAAATAGACATTGCAAACACTAAACAATTAAGTATCAAATTTTCCCTTAAAGTTAAGCTGCCTTAACTTTTAAGTGTAAGTCTTTAAGTGGTATTCAAAAGCCAGTTTAAGTGAGAAATATCCACTTAACTTTAAGTGACCTATGGGAGGTACCTTAATGTTAAGTGAGATCATAATGCCTTCTTTTAACGCTGTAGTAGTAGTCCCGTAGTGGCGATTTTAAAAGTTAGCGAATTCATATTGAAATAAAGACAATGTCACCGAGCTTAGCTGGCCTCAAATCTTTTTTAGTCGGCAGCTTTGATGTTGTGGTTCCATCCTAGAGTAAAGTTTTTTACCACCGAGATAATTAAGGATATCTTTTGCCAATCATCTATCATGTTCGTATACATACTTAATCATGTTTCCACGATTGTCATATAATACAGTTAAATTCATTTGTGATGAAATGGATTTATAGATTTTTAGAAATTATTTATACTACCGCTAGAAGAAAGGTATGATTTATTTTTTACAACTCATTCCCATATTATATACATAATCGGTAGTATTTATTCAGGTAAAATACAATGCAACATGCATTTTTCGTATACACACAATGCACCGTCAATGTCAGGCCTTTGAAAGTCTAAAATGTAGGTAGTTACACAATGTCTATGAATTTCTCAAATGATAGATTTATAAAAAGAACACTGTATGATTTGTCCAGTCTAACTTAGATAGCAAGGGTCATTGTGTATGGCTAATATGCTGTTTTAAATTAGGGATACTGTTGAACAATTAAAGTTTACAAAATCCATGATCATACTTCCACTATTTATTGTAATGTATTGAAATGGAATTGTAATAAAAAGTCTACGAAAACAGCAATTCCGGCAAAGGATGCACACAATCATAATTTATCCCAATTTTTTTATAATCATACTATTTTCATGTGTTACAATATAATATTTCGACAAACATTTCCTAGTAATGTAAACTAAGAATTTAATAGAGTATAGTAATGCTCTTAAGGGGGCATAACTGGCTTGCAATGTTATATAATCTTGATTTTTGGCAGTGGAGAGCATTTCATAAATTGAAAATTCAGGCTTTTTCGCAAATGTGAGTTTTCCATAATGTAAGTGTGGTAGTGTATATTTGTATATATTTGTATTTATTGTATATTGGGTATTTGTTGTATTATTGTCTCTTTAATACAATTGTTATTTATAGTATATTTGGTGTTTGTTGTATTGTCCCTTTATAGTACATCTTTAATCTGGTCAGAAGTCTCTTTTCAATAACAAGTCTAAACTCTACTCACTTTAACTCACTAAAATAACCACATCTCAGCTTCTATTTCAAACCTCACTCTTATCCTAACCTTGTTACAAGAAGGAACACATTATTGCACTTGGTAAGTTTTATATTTATTTGACTGACTTTAATATTTTATCCATTTAAGAAGGTACTATAATTGGTATATATTTTATATAAGAAGTAATTAAGTATTTAGTATATTTCAATAAATATTTCTATAAGTATTTGTATAAGTATTTGTATAATTGTGTATTTTTAGAATATTTCACTTACCGGTAGTTTAATCTTTTCATATTGTTATTTTCAGTCTTGTATTAGTGTATCTGCTAGTGCTAAATAATCAGCCTTTTTATAAAACTCCTATTTCATAGGGTATGTATTGATTACTGAAAGATTTCTTATTGTAATAAACATTTTTCATTTATATGTTTTCATTCAATGATTTCCCGCCTTTATTTTAAATGTGTATATATTAATTATTATTATTCCAATTCTTATACCTTTCTTTATGTATTTCAGAGTTTTTTGATATATATTAATTCACAATAAAGAACCTGAATCCATGACCTGGTGTTTTGTTCTTAAATGAATAGGAACCCTGCTACAAATTTGGCGCCCAACGTGGTTTTGGTGGATTGAGATATGCGACTTTTTCAACATTTCAACTTTTAAAGCTCAACATTTCAACATTTCAACCTTTTCAACAGTTATACAGTTTCAACCGTGTGTCCGTGACTCAGTGTTAAGTGTTAATTATTAATTCATTGGATCCAATGTAAGTTTTGTTATATTATTTAAGTAATTAAGTACTGGCCAGAGTGTGTGAGAGTGAAGGGTGATAACCGGTTTGTTGTGTCCTGTCTTGTCCTATATGTTCTGTGTTATTTTGTTTATAAATATCTATATAGTAATTTATCATTTATATAATCTAGATTTTGCAATACTTGATTTTTAGAATCAATTTTCTTTCATTACATATTTACATATTGTTACATATACAAATACAGTTTGATAATTATATATATCACAAATATATTATAATTAATAGTTATTATACAGTATTATTATCACTATAAGATTTATACATATAAAACTGCTTATTTATATATAACACTGTCTAGTACAGTATTTATTGTGTACTTCCTTAAGACACATAGTATTTCATATTTAGTAAATTTTAAGTGACAGCCTTGACATACATTTTAATATTGATTTAAAACAGCCACACAATTGCTTACAGCACGCTCACTTCACTACACATAAACTTTTATACAACTATCATATCTATACAGCTATAACTAATAAGTGTCTTTTAGTTTTGATGGTCAAATAATAGATATTATTCTCAGGTAATACCTATTGATTGACCTGGTTTGGTTATGTTGTTTGAATTTTTCCACTTATAACTTTTAGTATGTCAACGTGACCTGCTTTGGAATTAGGTGTGTTGTAGTCTTGTTTATCAGTTCTGTTTTGGTATCTTTTGTCATTGTCAACTATTGTTCATTGATTTGGTGTTGGTCATTGCAGCTTTATTTTATTACTTAAGGTTTCTATATTGTAGTCTTGATTGTCCACACAGTTTATACTTTGGATTTGGTTGTCAACTTTAATGTTCATGTTTTCTATGCTTGTTTATCCAGTGACATACTTTATTGTAGCATTCCAGTTTCAGGTCATCTTGATCTTATTTTTTAGACTTATATATCCAGTTGTGAATTATCAGAAAATTCTTGTTCCCTTTCACCCTGATTTTCAACTTAGATATCCAGTGTATTATAATTTATTTTCCCTTTCATTTATAAATTATTCTTGTTCATTGATTATGGACTTTGTTTTCCAGTGATGTTACAAAGCTACAGTTTGAATTTAATTTCACTTCGAAATAAATTTCAACTTTTCTATTTTATTTCAATTCTACTTAGAATTTGTGTTTCGTCTGATGAGTTTCAACTTGATTGAATTTTATATTTTCAATATCCAAGATTGTATTTTATTACAACATTTCAGTTTCAACTTTATTTTTCTTATGTCGTTTAGACATAGTTGTCTTGTGTTGTATTACATTTCATAATCCAGTTGCCATATTGTCGTTGTTTGATGAGTTGGTTATATTTTGTATTTTGTATTGTCATTATGGCTGAAGGTGGTAGAACATTTACGCCAACACAGAATATTATTGATCAGTTAAAGGACATTGTTTCTTCATTTGATCCGGCAATTCGACGAGAGGTTTTTGAATCAATTATTTCACATGACTCTGATAATAATTATACATGCCAACCAACTACGGCTGCATCAACACAACAGTCAACTTTAACTTTTAACCCTGTTACACATTCTACTCCATCTTTGGATGCTACTTATGTAATTCCACAACGTCGCACGTCTCCTCCACATATTCCAATCTCAACTGCTTCTACTGAACAGACTTCTAATTTTTCACAACCTGTCCACAGAACTTCAAATATTTCACAGTCCCAGCTTCGGACTTCTTCAATTTCACATTCCTCCCCTAGATTGTCATCATTTTCCGGAGATTTTAATAAAGGTGATGTTTCTTATGAACAATGGAGATTAGAGATTATTGGATTAAAGTCAGAAGGGATATATTCAGATACTTCTATTATTAATTCTATTCGTCGTGCAGCGAGAGGTACTGTCGCCCAGACTCTAGTTACAGTAAATTTTGATTCTGTGGAGCAACTTATATGTTTTCTTGATCCATTATTTGGTGAAATATTGTCAGATGAGTGTTTAATGAGTCGCTTATATTCAACTTCACAATCATCTACAGAAAGCATTTCTTCTTGGGCATGTAGATTACAGGATATTGTTTTTAAATTGAAGTCAGCTAAAATTCTTAATGAACCATCTGCATCAAATGTCTTAAAGAATCGGTTTTGGAATGGTTTATATCGCGATGACTTGAAAGTATCAACACGGCATGTTCTTGATTCTAGTGCCACGTTTTCTAATTTAATGTATGCTGTAAGAAGGGTCGAAGAAGAGAAATCAGTAATTGATTCTTCACCTAAATCGACTATATCTAGTACTAGATCTACAGAATCTTTAACCTTGAATTCCTTCAACGAAAGTTCCAGTGATTGTTCACAACTTCAACAACAGATGTCTTCTTTAATAAAGGAGGTTCGTAGCTTTAAATCAAAAGTTTCAGAATTGGAATCTAAAATTGACCAGT
Source organism: Patella pellucida (assembly GCA_917208275.1). NCBI lineage: Eukaryota > Metazoa > Mollusca > Gastropoda > Patellidae > Patella > Patella pellucida. Next base: position 11,930,968 of record OU795040.1, read on the forward strand.
CAAATCAGAGACAAATATATCCGTACAGACCCGATAATATTCCATCTTCATCATTTCAGTTTGTTCGGCAACCACCTGTTCCTCACTATAATCCCCATCGTCCACCATCTTCCTTTGTAAACCCTCCTCCACCAGTGCAACATAGACAAGACTTTCCACCCAGAATTAATCCTACTCCTATATGTTGGGATTGTCAACAACCTGGCCATAGAAGAGGAGACACAACATGTCCTTTAAACTACAACAGGCCTACTTAAAGGGACATTCAGTAGGTCTTGAAAATGTTTCAGTTGATAACTCCAAGGTTATTAACAATTGTCCCATTTCTTCAGATTTAATTGGTCATTCCAACACTTCATCTTTATTAATTAATGGAATTAATTGCTCAGTTTTATTGGATACTGGTTCTATGATTTCAACTTTGGAAGAAAATTTATATCGTCTTCAATTTTCATCATTTGAATTGTTTCCTTTGAATGATTTATTAGATATTCGTTCGGCTGGAGGTCATAAGGTCAACTACCTGGGATATATTGAAATACCTGTACAGATTCCTGATACAGATATCATTATGGATGTTTTATTTATTATTGTACCTTCTAGTACTTCCTCGTCACAGATTCATGTTCCTGTTATTATTGGTACCAATATTTTAAATCGATTGTATAATTCTTTTAATGTACATAATTCACATGTAGATTCTTCTTGGAGTTCAACTTTTACTTGTTTCTCTAATCAACTTAAAGAGAGTAAGTGGGTATATGATTTAAAATCTACATCTTCAACGACCATACCAGCTCATTCATGTATTTCGATATCCGGATTTTCGCGTCTTCCAAAACCAATTTCGTCTAAACAATATATGGCCACAGATTATAATTCTTCACATCCAAGTTTAAAGATTGTTCCTGGTTTAATTCGCTGTAATAATTTTGATATTTCTTCCCAACGTATTAAGGTTAAAATGCAAAATGACTCTTCCACACCCATTACAATTCCAGCTAAATCCATTATTTGCCAGCTTCATCAAGTGGATATTGTTCATTCTAATTCGCCAACGGATGGTATTAATGATTTATTAGGAAGTATTCATACAGATGATTTAAAGAATAATTTTTCTGAAGGCGAAGTTCGACAGTTCAATGATTTAATTATTAAATACAAGGATATTTTCAGTTCATCAGACACAGATATTGGTAGGACAGATTTAGTTAAACACAAGATCAACCTTTCTGATAATATTCCATTTAAACAACGTCATAGAAGAATACCCCCATCAATGTATCAAGAAGTTAAAGATCACATACAAGAAATGCTTGATTCCAATGTAATTCGTTCTTCTTCAAGTCCATATGCTTCGCCTATTGTGTTGGTTCGTAAAAAAGATGGTGGTCTTCGTTTCTGTGTCGATTATCGTAAATTAAATTCACTGACTATTAAAGATGCTTATGCTCTACCTCGTATTGAAGAAACACTCGATTCATTAAACGGTTCACAATATTTTTCTTCTCTCGACTTAAAGTCGGGTTATTGGCAGATTGAAATGGATGAAGCAGACAAACATAAAACAGCATTTACTGCAGGTGCTCTCGGGTTTTGGGAGTTCAATACTATGCCGTTTGGACTTACTAACGCGCCGGCTTCTTTCCAGAGAATGATGGAACGCTGTATGGGTGATATGAATCTTTTACAATGTTTGATATATTTAGACGATGTCATTATTTTTTCTAAAACCTTTCATGAACATATGTCAAGGTTAGAGTCAGTTTTTAAACGTCTTCGTCAACACAATCTTCGGTTAAAACCTTCAAAATGTAGTTTTCTTCAAACTTCAATTAAGTATCTTGGCCACGTTATTTCTGCAGATGGCATTCATACAGATCCTGATAAAATTGAGACCTTAAAGTCCTGGCCTATTCCTTCAACTGTGGAAGCAATTCGAAGTTTCTTGGGTTTTTGTGGCTATTTTCGTCGATTCATCAAAGACTATTCTAAAATAGCGAAACCTTTAACTGATCTCCTTGTTGGTCATTCTACTAGTAAGAAGAAAAGATCTGCCAAAACTTCACCTGTGTTTTTCTGGGGTCCTGATCAACAGAATGCATTTGATTTTCTTATTTCACAATTAATTTCATCACCTGTATTAGCTTATGCAGATTTCACTAAACCTTTTGAAGTGCATATTGATGCCAGTTCTCGTGGGTTAGGAGCAGTTTTACTCCAAGTTCAGGATGGTAAATCACGTGTTATTTCATATGCAAGTAGAAGTCTTTCTAAATCTGAACGGTTGTACCCTGCAAATAAATTAGAATTTCTCGGATTAAAATGGGCTGTTTGTAAAAAGTTTCATGATTACCTTTATGGGAATAAATTCAACGTAAAGACTGATAATAACCCTCTCACCTATGTTCTATCCTCTGCTAAACTCGATGCTACTGGTCATCGTTGGCTTGCCGAATTATCTACATATGACTTCTCCTTGGAATATTTGAGTGGAAAACAGAATACACTTGCTGATGCTTTATCTCGTCTTCCTTATAATAAAATTAACAATTCGGTTGTCTCAGCATTCACTTTAGCTCATGATATTGATGATGGTAGAGTTCAGTCCCTTTGTTGTACACAAGATGTTTTAGTTCCAACTGTTTCACCACCGGTTGATTCAATTATTATCGACAGTAGCCGTATGAGAAGATGTCAACAAGCGTGCCCTTCTTTAAAATCTGTTTTTAAATGTGTTCAGACTGGAGTGAAACCGACATATGATTTTTTACGCAGTTTTGATCAGGAAGCCAAACATATTCTTCGCCATTGGGATAATTTATTTATTATGGATGATATTCTTTATCGTAGATGTTCAGTTTCTGTTTCATCTGGTCCTGTTTTACAGATGGTCGTTCCTATTTCTCTTCGAGATACTGTTTTTACTTTTCTTCATGATAATATGGGTCATATGGGTAGAGACCGTACTCTTGAACTTTTTAAATCTCGTTTCTTTTGGCCTGGAATGTCTAAATTCGTAGAAGATAAAATCAAATTGTGTTCACGTTGTATCCGCAGAAAATCGCCTAATATTCCAGAAAGAGCTCCACTTATCAGCATTAAAACTTCACAGCCTCTTGAATTAGTATGTATGGATTACCTTTCTCTTGAACCGTCAAAGGGTGGCTTTGAAAATATTTTAATCATTACGGACCATTTCACCAAGTATGCAGTTGCTATTCCCACGAAAAATCAGACAGCTAAAACTACAGCCAAAGCTATCATTCATAATTTTATTCTGCCGTATGGTATTCCTGCTCGTCTTCACTCCGATCAAGGTCGAAATTTTGAAAGTGATGTCATTAAAGAAATGTGTCCTATTCTGGATATTAAGAAATCCCGCACCACTCCTTACCATCCTATGGGTAATGGGCTCACAGAACGTTTTAATCGAACTTTAATGAATATGCTTGGTACTTTATCGGATGATCAAAAGCAGAATTGGAAAGATTATGTCCCTTACCTTGCTTATGTTTATAACTGTACTAAACATGTTTCAACTTCCTTTAGTCCATATTTTCTAATGTTTGGTCGACAGCCTAGATTACCCATTGATTTTATATTTGGTACTTATTCTTCTTCATCTGATATACATACTTTTTCTAAATATTCTCAAGATTTTCAACAACGGTTTCAAGATGTTTATAATATTGCTCAAAGGAATATTCAAAATGCTCAAGAAAAACAGAAATTTCATTATGACCTCAAGTCACGAGGAGCTACACTAGATATTGGAGATTTTGTATTGGTTCGGAATGTTCAAATTCGCGGAAAGAATAAACTCGCAGACAAATGGGAAGAAGATGCTTATGTAGTTATTGCTCAACCCGATCCTACTATTCCAGTTTACAGTGTAATGAAAGACGGTGATTCTTCAGCACGAACTCTTCATAGAAATCTTTTACTTCCAATCAGTGCTGAGGGTGTTCCTGTATCTAAATCCTCTTTTAATCCATGTTTAAGGTCAAATAGTTCTTTCAATAATACATCATTATCAGATGATTCACAAGTTTCAATGGATGTTTCGCTTCCAGTTTCTTCGCTTCCAGTTTCTTCGAATCCAGTTTCTGAAGTTATTATTGACCCATGTATCATTCCAGTTTCTGTGTGTACTCCCGTTTCTGTATCCGATATGGATTCAGTGTGTAGTCCCGTTGTTTCAACTATTCCTGTTAATGATATCAGTTTCATTCCTGATACTGTTGCTCCTTCTGTTTTTGTTTCTAATTCGCATTCTCCTATTTCCATAACTTCTACTGCTAATTCAAGTTCTACCAGGGTATCTAAATCGTCAATACCTATTCCTGTTATGTCAAGAGTTTTAAGGTCGCATTCAAATAAAGTTGTCACTCCAGTTAAGAAGTCTGTTATTCCTATTCCAGTCAAACGACCACAACGCATAAAACGTCCCCCAGATTGGTTGGAGTCAGATATTTATGATTTAAAGTAGTTTTATTGTAGTGAAGGTCATAGTTATATTTACCGTGTTTTGGGGTGGTTGTTATATGTCAGTGTCGGGACACCACTTCTCCTGGTGGGGGGATAATGTGGTAGTGTATATTTGTATATATTTGTATTTATTGTATATTGGGTATTTGTTGTATTATTGTCTCTTTAATACAATTGTTATTTATAGTATATTTGGTGTTTGTTGTATTGTCCCTTTATAGTACATCTTTAATCTGGTCAGAAGTCTCTTTTCAATAACAAGTCTAAACTCTACTCACTTTAACTCACTAAAATAACCACATCTCAGCTTCTATTTCAAACCTCACTCTTATCCTAACCTTGTTACAAGAAGGAACACATTATTGCACTTGGTAAGTTTTATATTTATTTGACTGACTTTAATATTTTATCTATTTAAGAAGGTACTATAATTGGTATATATTTTATATAAGAAGTAATTAAGTATTTAGTATATTTCAATAAATATTTCTATAAGTATTTGTATAAGTATTTGTATAATTGTGTATTTTTAGAATATTTCACTTACCGGTAGTTTAATCTTTTCATATTGTTATTTTCAGTCTTGTATTAGTGTATCTGCTAGTGCTAAATAATCAGCCTTTTTATAAAACTCCTATTTCATAGGGTATGTATTGATTACTGAAAGATTTCTTATTGTAATAAACATTTTTCATTTATATGTTTTCATTCAATGATTTCCCGCCTTTATTTTAAATGTGTATATATTAATTATTATTATTCCAATTCTTATACCTTTCTTTATGTATTTCAGAGTTTTTTGATATATATTAATTCACAATAAAGAACCTGAATCCATGACCTGGTGTTTTGTTCTTAAATGAATAGGAACCCTGCTACATAAGCGTGGAGTTAAGTTTTTACATAGCAAAGCTAATGTAAAATAGAGCCTTTGCATACCGATTTAAGGTAAGACACTTGGTTCAGTGGGAAAATTAAGTATTTTTGCTTAACTTTTAGAAAACCTTTGAATACGGGCCCAGATCTATCTCTTTCCCTCTGGTAGTTTAACAACGGCAGATATCCCTCTCTCTCTCTTTTCTCTCTCTCTCTCTCTCTTTCTCTCGTAGTAACGACAGATCTTGGTGGAATACAATCTAGCTTTTACGATTGCCGATAAAGCCGGTGTCATGTTTATAACAATGTTACCGGCCTCCGGAATGGTTGGATCTTAAAAAATAACGTAGACCAGTAAGGGTTTTCTACTGTTTATTCTTTCCTTTTATTACGGTCCCTATGCAAGGAATGTGTTACACGTATGTCTAAATAGCAAACCACGCGGTGTGAGGGTCCCATGTTACCCGTAGGTCTGATAATAGCAATGATTTGTTCATAACTCGGATAATATTTTAAAGGTATTTACCGAGTCATTTTGAACAGATATCGGCAAGTCCAATATCTGCAAAATTGGCTCATATCGGTCGTTACCGATTTCTTTAAATAGGCCAGTTATCGGCCAATTACCGATATTATAACCGATTATCGACCCATCACTAAAATTAGCTATTGTATCTGTCCTGTCAATCAAACCCAACGTGCCTAGTGTATACAATCAGCTCACTTGTTTATATAACATGAACACCTGACAACCAATCAGGATTGTCTACCAAGAGCACGTGTCAATTGTGCCTGCTTGTTATAAAAGGGCGTGGTTCGACACGTATCAAAAATTCGGGTTTTCTGCGACCTAGAGAGAACGTGGCCCAAGCCACGGGACAATGGGTCTGCCCCTGGACCCAGGGAAAAGGTCTTCGCAGACCAGAGCAGATAGATGTCATGAAATGTAGTTGTAAAGATGTTATCGAGCAATTGTAAATATGTTCCAGTATTAAAATATTATGCCTTATCAATGAGTTTATGTATTATATTACATACTCCTATTACAGCATGCGTTAACCGAATTCAACAATATAACTATGTGAATTAACAGAGCAATGCCGTTAATATACGCGTTATTCTGGAATATAACAGGTTTTTTGATTGATAATGCAATTTATATTGTTACTAAAATAGTTTCTATCAGTTAATATGCTGGAAAGTATGTAAAAATACGGAAATGCAACTAAAACAACAGATTTTATGGTAAAAATAGGAGTAATTTATCTCAAATCACAGATTTTTACGTGATAATACGGATAATTCCCTTCAAATAACAAAATGTTGGGATTTTAAAAACATATATTTTTTACAGTGTATGCTTACGACTACTGAAGCGGGTTGAATGGCCGAATGGTTAGTACGTGCGGACTGTATCATAAGGTCTCCCATTGAGTCTCGGGTTGTACGGGACAAGGAGTGGAGTCGGTTGTCAAACCTCGTTGTTTTTTCCGGGTCCTTCGGTTTCCCCCCACTGCTAACGACCCCTAAGCGCAAGCAAATTTTTAAAATAAAATTGAGCCATGTGTTAGTCCCACAATGACCTAGTTTGTGTCAAGTAAACGTTAAAATCTCTCTCTCTCTCTCTCTTTCGGTGACGAGCAATTTTAAGCAATACACCAAGGACATGGATTATAATAATAATAATAATAATAATCTCGTCATTTTACGATATACATACCACGTGCGGCACAATTGATAACTCAAAATGTCCCCACCACAAATAATCCATCACTTCCTGGCAAGCTGTGTGGGACATAAATCTAATATTCTTTGTGTTTGAGGCTAATATTAAACAGGATTTGTTGTTCCAGTTGTCAAGTTCTTTAACAAGTATCTCAAACGACGTTTTGTCCGCATAACACTTATTCATCATTTCTATGGCCAACTTTTCAAACTCCCTTGGAAAATAAAGACAATAATAAAAGAACTAAAACATAATATAACATTATCCAGGAGTTTAAAATTGCACATTTAATATTTAAACATACATTATTCAAGAGCTAAATCTGCTTATTGCAGGTCTTTCTTTTGGCGTTAAATGTTATATAAACTATTAATTAGACATTATTAACTTATTCAGACCATAATCAACTCCCAACGTCAACGCTAGCATGCGATATTTGTTCGATTATGATACGATTTGCTGCATAACTTTCCTTCTCGTTTAAACGGTTAAATGGATAATCGAGACTATGATTTTTATCCTACCGACTTTAGTAATGATGACCGAGGCTATGCGGAACTTTCGATCGCTTATTTTATACAGGTCACAATTCTATGAAATACAATTACTGCTTATTACTGAGCGACGTTTCGACTAGGCTTCTCTAGTCGTTATCAAGCAATGATAAAATCTAAAAAAATAAGACAAGTCAATATATACATGTACATAACAACACATTCTCAATGCTGTCAAAACAGGGATCTCCCTTAATTTGCACGCACCTAAAAAAATCTAATTTAATTAAGGATTATAAATTTGAAATACTATTTACCCCATTCAATAATACCACTTAACTGAAAATAAAAACAAATTGATTAATAGGTTATTTGTTGTGGAGAATATACAATGATATGTAGGTTTTTAATCAGGACAAACGTTCTAAGAAAATGGAATTTGATCTCACTGAAATAAACATAAATGATTAATGAATTGATTGTTTTGGAGTATATACAATGACAACATCCCAAGATGAGATTAGAATGTATAATGACGAAAAATAATTGATATATATGCATGATCTTGCGAGTGATTGTACTGATATTCAAAAGCCCTTAGAACAAGATAAGAAATATTGAGTGCTTTAAATTACAATAACAGCAGACCTGAAAAGTAGAAATAAAATAAAATAAAAATAAACATAAAAACAAAAGAGATGGTATTTTATTGATTATCATTTTTACAAATCTCATCTTTAACTATAACAGTGAGATAGAACTGCCATCTCGTTAACTAATCTCGCCCATAATATATGTTTATATAATACTTTACTATAATTAGCTTTGTGATTACACCGTACACTATAATCATATGTTAACAACATCCATAAACATCTCTATTCATCAATTCATGATAAACCAACAGCAGTTTGTTGTTGTTGTTTATTCCAATACAAGGCATATGATATTATGGACAGGTTCATTTAATATAGTGATTCCCCCATAAAATTCAACACCATCAAGATAATTCAGATGTTGGATTTTGTAATTGATAATATCTTTGTTGGATTTGGAGGGGAAATGTATCAGTATCCCCATGGGTACCAACTGTGCACCTTTGCTTGCTGATTTGGGTCTCTATTTCTACGAAGCCGATTACATACAGGCACTCGTAAACTCAAATAACGAGCAGTTAGACATTTTTATTTCACTTATCGATATAGCGACGATGTTCTATCACTGAATAATCCAAAATTTAGTGATTATGTAGAATTCATATATCCTGATGAGCTCGAAATTAAAAACACTACTGACATTGACAATTACGCCTCCTACTTGGATCTGCGTCTCGGTTTTAACGATTGCCATAAACTAATTATAATGTTAAATTGTACGATAAACGTGATGACTTTGACTTTCCGATTGTTAACTTTTCATTTATTAGTAGTAACATTCCAATATCCACCAGCTTATGGAGTGTTTATGTCTCAGCCAAATTGTTACGCGAGAGCTTGTTCATTTTACTCTGATTTTTTAAGTAGATTGAGGCATTTGTCATCTTAGCTTCAACTACACGGATACATGCGAACTAATCTTATTAAAACCTTTAAAAAGTTTTTATGGCCGTCATGTTGACTTGATTGGTAAATATATCATGTCTCTCTCGACTATTATTCTAGACATATTTAATTGACACGTATACTATCACCCTGATAATGTCTACTACATCGTGAACACTGTTCATCGCGTGCAAATTGCATGCCGATAGTTCATTAGCCAATCATGCTACTTAACCGAAATTTCGCCTTATAGTTTGGATACAGCTATGGCGGGTGTGGCGCGCCAGCAGGGTAAGCTTACTCTTCCGGACACCTGTTACCACTGTTTGTCGCGTATAGTGTACACGGTGAACAGTCCATTTGCTGATTACACTATTTTGCCAGATTACACTACTTTGCCTATATACCGTTTTATTTAGGACTTCGAATTTTGCCTAATGCTTCGGATTGTTCGTACTTGGTTTTATTTTATTCACACTTCAAAATAGTTAAAAACACAAAAAAAGGTCCTCGGATACCAAAAGTGTCTTAAAGCCCACTTATAGCTTCGCTGTCGTGAGAAGAGAGGGCGGGTCATCTTCTCCCTTTGTCATAATAAAGTTAAGACAGGAGGTCCAAAAGACTAGATTTTTAATATTTTGTTTAAGGTAACTATTTTAGTGTCATGTTCTGCACAGACGACCTTGGCATCATCAGAAAGCAAGAATACGTCTTGGCGAAAGTCCTTGGCAATGATAACGTTCGTGATGTCACAGTACCCCCCAAAATGAAATTCACAGACTTGGCGAACAATAGGAATAAAGTGTTTAGTAACGGTTGTGGCCAAACAACTTCTTCTTATGGATCCCAGAGCAATAGTAAACACTACGCGAGGAAGACGTCGCCACTGCTCAACAGGAGCATGTTGAAGGTCCTGCAACGTCAGTGATGGATTCACTTGCTGACCAACACGTCGATCCAGTTCGTCCCAGGTGTTCAATAGGATTAAGGTCGGGGCTAAGCGACGGCCAATCCAGGACTTGGACACCGGCATTCCTTACAAAAACTCTTGTTACCATTGCTGTATGGAGTAGAGCTTGCAAAATCTGAACCCAGTATTGGACAACATTTAAATTCCCTTGGACAACAACAAGAGGAAAACGTCCATGTGCACAAAACGAATCCCAAACCCCGACGCTGCCGCCACCAAATCGGTCAACATCTCTGACGCATACTTGAGAGTAACGCTTACCTCGTCTGCGGTACACTCGGACCCTGCCATCGGCAAATCTCATAGTGAATCGAGATTCGTCAATAAAGTGAATCGAGATTCGTCACTAAAGACAACCGAATTCCACTGTCTTTGGGTAAATCTTATTTGTCTTGTGGCCAACACAAGTCGATTACGGCGATGAAGAGTGTCAATATTGGTCCATAATAGGGCTTCCGAGCTCGAAGACCAGGTGCCTTCAAGTTATTTCGAACAGTTTGTGCAGTTACCCTTCCAATAAACATCTCTCTACTTGTAGAGGTGGCAGTGACAAATCTGCTTGATCTTCCTGGAGTGACGTCACACGTGGAAATAGTTCCAGTTTGAAGCACTCTCACAATCTGTTTTACAGAGTTAAGTAATTCGTCTTTAATTTCTGTCCAAGATGACTAAACTTTGAAAGGTCAGACCGCTATATTTCTATGGGTGACGTCACCTCTTAATGTTTACCACCAAATTAAGATGGCAAAAAAGATTACTTCTGTACCTATTTACGCTAAATACCGAATATTTTTTATCCAGATATACTTCAAACACCTTTGTTTTATTTTTCTTATACTTCAAAAAAAATGTTTTAGAATTTAAATTGTCGGAGAGAAAATGTTAATATTTTGAGGTCATTAAGTCTCGCCGATGTCATCTTTATCAGTGATACTAACGGCCAAGCGAATATATTCACTGCGGGATTAGTTTGGCACCCTTATTCTGAGATTAATTATTGTCTGAAGTGAACAATTAAAGGCTCTTGCAACAGTGACCACAGACTGACCAGCATACAGCCTACCTATAGCACGTAGACGTTCTACATTTGAAAGGCGCGGCATTTTCTGACAAAAGATGAAAACAAATTTTAATTTGATTTTTCAGTTCAAGTTACGTGTGGGTGTTTACGTAAACTTGCATCTATTGACCTCACGAGTTTGTGTTTGCCAGGGGGTTTGATTATAGGCCCATCATACTAAGGTACACTGTAAAAGAAATATCCATTTTTATGTGACGGAATTCCGTAGTGTAACACTGTCAATCGATGGCGAAACGAATGAACGAACTCCGTGTGTATAGGTTGTATTATCTGGCAATCAAGCACGCTCAAATCCGGATAGTATAACCGATTGGCCAGTGTGAGCCGGTTTGTCTCTATTTTACATACCTGCAAAATGATATTACCGGAAGCTCACATCTAGACTGGCCCAGTCTCTTCTATTTATTTCACATTTCGATTTATATAAAAGTATTATTTTTTAGTAAACCAACACTTTCGTTTCCATTTGTATAAAAATTTTTTTTGAGTAAACCTGTTACCAGCACCAGAGACTGGACAGTTTGCGAACTTCACAATAAAATGGGCGTTCTTGCCATGTTATTCGTCCTACCTTATTTGGAATGATTGACAGTTATCGAGCACGACCCGAGTCACGTGACATGAATCACGCGTCTCGACTGGAGTGCAAAGCAGTTATTCCGAGACCGTCTAGATATGTCGTGATCACGTGCAACCTAAATAATGCAGATCGAGCTACTAGATGAGATTGAAGCTCTATTTGCCCAGTCTCTAGAGATTACGTTTTTTTTCGGGTTTTTTTTGTGGAGAGTCTGGCCAATTTTTGGTGTGTGGAGAAGACTGGCAACCAGTCTAGCTCACATCTGAAAACCTGTAACCGGTTCAATCACTGACAAGAAGCAGTTTGTGATACCTCGCGCTCGTCTCTCGATTACAATGTTCCGTATAAATATTGTCTACGAGATCACTTCGGTGGAAGCGGACGTTAAAAAAAGCTCTTTCACACACGCGGATAAAGTAAATTTATGGTTAATTCAATGACATTTTTATCACTTTCACGCTCAGGAAGCTAAAATTGCAGAAATTATTTTTTCTATATTTGAAAATTGAATTTATGTTAATTGAAGGAATTTCTGTCAATTACTGGTATCCTTTGTTTCCGAAATTTGTTACATTTTTTCACGAATATGTTGGGTTTTTTTTTTGTAATATTGGCAAATACATAGATTGTTAGGATTGAACATTCGTGTTAAAAGATATATTTAGATATTAATGTGGTACTTTAATATAAATTAAATGCATGAAATGGGGTTTAACGTCCTACTGTTATGCACTTAACCTGAGCTAATTGAAGACGGGCATACGCCATACGTTGATTTCCCGTGTGCCATGAGGGTAATTTTGCCCGGGCAACGGCGCTACGGCCAACTCTTATATCGAATATCAACTGCCAAGGGATCCTTTACGTGCACTCCAATGTGTACACGGGACCTCGGTTTTTCGTCCCATCCGAACGACTAGGCAGCTGTCCGTGTCAAGCCCTCCTTCTGCATCACTGACAACGGGAAATCAACTTTAATATAAAATATATAACAATATATTTACCTGGTATTATTGTTACGAATCTGTAACTTTTCTGATTGTTTCAATTTCTTTGTAGTTATCACCTCGTAAAAAAAACCTCTGGCAAATAAAGCAGCCGCCACAGGTTCCTTTTTCAAAATAAAATTAAATATATTTTAAAAGTTATTCTTCAAGAAGTCATGATTGACATTAAGACGTCGAGAAATGAAATGAAATGAAATGGGGTAAAACGTCCTACAGTTCTGCTCCAGCTGTGATGATAGACGGACAAACGCCATACCGTGTGCTGTGATGGAAATTTTGCCCAGACGGCCTACTCTTATATCGAATTCCAACTGTCAAGGAATCTTTTACGTACATGCCAATGTGTACACGGTACCTCGGTTTGTCTTCCCATTCGAACGACTTGACAGCTTACCTTGTTATGCCACCCGTCCTGCATAAGTGGCGGGGAAACGACGCCGGATAATCTGGAAAAACTTTCTCGGCCTATGCAGGAATTGAACACCCGACCTTCAGGCTAGCGCACCAGCGTTGTACCCACTTAGCAACCGTGATCCCATAAGGCGTCGAGACTTGGCCAAACCAAAATCACTTGATCTTTGTATGAAGGTTGGCATATTGTGGAATTTGAAGCAAGGAACCTAAACATATCTAATTCCTTATCAAGTCTGTTAATTCCTTTACACCGAAGCAAACGTTAATTAAGGCTGGCGCCAATTGCCATATGTTACAAGTTGATTCGGGGGTCTATTTGCCACCAATCTGATTAAAATACAGATCTATATATGAATATTTGATAAGTTATAGTAGGGGTTCACGTCAGGGGTCAAACGAGCGGCCTTTGGCCCTATGACATTAGACATTAATTAATCAATCAGTGTTGACGTTTCTAGGGGTTTCCCACACTCCGCGCAGAGAATGGCAAGAAGCCGCCGTAACAGACCGTTTCATTGGCCAATTCCTTACATCAATAAGAACGACTATTATATAACAACTCTTCCAGACCCTAGTGTAGTAAAGACAAGTAGGACGAAATTTGAAGTATAAAAAACGAAAGGAAATTGAATCGGTGTTTAAATCAGATGCATTGCCACATGTGGTGAGTCCAAAAACCATAATTATTAGCTATTAAAATCACACCATTTATAATATCTTAGACTGTGCATAACTTTGGTGACTTCCGGAGATATGAGGTTATCACAGTGTCGGACTGGTGGGCCAAAGGCCCACTTGCCATACCTGTGACAAGGCCCACGAGCAAATGGCGGGCAAAGCCCGCTTACGAGCGCTGCTGGCACTAGGCGAAGGCGTGAGCGCTCGAGGGGGTTCTCCCCCCACAAACTTTTGAAAAATAGACAGCTGCAAACCCATTTTCCAAGCACCTCAGGCCAGAGCAGCGGATAGAGATATATGGTGACCTGCGAGCACTTTATTCACACATCCTCGAATACGAATAGAGAAATCAAATTTGTCACAGTCAAGGATTCACAGAATTTGTCATGAATTTTTGCATAATTTCACCAGGTGGTAGATATTTTTTCTTCCAACGAAATCTATCTTTCTGCTTTTCTTTTCTTTCCATTCCTTTCCTTGTTTCCTTCCCCCCCTCTTTTACTACCTTTTCTCTTTTTTACTTTTTTCTTTTTTTCTTTGAGGCTTAGGCTCATATTTGTTTTTTTCGGCTTAGGCCCACTTGCCATAGGCAAGTGGGCAAGTGGGTCCAGTCCGGCACTGGGTTATCATACATGTATGTTTTATGTGACATGGCTACATAGCGTAAATATGAACCGATTCCAAAGTAGACACACACAATTTAGGGCACTTCCTGTCAACGGTTTCGTAATAACATGATATCTGTTAAACCGATGACCGGACAGAGCATTATGAATATCTCAGAGAAGGCTATCATAATCGTTAAGTTTCTCACGGATATCGGTTGACAACTGCTGTTTTCTGACATAATATTTAGCATTTTGATAAACAGTTGTGTAGTCTGTTTGCTTCCTCTCTACAAATATTCAACAGAAAATGAGACTTAAAGGAAAAAATATGGAATTTCTGTGACATGTTATCACAAAAGATACATATAAATTAATACGTATATACACACTTTGAGCTCTTTCCAGACTATCTTAGCTAAATCTTGATTTTGGACCATCAAACACCACACAAATAAATGTTTCAACGAGAAAGATTCAGGTTCACTTTCTTCATTTTCTTTATTATCTTCTTTCTGTTTGTCAGCAGCTGTAATAAATATGGCAAAGATGGATAAACCTAGCCACTAACCAATTAAAGAGAGAGAGAGAAATGGGGTTTAACGTCCACTCGAAACAAACTAGGCACTCTAGACCACTAGCCCCCCCCCCCCTCACAAACCAGTTAAACACGCATTATCCTAATCGTTTTATCCCCAGGTGCAAAATATTAATTCCCGGAGAGAATTATTGATCACCGATGTCTTGTCAGTAATATAAATATGAACTGTGCAAGACTCTGTAAATGCATAAGACTGAGATAAGGCAATAATAGCTGAATAGATCCTCCTTATACATCGTTCTGAGCTGGGTCAAATAGCACGAGACAATCCCAACAGTTGGCTAGACCCTTTCTGTATATTGCCCTGGGCTGGTTCAAACATACCTGTAAATGCAATGATAGATAGAAAACGTACTGTACCCTTACCGTTACAATGTCTGCGAAACGGAACTAAAATGAAAGGTAGCAATGTCCTTCATCATGCACGATATTTCTGTGCTTCACGTTGTGTTTCTAAACGGACTTCAAATGGGTTATTTTAATAATTAAACATATCATTTTTTTTCGTAGCATTGCATGCTGTCCTGAAACAATCGTTAGTTAGTAAACTTACAGTCCTTCATGCCTTTCATTGTCTTCGGATCACCACTAAAACCAGCAGCTCGCCTCTGAATAACCTCCAAGTGTAGGTCTGGGGGTAAGTCATAACCGAGACCTTTAAGTTTATTAAAAAAGGAGTGTTTCATCAAAGGCTCTAGCTGGAAAACAATAATTAAATAGTTTAAATCTCGGTAATGAAATAAAATGTAATGGGGTTTAACGTCCTAGTTTTCTGTTTTGCTTGTGCAAATGGAGACAGGCATCATACACAATACAGTGTGCTATAAAGACAATTCGGAGCTTCTCTTACTCTTATCTCGAGGGGTGGATAGCCGAATGGTTAGCACATGCGCGCTGCATCATAAAGCCTGTCATTGAGTCAACTGGCGTGGCCAGGAGTAGGGTCGCCTGTCCAACCTCGTTGGTTTTCTCCGGGTCCTACGCCCCCCCCCACTGCGTTAAACTCTCTCTATCTCCCTCTCTATCTATCTCTCTCTCTGTTCGTTTACATGTCATTGTGTACACGAAACTTCATAGCAATCGAAAAGACCTAGTTTATGTCAAGTGCACGTTAAAACCACATCTATCTCTCCCTCTCTCTCTCGTCCTCTCTCTCTGACCCTCTCCCCTATCTTTCTCCTCCAATCGCTCTATATTCCCCCTGTCTCTTCCCCCTCTCTCTCTCTCTCTCCCCTCTCTCTTCCACTAGCAACACGAGACGTCAGACCAATCGAATCAATATTGATTTAAATTACCAACACTTACTTCCTTGTATTTATCTTCATATAACATTTGTAGATCTTCTTTAGTGAAAAACCCGTTTAATATTAAACCGTTGTCTATAAATAATTTAACAAAGTCAACGTTCTCTTGTCTCATCGCCATAAGTACCAAACCTCGTTTTGAGTTGATATCCTAGAAATAGATACGTAAGTATAACCAAAATTTAAATGGGGTTTAACGTCCTGCTGTACTGCACCGAATGAGACGCAACGCTGTGGTTCAGCGATTAAGACGTTGGCTTTATAACCTGGAGATCACAAATTCGATTGTTGCATTGGCCTAGGAAATCCATCGGGGTTTTCCGGTGTGGTTTCACCGCGTCCCTTGTCAGGCCATGTAACATTACCAAGGGTTAACTACTTCAATTTAGTTGAACTTTATACAAGTGTGTGCAGTTTTCTGGGAAACACGCAGTTGGGTCGAAATACTGAAACAGACACTTTTAGAAATGAAATGAAATTGGGGGTTTTACGTCCTACTGTTCTGCGCCGAACTGGACTAATGAAGACGACCTATCGAGCCAGCGTCTTATCTACTTAGTCACCGTGGTATTTTTAGGTCGTTACAGAGATATATTTGATCCACGATGAACTTACGTAAACATACCATTTCATATAATAATAATAATAGTTATAATAATAATAATAATACAAATAATAATAATAATAATAATGAGTTTTTGTATGGCGCAGCTTATCTATAAAAAATGCTTATGGCATATATATATTATATTATTGTAAATATGGTTTACCTGAATAGGCATTGTTTTAACCTTCTCAATAGTATTCCAAATCAAAGCTTTCTTCAGGTGGCCATCGTCATTGTTGTCTTCTGCTAATAACAAAACAGTAGAGATATTGACCTATATTACAATATTGCCAAGGGATCGTTTACGTACACGATACTTCGGTTGGTTGTACCATCTAAACGACATTATACATTATCACTTCCCCCTATCCTACACAACCGAAATGTTAATGTTCTCGGCCAATGCGGAGTCGATCACACAACACAAAGACTAGCAAACCACTGTCTTTCTTCCCTGTAAACGATACCATAATGCTATAGTATAGCGGAAAGTCTCCCGTCAGAAGGCAAAACCTAGTAGATCACTTTTTTCTTATTTTGAGAAAACCAAGGAAAACGTTATGAATGCAAAATCAAACCCACGACTCGGCAATGCCACGACGGAACAAAAACTTATCAGAACAACACAGACATTTGCCGTGCTTCACCTAAACTCATTAAAAATCTTACGAAGGGACATCCATATCCATAACAATACAACATACCTTCAGCAATACGGTTGTAAATAGTTTCTGCCAGACACAAATCCTCGGACATCTTTTCATTTAATTTGAAGAATTCTATTCTATCCCTGTGTTTTAAGATATTTAAAATCAGAGACACACTTTCTGATTTCAACCTTTCTTTTTCTTTCGTGTCTAGCATTCGTTTGGGTTTCTCCTTGATGTCCATTGTTTCCCTTGTATTTTTATCACTGATTTCTGGTTTCCCATTTGCGATTCGGTCCCCATTTCGGTCTCCATCATTCCCGTTTGTGATTTTCGCTCCACCATTTCGGTCTCCATCCTTACCCTCCGCACGATGTTCGAGAATTCCATTTGGGGTGTTATTTCCATGTTTATTTGGTCTAATACCCTTCTCCACCGGTGTACTTTGTACATTTTCTCCTTTGCCGGGTGCTGTATGTAGACCACCTCCCTCTTTTATTGTCTTCTTTCTTTCTTGCATTAAAGCCTTGTGCACTTCATTTTCTTTGGGTTCTGCATCTGTCGCCTTCCTCATATTCTTGCTCGTATCGTATGTGCATACGTTGGGTTTTGCCATATTTGTTGTTTTATTTGCAGATGTTTCTTTGTCATATAGTTCCCCAACTTTGACAGCCACAGCTTGTTGTGTAAGTCTAAAAGGCAAAGATCGAACATGATATCATACCTTTTAGAATCTTTAATTCATTCCGACAAAGCTTGTTCACCAATCCCTAGACTTCATCTTATGTGGCGGATTGTCATTGAAATTTTATTCAATTTTTCTGCTTTACGCCCAATTGATGATTTAATCCGAAAATGGATAATCGAGGCTATGTTTTTTTTATCGTATCGACTTTGAATGAATGAAATGGGGTTTAACGTCCTACTGTTATGCACTTAACCTGAGCTAATTGAAGACGGCGTATCGACTTTAATATAATGGTAATAGAGACTAGGCCTAAAGCTCAAACGCTAATACATCGGTGTACACAGTGGCGTTCACATAAAAGAACCTTTAGCATTTATACTTAGCATTTACGTTACGTTGTGTGCCCGTGTGCATTAGCCCAGGGGGAAGAGAAAAATTGGACGTTAAACCCCATTTCGTTTCATTATTATGCATCAATAAGAGAACACATACAAATAACAACATACTTATCCATACATGTAGTGTCGCCTTTTTTATAAGATCGAATAGCAAAGGCTAAAATATCTGCAATCCCACCATATCCCTGCACCAAAAAAACAACAAAACAAACCAATATAAATTAAGTTTATGTTAATTTATTCTGACCAAGAAAATAATACTCTATGTAAACCCACATAAACTCTTACAAACATAGGAATTATTCCTAATCAATGATTAATCCCGTAACTAAGAGAGGGAGGGGGGAGAGATAGAGAGAGAGAGAGAGATAGAGAGAGAGAGAGAGGGAGGGAGAGAGAGAGAGAAATGTTTTTGCAATATTTTATTCAGATTTGTATCTGAATACGGATTGGGGAACAGGCATAGCCGATATTAAAACCCCTCTCCCTGAACCTAATGGGGTTTAACGTCCACTCAGTCTCGACACAAACTAGGTCATTTCGGGACTAACATATGTTTTACATTTCGTTCAATACTTCAATAGTTCGCTTTAGCAGTGGGGGGAACCGGAGGAACCGGATAAAATTCCACAAGGTTGGACAGGCGACCGTACTTCTTGTCACGCCAGTTGAGTCACTGACAGGCTTATGATACAGCGCCCACGTACTTTACTATTCGCTCCGCCCCTATTGTGGAGAAGAACAGGGATGATACCTCTAGTGAGAATGGGCAGCGTATTGAAATATACCTCTATAATCACTACTGGTGCTGGCTTGTCTTGATTTACAGCATCATTTAATAATTGCAAATCATCCAGTTGACCTTCTATTACTAATATAACCGCTGGTTTATGGCCAACATCCTCTGTAAAATATATATCAAATGAAATAGGGTTTAACGTTCGACTGTTCCAATCAGAACTGGGCTAATGAAGACGGACAAGGGAAATTTTGCCAGGACAGCACCACAACGGCCTACTCTTATATCGAATTCCAACTGTCAGGGGATATTTTACGTGTACGCAAAGGTGTACTCTGTTTTCCGTCCCACCCGAACGACTAGACTGGCCCTCATTTCTGCATCACTGACAAGGGTAGACTTTCTGGGGCAATGGTGGGATCGAACACTCAACCTCCAGGCTAGCAAGCCAGCGTCTTACCCACTTAGCCACCGTGATTCCCCTCTTTAGGCTAAAATTTGTATGTTTGTAAATCTCGTCTATAAAACAGAGTAACTTACTTATGTGATTAATTATCTTGGCCTCGAGTTCATTCCGAAATGAAGTTACTGTATGTTGCATCATGGTACCTGGATTAGCTTTTCCCCCTGCACTTTTCGTGGGGCTTTTGGCAGCTTGTCCTTGTTGATTCTGACTCTTATCAAGATATGATACCTCGTCCACCAAGAAGAAATGCGTATGATTATCATCGAGACCATGTTCGTCATCTTTCTCGACATATGGCCAATGACCCTAAAATAAACAAAGCAAATAAAACTTAAGCTATGACGTCATCTCAGCTATCTTGGAATAATGACGTCATATACGAGCAATTGTCCCAGTAGTAGCTCTTTGGGACCAGACCCTAGTCCAAGAATGGACATGTTATCATGGATTATGCTGTTTCTAGAGTTTTTGTTCTTAGCTGGTACACGGGTTTGGGGGGTTTATTTGAATATCAAAAGTACCATAATTCACAGGAATTGTAATCTATGTTAAATTCTATAGAATTTGTTTTGTACAAGTTTGGTTTTGGACGCAATCAAAAACAATATCCGTGTTGACGTATACTTGACCGGATCAGTTTAGGTATACTTGACCGGGTTCGTTTCCGGGTACTCTAAATATCCTTTTTTTAAATCTTATTTCCGTAGGTAAGATTGGATAGAATAAACTGAAATAAACTAAACTTTGTATATGGATACTTACATTCCATATTATAATTTCATTTTCGATACGGCGAAGTGTTTGTTATCTATTTCCTAGCATTTCTTGGGCTCTAGAAAATAATTCCCAAAGAAAAGACCCATACTGATTCGCAGTAAGTCAATCTGATAAAAATACATATCTGTATTTCGTTTCGATTTTTTTATACTTTCGATGGCCTACCCTACGTAAAGATCTGACAAGTTGTAGTGGAAGGTCGTGTCAGGGGTCGTACGAGCGTTCTTTGGCCTATGACGTCAGACGTCTGACATTGATTATTCAATCAGTGGTAAAGTTTCTAGGGGAGGGACGACACAAGAACTCACATCAACTAGAACGCCTATTATATAACAACTCTTCCAGATCCTACTGTACTGAAGAGTAAAGACAAGTAAAACAAAATTTTGAACTATAAAAATGAAACGAAATAGGATCTGTGTTTTAATCAGGTTGGTAGCAAGTCTTCGTTTGGCCGCTGCTATCACTAAGTGGGATGACAAGGGACGAGTAAATTAACTTTGTTCGTGGACAAATTGAATTCTAAAACATTTGTTTAATTATTAAGAAAATAGTTAAAGTTCCTATTTAGTTTAATTCAATGGTACATAAAGTAGTACACAGTGGCGTAAAGTGCACTATTTCTTCACGGACTAGTTTGTATTTCTACGTCCCATGTAACCAATGCACGAGCGGAAGAAGAACGTGGCATTACCGCTGTGAAATGGATTGCCCAAGACGGATTGGCGGAAGCTGGCAAAAAAGAATTTTATGTTTTGGGTCGGTGATTTTGGATCATTTTGTCGTTCGAGTAACAAAGTTTATTTTTTATTTTTGTTTCAGTAAATACTAGTATTCGATAACCAGTAAATTCCCTTGTCATTTGTATTTACCTCTTTATTAGTAAGTGTGTCTTTTTCGTGAAGTGAAGACCACGGTACGATACCTAGAATAGGAACTTGTTTTTTATGCTGACTGTCTTTGAAGGCCTCGCCGATGTATTTTAAAACACGTGTTTTCGTACCACTTGTTATTATCCAGGCACCTACAGAATATAATACATGTATGTACAGATTTCTAAGAGATCAACGGAAGGCGACCAGGAATTTGATAAACATATTCCATTTATCTGTTATCCTTAATATTTGATGTAGAGAGAGATAACTCGTGTTTTCAATTTTTGCCTTGTCCCGGATCATCTACTGTAGCAAAGATCTTTGTTTTGAAATTATATTTGGAATGTGTTTAACTATAGTTATATTAGGAATGTGATATTTGTGAACATCAACATTGTCATTTAAAGGAGCTAAATCGCTAATATTTGGGACCTAGACATTGACAAGAGAGAGAGAGAGAGAGAGAGAGAGAGAGAGAGAAATGGGGTTTAACGTCCACTCAACACAACTAGGTCATTTCGGGACTAACATATGGTTTTAATTTTGTATTTCAATAATTCGCTTGCGCGTAGGGGTCTTTAGCAGTAGAGGAAACCGAAGTGCCCGGAGGAAACCCACGAGGTTGAGAAGGCGCCCCTATCTCCGTGCCACATACGCTCACACCAGGGCTCGAAACCACAGCCACAAGCCAGAGGCGGTCGGACAGCTAGAGGTCGAAGCGCGGCACTCTAGACAACTAGGCCATCCCAACCCCCCAGAAATTGACAAAAGCGGGTCGCATCGCATATAATACTGTTATATGCATGTAAATAAACTGATGTACATTCAATAGTTTTCTGGGTTTTTTTCCAATTTCAAATCCGTTATGTTCTGCGAAATAAGCCAGCAGTCTTAATTGAGTGCAAGTTTCCAGCGTCTTGTTATTCCAGTCTACATACGCTGTTTGATTTGATACAACTTGGGCTGAAGCGCATTATGGTCAAATGTTTATTTTGTCTTAAATATTGGATATCAAAAGCCCATCTTTTTCCGGTAAGATCACAACATCAATGTTGATAAAATTTGACCCAAAAAATCGTGTTTTCAATGTTGAAGATTTTGGATGATAATGAGGTAGAGACTTAGCTACTATAAGGTGATCCTAAACATTGGGTTACTTTGGTTTTAATTTTGATACCAGTAAACTATTAAAGTGTTTGTCACCACAGTAACTCAGTAGGCAAAATAGCGATAGACAACAACTGAATTACAATTATTGTTGATGTTGATAACTTACCGTAAAATATAGGCACCTGCTATTATTAAATCAGTCCCAAATACCTGGTTCTCTGTTGTCACGAGCGACATCTTTAATAGGTAGTCTTGATGAACAAATTAAAAGATAGCCCACCTAATGATAGCGCGATTTGATATGAATAATTAGCTTGTCTGTACCGTAGTGGTCTGTAGCAGTGGCAGGAGACCTGAGGACCCGGCGGGATTGGACAGGCGCCTCCACCCTTGTCCCGTACATGCTGGAAATCATAATCACCATTAGCTGTAGCTAAGTCTTAAATCTATAAATAATCCTACCTGTTAAATCGACCATCTTTTTTAAATTTTCACAAAAGAATTTCTTTTCTTTCTCAGTCATTTGAAGAGTTGCTGAACCACCCATTACAGATATCAGTAACTCTGGTCGATCTACTTTCCAAATGTTAAATAATAAATGGACCAAGTTACTGGCGTCACAAACTCTAACATACTGCAAATGAAATTCATTTTTATTTCAAACAAGAATCCAAAGGCTGTTCCAGGCGAAAAAGGTAAACATACCACATTACTAGCTAAATAATGATTCCTACCTTAGCCTTGTTTCCAATTGCATCTTTTTTCTTAAATCCGATTTCACCAAAAGCATTACATTTAAATTCAAGGACTTCTGGGTGAATTTTCTGGTCACAGTTCGTGCATTTCGGACTAAAAAGAAAAACATATTAAAATATAAAGATAGTAAGCTGGCACTGCCAGGCAGGATACGCCCACATTTTCGAGAGATGGTTAGAGAACAAGCAAAATTGAAAGTGATTTTTCCTACAATCAAAGGCTATATTTCATTAAATTACAATTTGATATGCGCAAATATCGAAAAGAATCAAGATCTTTAGGTTATAAACATGCATTTCAAGTTTCATCAAAATCGAATCAAAATTGTGACCTATACTGGGTCCACAACCTTGATATACCATATTTTAACACTATTAGAGTACAAACGGCTGCCATTTTGTCTGGCAATTATGGTCCGATTTCCCTGAAATTCAAACTCAAACTTCGGTATGGTGTAACGGTGATAGAGTCAAGCTTTTTTTCAATCGGATAATAATCATAACCTCCAGAGGGACCATAGGCAATTTTTCGGGCAATCAGGGGCCATAATTCAGAAAGCTACGATATGATATGCACAAATAACGAAAGGGACCAAGATCTTTGGGTTATAACCATGCATTTTAAGTTTTATCAAAATTGAATCAAAATTGTGACCTATACTGAGTCCACAACCTTGATATACCATATTTTAACAGTATTCGCGTACGAATGGCGGCCATTTTGTATGGCAATTTTGGTCCAATTTTACCGAAATTCGAACTCAACCTTTCTTAGGGTGTAACGGTGATATAATCAAACGATTTTTTAAATCGTATAATTATTGTAACCTCCAGAGGGACCACAAGCTAATTAAAGACGATTTTGCGTATAATTAGGGGCCATAAATCAGGAAGTTACGATCTGATATGCGCAAATATTGAAAGGAACCAAGATCTTTGTGTTATAACCATGCATTTCAAGTTTCATCAAAATCGAATTAAAATTGTGACCTCTACAGGGTCCACAACCTTGATATACCATATTTTAACAGTATTCGCGTACGAATGGCGGCCATTTTGTATGGCAATTTTGGTCCAATTTTACCGAAATTCGAACTCAACCTTTCTTAGGGTGTAACGGTGATATAATCAAACGATTTTTTAAATCGTATAATTATTGTAACCTCCAGAGGGACCACAAGCTAATTAAAGACGATTTTGCGTATAATTAGGGGCCATAAATCAGGAAGTTACGATCTGATATGCGCAAATATTGAAAGGAACCAAGATCTTTGTGTTATAACCATGCATTTCAAGTTTCATCAAAATCAAATTAAAATGGTGATCCCTACAGGGTCCACAACCTGGATATACCATTTTTTAACAGTATTCGCGTACGAACGGCGGCCATTTTGTATGGTAATTTTGGTCCGATTTTTCCGAAATTTGAACTCAACTGTCCTTAGGGTGTAATGGTGATATAATCGAACGGTTTTTCAAATCGGATAATAATTGTGACCTCCAGAGGTACCACGAGCTAAAATAGGTGATTTTTCGGACAATCAGGGGCCATAATTCAGGAAATTACGTTCCCATAGGCGCAAATATCGAAAGGAACCAAGATCTTTGGGATATAAACATGCATGTCAAGTTTCATCAAAATCGGTTCAAAAGTGTGACCTCTATAGGGTCCACAAGCTAAGAACGTGATTTTTCGTACAATCAGGGGCCATAATCCATGAAGTTTTGATCCGATACGTGCCAATATTGAAAGCAGCCGAGATCTTTGGGGGATAAACCTATATTTCAAGTTTCGTCGAAATCGGGTAAGAATTGTGACCTGTAGGGAGTCCACAAACAATTGTGGACGGACGGACGTCCGGACGGACGGACGTCCGAACGGACAGGGGCGACGACATAATACGTCCACATGAAAATGTGGGCGTATAAAAATGGGTTGACTACTGGATTTTCAGTATGAGGGTAATTTGAGATCGGCTAAGATCTAGAAAAGAATTTCCAAAACTGTGGGCAACCGACATTGCGAACCCCCCAAATAGAATGATTCCACTGAGTGAACACTAAGAAACATGTGGAGAGGGGAAAATTAGGTTATTCCCCTTATATAAACTCAACTGGTCAGATAATAATTTACTAGAGAACAAAGAACGGCATTTTATTAACAAGTATCACCCTAAATTAAATGCTTCATAATTCTATATTGTAATTTAATATTGTAAAATATTTATATTTGATATTATTATTGTCATGTACATATATATATATATATATATATATATATGTATTAATAACGCCATGACGTCATGTAATTATATAATATCTCAGGTGAAAGAGCTAGGATGCAATTGTTTTTTTCTTTCTAAAAACTCAATATTTCTCTCTTTTGAAATTAAAGATGGCAAAATAGAAATAAAACTACATTTGTATGCTAACGTTTTAACCGCGATAGCGGCTCATCGAGTGTTAATTCTTTATTTCAATTATATATTACCAAAAGTGACTTTTCTCACAATCAAAGGCCATAATTCATTAAGTTACAATTTGATATGATATGCGCGAATATCGAAAGGAATCAAGATCGTTGGGTTATAAACATGCATTTCAAGTTTCATCAAAAACGTGATTTTCCGTACAATCAGGGGGCATAATCCATGAAGTTTCGATCCGATACATGCCGATATCAAAAGCAGTGGAGATCTTTTGGGGATAAACCTATATTTCAAGTTTCGTCAAAATCGGATAATAATTGTGGCCTGTAGAGAGTCCGTAAACAATTGTGGACGGACAAGGGCGCCATTTTGTCAGTCAATTTTGGTCCGATTTTCACGAAAGTGGAACCCAACCTTCATTACAGTGTAATGGTGATATAATCCAATGCTATTTTTTTAAATCGGATAATAATTGTGACCTCCAGAGGCACCACAGGCGATTTTTCGGACAATCGGGGGTCATAATTCAGGAAGTAACCATCCGATATGCGCAAATATGGAAAATAATAAACATGCATTTCAAGTGTCATCAAAATCGAATTAAAATTATTACATCTACAGGGTCCACAATCTTGATATAACATATTTTTTACACTATTCGCGTACAACGGACGCCATTTTGTCCGGCCATTTTGGTCCGATTTTCACGAAATTCTAACTTAACCTTTACTATGGTGGTATAAACAAAGGTTGCTGATTTTAAAAACGGATAATAATTGTGACTTCCAGAGGGACCAAAAGGTAAAATAGGCGATTTTGCGTACACTCAGGGGCCATAATTCAGGAAGTTACGATCTGATATGCGCAAATTTTGAAAGGGACCAAGAACTTTGGGTAACAAACACGCGTTTAAAGCTTCATCATAATAGAATTAAAATTTTGACCTCTTCAGAATGCACAACATTGATATACCATATTTTCACACTTTTCGCGTACATGCGACGTCCATTTTGTCCAGCAATGTTGGTCCTATTTTCACAAAATTCATTAAGTGTAACGGTGATATAATCACACGTTTTTTTTAAATCGGGTAATAGTTGTGACCTTCCAGTAGGTTATTTGGGACTAACATATTATTCAATTTATTTTGATAATTCGCTTGCACGTAGGGGTCTTAGGCAGTGGGATGAGGGGGGCGGAGGACCAACGAGGCTGGACATGAGACCTTGCTTCTTGTCACGTACAACCGGTGAATCAAAGTCACGCCAGATGGCCAAATGACATTCGTTGTGACACAGCGCGCGTGTTCACTTTTCGCGGGTGGATGGTGAATTGGTTAGCGTGCGTGCGCTGTATCATAAGATCGGTGTCTTTTTTTTATTTTGTTTTTTTTACGTCTTTTATGTAAATCATTTTAGTGAAGCCTGTACCAAGACAGGCCCGGGACTGTACAGCGCAGTGGACGCTTACGGCTGGCCCCCGGATCCATTCACTTGATTTGATAATTGTTTAGTTTTTGCAATGTCTATTTTCTGTGTTGTCCGCAGGTTTATCTTGTAGATTTTTTGTTTTTTTGTTTTGCGTGTAGTGCAGCCCTCCTGCATTTACTATTAGAGTAGAGTTGTAGCCCTTCGTACTGCAGAATGTTCTCGTTGTCGGGCTTTGCTCCTGTTAGCTTACTACATTTATTTGTTTTAGCGTTTTCCGAGTTTCTGTCCGGATTATCGCCCTTATTGTTAAAATTATTTGACGTTCTAATACCCGACGTCAATTGGCTGACTATCGCCATTGAAGAGACGACAACTTACAAGATCGGTCGAATTTCTTTTTTTTTTTTCTTTTTTTTGTTTTTTTGTTACGTCTTTAATGTAAATCATTTTAGTGAAGCCTGTACCAAGACAGGCCCGGGACTGTACAGCGCAGTGGACGCTTACGGCTGGCCCCCGGATCCATTTGATAATTGTTTAGTTTTTGCAATGTCTATTTTCTGTGTTGTCCGCAGGTTTATCTTGTAGATTTTTTGTTTTTTTGTTTTGCGTGTAGTGCAGCCCTCCTGCATTTACTATTAGAGTAGAGTTTTAGCCCTTCGTACTGCAGAATGTTCTCGTTGTCGGGCTTTGCTCCTGTTAGCTTACTACATTTATTTGTTTTAGCGTTTTCCGAGTTTCTGTCCGGATTATCGCCCTTATTGTTAAAATTATATGACGTTCTAATACCCGACGTCAATTGGCTGACTATCGCCATTGAAGAGACGACCACTTACAAGATCGGTCGCATTTTTTTTTTTTTTTTTTTTTTGTTACGTCTTTTATGTAAATCATTTTAGTGAAGCCTGTACCAAGACAGTCCCGGGACTGTACAGCGCAGTGGACGCTTACGGCTGGCCCCCGGATCCATTCACTTGATTTAGTTTTTGCAATGTCTATTTTTTGTCTCGTCCGCAGGTTTATCTTGTAGATTTTTTGTTTTTTTGTTTTGCGTGTAGTGCAGTCCTCCTGCATTTACTATTGAGTCAATTCGCGTGGTTTCGAATCCCCAGTTGTACGTGTCAAGGAGTGGGGTCGCCTGTCCAGTCACGTTGGTTTTCTCCGGGTCCCCCGATTTCCTCCCACTGCTATAGATCCCTACGCGCAAGCGAATTATTGAATTTAAACGAAACCATACGTTAGTCCAGAAATGACCTAGTTTTTGTCAAATGGACGTTAAGCCCCATTTCTCCCCCTCTCTCTCTGTCTGTCTGTCTGTCTCTCTCCCTCTCTCTCTCTCTCAACCATTGCCCCCCCCCACACCCACCCAAGTGGAATAGACTAAAGACTCTCACTCGCACGGTTACATACATTTGACCAAGCAATACTTTTAGATCTATAAATCTTACCTTTTATCACTTTTATTACCATACTTGGTGCATTTCAACTTAACACTGTTGCGTATCCATTCTTTTTCCGTTTTTTGATCCTTTATAATATTAAAGAAAATGTAAGAGATGCATTATGTTAGAACTAAATCGGTATTTTATGCACCTCTTGTGGCCTCAACTGTTATATAAATGATTAATTAAATATATATTTTAGCACATGACAAGCCCATAATCAACTCTCTAGATGGCTGTGATATTGAACTGATTGAAGCACGGTTGCCATAAAAATGGAAAAGCTATCTTCAAACGTTGGAATTTTATGTTGAAAATGACATATTTACCAACTTCTCAATTAGCAATAGTGAATTATTTTAGGGCGTTATTTTAATAAGCATTACAAAAATATCTTAAAAATATGAAATTGTAACTTTAAGAAGAAAATGAGAGGTAACTACATTGTGCCAAATTATTATTGGTTGTCTTTAAACCCTTAATTTACGCACGACGGTAGACTGGATAACCTGCTCTAAATGACGTCAGGATGGTTCCTACGTCGCTGCGCTATTCTGACATAGAAATATTTATATATGTGTTCTGACTGACGTACGAGCAAGTCTGACGTATTAGAACAAGTTATACCGCTCTAGCACGGTGGTTATGGAAGACCAAACAGCTCTTTATTCAGTGTTCTTAGTTCTTAGTTCTTAATTCATAGTCCTTAATTCTTATTTCTTCATTTGTTGTCGTATTTCGACATTTGTAGGCCAAAATTAACATTTGTAGACTAAAACCAACATTTGTATCTTAAAATCAATATTTTTAAATTGTATCTTTATTCGATTTGATTTTATTATAAAATGAAAATTAAATTTCTTGTAGAAATTTAAAAAAAATACATTTACATTTTATCAAAATTACATTTACATTTCATCAAAAACATCGACTACAAACCAATCTTGAACAAATCTCCAAATAAAAATCTTGCTAAACATTTCTCGAAATACATTTCTCGAAAAACATTTCTTGAAATACATTTCTCGAAAAACATTTCTTGAAATACATTTCTCGAAAAACATTTCTTGAAATACATTTCTCGAAAAACATTTCTTGAAATACATTTCTGGAAATACATTTCTGGAAATACATTTCTGGAAATACATTTCTGGAAATACATTTCTGGAAATACATTTCTGGAAATACATTTCTGGAAATACATTTCTGGAAATACATTTCTGGAAATACATTTCTGGAAATACATTTCTGGAAATACATTTCTTGAAATACATTTCTTGAAATACATTTCTTGAAATACATTTCTTGAAATACATTTCTTGAAATACATTTCTTGAAATACATTTCTTGAAATACATTTCTCGAAAAACATTTCTTGAAATACATTTCTCAAAATGCATCCAAGCGTCAATGGTTGAAATAGACTTTAGAGATGAACTTGACACAACAAGATTGTCTTCCGACCGAACGTAACTAACGTGACGAAAATTAAATGGTAGCTGGCTTTTTCTTCGCACGTACACAGTGAATGGCCATTTTGCGCAGTAATCCCAGCCAGGGGACTACAGGGGCGGATCCAGAATATTATGAAAGGGGGGGGGCGTAGCCTACTTTGAGGGCGAAGCCCGACTAATGAGCACCCCAGGTGCGAAGCAACTGCGAGGGGGCTGGGGGTCCTACCCCATAATTTTTTTTTAGGACAAGACTCCATATATGCGATTTACTGGCATCTGATCTTCAAATATTTTAAAAACACAACTCTCACTCTATTTTCAGTGTTTATTGTCGGTACAGGGGGATCACGGTGGCTAAGTGGATAAGGCGCTGGTTCGCTAGCCTGGAGGTCGGGTGTTCGATCCCTGCAATGGCCGAGAAAGTTCATCTCGATTTTCCTACGTGATTTCCCCTTGTCAGTGATGCAGAAGGAGGGCCTGACAAGGACAGCTGCCTAGTCGTTCGGATGGGACAAAAAACCGAGGTCCCGTGTACACATTGGAATGCACGTAAAAGATCCCTTGGCAGTTGGAATTCGATATAAGAGTAGGCCGTAGCGCCGCTGCCCGGGCAAAATTACCCTCATAGCACACTGTATGGGGTATGCCCGTCTTCAATTAGCTCAGGTTAAGTGCATAACAGTAGGACGTTAAAGCCCATTTCATTCATTCATTATTGTCGGTACAATTTTTTTTACAGCTTGCCGGAATAGGGGGGGGGGGGGCGTGCGCCGGGTGCGCCCCTCCCCCTCTTGGATCCGCGCCTGACAAAATCGATTGTGTATATCTGAAATATATCCGACCGAAGCACAATGTATAAACTGTGAATAGTGAATGTAGGCCTAACTATCGTTTTTTGTGCCTGACACATGGAATAGCCTACAACTGACATGTCACCATGACCTAAGGCAAGGGGAACATAACAATAGCACTGTACCAAAGACTACGATTATGATTAATTTTCAAGTGACTTACGATCAGCAAAAGGATCCCTTCTCTGGCCTATCCAATGATATGGATATTGATTCATTGTTTGTAGAACTGTAGATACATGTATATGATTTAATAAAAGCTTGGACATTTGACTATCGGCATCGCTGTAGCCTATGTTAATTTAGGGCGAATGTTATATATAGTTTCGAAAACACCATTTTTCTCTCTCTGTGTATGAAGTCCTATGGCATAGCCTACCCTAATCCTTATGATTTTTTTTATGATATCACTCAGATAATGAACTGGGAACACTACTTATTTTCGCCCTCTGGCCTCTCATATTTAGATAACCGAGGCCCTTTTTGAATTGAATTATCAACAGATCTAGACTATAGTCTGTACCGTACCTAATGCAATTTGACTTTCAATATTAATATTAAATTAAAGATTTATACATGTAAGTATCCAGATTTGCTCATTTCTAAGATAGATCTTATTTACATTTTCTTTGTAATTGTAAGGCCTGGAAGGCCTGTGGGGCCTAGTGACAACAGTGGCATCTGCGTGTACCAACACATCGGAAGACAATCTTGCTGTGTCAAGGTCATCTCAAAAGTCTGTTTCAACCAATGACGTCATAATACGACGTCAATGGCTTCAACTTTATCAGCCCACCACGAGCGTTCCGCTTGGATGCATTTTGAGAAATGTTTTTCAAGAAATGTATTTCAAGAAATGTTTTTCGAGAAATGTATTTCGAGAAATGTATTTCGAGAAATGTATTTCGAGAAATGTATTTCGAGAAATGTTTTTCGAGAAATGTTTTTCGAGAAATGTATTTCTAGAAATGTTTTTCGAGAAATGTTTTGCAAGATTTGTATTTGGAGATTTGTTCAAGATTGGTTTGTAGTTGTATGTTTTTGATGAAATGTAAATGTAATTTTGATAAAATGTAAATGTATTTTTTTTTATATTTCTATAAGAAATTTAATTTTCATTTTATAAAAAATCAAATCGAATAAAGATACAATTTAAAAATATTGATTTTAAGATACAAATGTTGGTTTTAGTCTACAAATGTTGATTTTGGCCTACAAATGTCGAAATACGACAACAAATGAAGATATAAGAATTAAGGACTATGAATTAAGAAATTAGAATTAAGAACACTGAATAAAGAGCTGTTTGGTCTTCCATAGGTGGTGGGCGCCTGACTTCTGTATAATATTGTTTTCGCGTGTGTTAATTTATTGCAAACTGTGTTGTAAGCTTTCCTGTATTATATACATGAGTTAGAACGGTAAATGACCAATTACATGACAATAAGCGTCCAATTACATATTACAGACCCCCCGCCCCGCCGATTTCGTCCGGGTGAGGTACCATCATGTATTCACACTACAAATGTTTAAATCTAATTAAAACACAGATCCTATTTCGTTTCGTTTTTATGGTTCAAAATTTCGTTTTACTTTGCTTTACTACACTAGAATCTGGAAGATTGGTTATCATTGAAGTGGTTTGGGTCTTTTTTGCACGGAACTGTGGGTAATCCACTAGTAACATCGATGCTGATTGGTTAATCAAATGTCTGACGTCATAGGGCGAAAAGCGGCTTGTATGACCTCTGACGTGACCTATCTCAACAACCGGTTAGATCTTCATGTAGTGGAGGCCATCGGAAGTATAATAAAAAACGAAACGAAATATAGATCTGTATTTTAATCAAATTACAAATCGAAGGAACGATAAACAAATGACTATTTCTCTTTAGAATCTAAAAAAACTAAGTATTATGTTTAGCTTCATTTCAAGGGACATTAACACTCTTGCTGGCTTGAGAGCCTTATTCTAACTACAAGATGTTTAAGGGTCCTACCTGTTGTGTAAATTATCCATTATATCCTATTTAACTTGTCCAGAGGGTTCGAAAATATGTTTAAATCCTCGTTACATTTGAAAAGGTTTAGACGTTTCAAACCATTAAGTTGGTTGAATTTTTCTAATTTTTTAAATAAGATGTGTTAAGATGAAATTTGTATCATCAATTAATTGAAATATTCTAAAATAGTACAATTTATTGGCCAGAATAAAGATTAGGGCATATTATTCATTTACAACAATAGTGGCATTGAGCTTTTAACAAATGGCCAATACAGAAAATCAGAATTCAGATTAAACAGAATTAAATAAAAATATGGACTTCTTGTTATACTAGTCTAAAGATGTAAGATTTAGATAACGTGCTGACCATTTTTGGTCCATTAGTTCAAACATAGATAATATAAATGGATATATTGAAGTGTAAATTACTTTATTCGCAAGCAATACGTAGCCTAATGTCGATTGCCAATTGATATTCGCCTTTGTTGGGTATCATTGGAACAAGGCCTAGATTTCCGTCCGCAATTGTCTGGTCTTATTCGCGTTTAACGAGGATATCGCGAGCATCTCTCCCAGTCACCTTGTTCACTCGGGATTGAAAAAATAGCCTGTATTTAGCCGTGGAAAGAACCCAGGTCACCTTACTTCTCTTGGGGGCCATGGCTTCTCTCCAATCCCATAGTGAAACAAATATTGTTTATGTATAAAAGAAAGAAAAGAAAGTTCAATTAGCTTGACCCCATGACAGACCTTTTCACGCCGTCGCGATTTTTCGAGATCATATTTCAGGTAGAGGTCCATTGTGGCACAAGTATCACCTGTAATTACAAAAAAAGATAAGAGATGAAATAAAATCAAATTAAATTGGGTTTTACGTTCAACTGTTCTGCTCCTAAACTGGAAATGAAATGAAATGAAATGTGGTTTTACGGCACATGAACACCCACCGGGCCATATTGCGCCAAACATAAATGATTTATGCAAGACAAGTTAAATGAATATCACAGAAAATTTATTATGCATAAATAAAAACAATATCACAGTAAATATAATTAAAAACGAAAAAAATCTTTTATGCATAGAAAAATTTAAAATTCAAAAATGAAATAATAAATATATAATTAAAATTTATGATAAAAGCTTGTCTCTTTTAAGAAGTCTAAAATGTTGCAATATAAACCCGGTTGGGCAAATAAATGACATAGAGACTATGGAAGACCAAATGTGACAATATTCATGATTCTAGTTTCTACATTCCAGTTTGAACATTTTAGACACGAACGCAACATTCTAAACTAATGATTCTTGTTTCTTCATTCTTATGTCAACACTTCATGCACAAAATCAACATTTTAAACAAAACATTGACTTTATGTTTCATTTTCGCCGTTTTATCGGTAACTTTTATATATCATTAAATATTTAAATTATAAAATAATTTCTTAATTTTACACGACAAAGAAATCAATTCAATGGTTTCTGAAAGTGTCTAATAAAAAAATTTGAAATTTGAGCTCTTGTTAAAATATCTTCTACGTTTCAAAAAGTCTTGAAGTTAAAATCTTGAAATGAAAATGTTCAGAAAAATAATGAAATATCAACATTATTACACCAGAGGGCGCTAACCGAAAACAGTTTGGCGACCTCTTCGGCTAGCGACCTATTCGACAGATCCAGCTGGTAGGTAACCTGTTCGTTGGCAACCTATTCAGAATAAATTTAACAGTCGACCGAACTCATCTTTTTTATCAACCAATCAAATCCAACGTTACGTCTATCAAATGAAAGTAGAATATATTATTATTTATCCAACTAAATATATTACGAACGGTATTTAAATAAGCTTTCCCCAATATTATTAGTAAAAGTTGGCACATTCATATTAAAGGGGTGCACTCTCATCCTAAACATGGCCAATTTTGAAAATAAAAAGATTTAAAGGGAAAGACTGTTAATGTTAATTTGCCGTGTCTTTGCCGTGTCAAAATTCGGACCATCGTACAAAATTCTGATGATCCAACTAAATATTTTCTAAAGGGTAATTAAACAAGCTTTCCAAATATTATTAGTAGAAATCTTATAAAAGGGGCGCGCTTTCAATTTGAATGTGAAAGAACGGTGATATTCCGAGTCAAAATTCGGATTATCGTACAAAATTCTGAGCATCCTGCTATATACATTCTGAAAGGTAATTAGACAAGCTTTCTAAATATTATTAGTAAAAGTTGACAAAATAATATTAAAGGGGCGCGCTGTCAACCTGAATATAGCATTTTTTTCATATTCTAAATGTAAAGATAGGCCGGTATTTATTCGAAGTCGAAATTCGGATTATCGTACAAAATTCTGACCAACCAGCTATATATATTCTGAAAGTTAATTGAATAAGCTTTCCAAATATTATTTGTAAGAGTGGACACAATCAAACATAGCCAATTTTTCAATATTCTAAATGTAAATATAGGCCGGTACAAAATTCTGATCATCCAGCTATATATATCCCGAAAGGTGATTAAACAAGATTTATTAAAGTGCTGTGAAAAATTTGCGACGTTTAGGATGAGAGCGCATCCATTTAATATGATTGTGCCAACTTTTACTAATATTATGTAGAAAGCTGATTCAATTACCTCTCCGAATATACATAGCCAGATGCTCAGAATTTTGTAGGAATCAGGATGGTCCTAATTTGGACTTCGAAAAAAAACCACAGGCCTATCTTTACATTTAGAATATTGAAAAATTGGCTAAGCCCAGGTTGAGGGCGCACCCTTTAATATGATTGTGCCAACGTTTACTAATAATATTTGGAAAGCTTATTCAATTACCGTTTCGAATATATTTAGTAAGATGGTCCGAATTGTGTACGATGGTCCGAATTTTGACACGGCATATTAACATTAACAGTCTTTCCCTTTAAATCTTTTTATTTTCAAAATTGGCCATGTATAGGATGAGAGTGCACCCCTTTAATATGACTGTGCCAACTTTTACTAAAAATATTTGGTAAAGCTTATTCAAATACCGTTCGGAATATATATAGTTGGATGTCCAGAATTTCGTAAGATAATGCGAAATTACATCGCTATTCTGAGCTAAAGGACTGGATAAATTATAATATATTCTACTTTCATTTGATAGACGTAACGTTGGATTTGATTGGTTGATAAAAAAGATGAGTTCGGTCGACTGTTGAATTTATTCTGAACAGGTTGCCAACGAACAGGTTACCTACCAGCTGGATCTGTCGAATAGGTCGCTAGCCAAATAGGTCGCCAAATTGTTTTCGGTTAGCGCCCTCTGGTGTAATAATGTTGATAATTCATTATTTTTTTGGACATTTTTATTTCAAGATTTTAACTTCAAGACTTTTTGAAACGTAGAAGATATTTTCTCAAGAGTTCAAATTTCAGATTATTAGACACTTTCAGAAACCATTGAATTGATTTTTTTGTCGTGTAAAATTAAGAAATTATTTTATAATTTTAATTTTTAATTATATATAGAAGTTACCGATAAAACGGCGAAAATGAAATATAAAGTCATTTTTTTGTTTAAAATGTTGATTTTGTGCATAAAGTGTTGACATAAGAATGTAGAAACGAGTATCATTAGTTTAGAATGTTGCGTTCGTGTCTAAAATGTTCAAACTGGAATGTAGAAACACGAATCATGAATATTGTCCCATTTGGTCGTCCATAAGAGACTGGCAACGGTAATATCTTGATCTTCTGTTCTTGAGATGATTGCACTCAATCAAAATGTGCTTTACTGTCAAAGAAACATGACAGTGTTCACATTCCGGTTGAGGCTCTCGCTTCAAGATGAAAATGTGTGTTAAAAATGAATGACCAATGCGAGAGCGACACAAAACAACCTCATCCCTCCTGTTGGTTCTATAGGAGTTGGGCCAATCTCCTAAGAGAGGCTTAATGTGATGAAGCTTGTTTGTGCCTGCAAGATCCCAAGACCGTTGCCAGCGGCCATAAATAAATTGATTTATACAAGTTTTAAAATCTGTATATGGTATTAAAATGTGTGATAGGGGAAGATCCAAAGCAGCTTTGGCAGCAAAATCTGCTAGATCATTCCCCTTTATATCGACGTGACTGGGGAGCAAGCAGAAGACAACGTCTTTACTGCTTAGCTCATAAGATAGTAGCAGACGATAGACATCTGCCACTAATGGGTGTTCAAACTGTTTATTGTTAATTGCTTGAAGCGAGGACAAAGAATCAGTAAAGATGATATGCTTTAATGATGAAGAGGACTGTATGAACTCCAAGGCTTGAAGAATGGCCTGGAGCTCAGCTGTAAATATTGAAGCAGCAAGTGGAAGACATACAGAAATGATCTCAGATGGCGTCACAGAAGCCGAAGCTACCCGATCACCATCTTTAGAACCATCTGTGTAAATTGGAGCATAATCACCATACTTAGACCGTAACTTTCTAAAGAGAGATTGGAACACCGTAGAGCTAGTATCTCTCTTTTTATGTTGAGTAAGATCGAAATCGATCTTTGGGGGAGATAAAACCCACGGTGGAGTCGTAAAGAGGGGGGGTATTCGCAATACTGTCTAAGCTGATACCAGCCTCAGACAAAAGGGGTTGTATGCGAATACCGAATGATGGAATAACTTTAGTCTTCACCAGATACAAATGCTCGTAAAGGGGTCTAAATATGGTGTTAAATGAAATATGATTCCGTAAAGATGCTATTTTCGTAGCATACTGCAGGGCCAGTTTATCACGTCTGTTTTGCAATGAGGGCTCGTGCGCCTCGACGTATAAACTGTCCACTGGAGAAGTACGAAATGCTCCTAAACTGATTCTAAGTCCTTGGTTGTGTATGGTGTCAAGCTCTTTGAGATAAGACTCGCGGGCAGACCCATACACAATACACCCATAATCGAGTTTAGATCTTATTAATGCTCGATATAATCGGAGCAAGACCTTACTGTCTGCTCCCCAGTCAGTATTTGATAAGACTCTCAATATGTTGAGGGCTTTCAGACATTTCTTTTTTAGATTTTTAATATGGGGGATAAATGATAATTTCTTATCAAATATCAGCCCCAGAAATTTGGTTTCATCCACAACTGGAAGGCGGTTGCCATCCAAGAAAAGTTCTGGATCAGGATGCAAACCTCTTTTCTGACAGAAATGCATGCAGACAGTCTTGGATTTCGAAAAACGAAATCCATTTTCGGTTGCCCATTGTTGAAGTGAATTCAAACAAAGTTGCAACTTACGTTCGATTATCCGCATGTCTGTAGAACCATAGCACATCTGAAAGTCATCAACATAGAGAGCCCCGTTTGTACCTGGTTTAAGGCACGCTGGGATCGTGTTTATTTTTATGGCAAATAACGTTGGAGATAAAATACTTCCCTGGGGAACTCCCATTTCCTGGGGAAATGGGTCAGAGAAGATTGATCCCAGTCGTACCTTAAATGACCTATCTTCCAGGAAATTTTTTATAAAGATAGGTAAGCGACCTCGTAGGCCGAGGTTGTGGAGGTCGCGCATGATACCATGTTTCCACGTGGTATCATATGCTTTCTCCAGATCGAAAAATATTGCAACTAAATGTTGCTTCTGGATGAAAGCGTCCCTGACGAACGTTTCAAATCGAACGAGATGATCAAGAGTGCTCCTTTGGGACCGAAATCCACATTGGAGGTCTGTAATGAGGTTGTTGGACTCAAGGTACCAAACAAGCCTTCGATTGATCAATCTCTCTATGGTTTTGCAAATACAGCTAGTTAAAGCGATTGGACGATAATTTGTAGGATTCGTATGATCTTTTCCCGGTTTAGGGATGGGAATTATTGTGGCTTCGTGCCACGAAGGAGGGAAATTCCCATCAACCCAAATCCGGTTGAAAAGATCCAATAGAGTTAAGAGAGTGGAAAAAGGTAAATGTTTTAGAATTTGGTAGTGTATTTCATCTGGACCAGTTGCAGTATCTCGAGCTCGCTTTAGCGAATCCCGAAGCTCTGCAATGGAAAAGGTATCATTATAGCATTCATCATTGCGGGACTTGAAATTAAGTCGCCTTTTCTCCTGTTGTTGTTTAATGCCTCGAAAGGCATCAGAGGAGAAATTGGATGATGAATTGTATGAAAATGTACTGGCCAGAGAATTAGCAATATCAGGAAATGTTGTTAAGGTGGTATTATCAACATTGAGATGGTTAACTGATAATGCACTACTTTTACCTTTAATCCTACGAATCCTATCCCATACCGATTTGGAAGTGGTACGGGAATTGATCCTAGAGACATAACCTTGCCATGAAGACTTCTTTGCTTGGCGTATGGTTCTACGGGCCTTCGCCCGAACCATCTGGTATGCCGCAATATTCTCCATTGAAGAATGGTTCTTTAGTCGTCTTAGGATACGATCACGCTCTTTAAGAGCGGATTTGCAATCGTCGTTAAACCATGGTTTATTGAAACGTTTTGGTTCTGTCGTGGTTTTTGGAATCGCCTGCTCAGCTACATCTTGAAGAATCGAAGTGAATAAGGCCATGGGCTCATCTGCATCTTCTAACTCTTCTACATCAAAAGAGAAGAGACACAAAGATTCAAACAGAGCCCAATCAGCCTTATGCAACTTCCACCTCTGAGGTCTTTCGACCGGAGAGGGACCATTATTTTCAATCAAGATTGGAAAGTGGTCACTGCCACATAGATCTTCATTTATTCTCCATGTAAAATCCTGAAACAGGACTGGGGAGCAAATGGTGAGATCTAGAGAAGAAAAAGAAGCTGTGGCAGGATGTAGATAAGTAGGCGAGTCATCATTTAATAAACACAAATTATTAATGTTAATGAAGTCCGCTATTTGTTTACCTCTGTTGTTATCATCTGGACTACCCCAGAGTGAATGATGACCATTGAAATCTCCCGTCAGAATAAACGGAAGAGGAAGTTGGGCAACAAGGTCATCAAGATCTCTGGGATTAAGATGTAAAACTTGGTGGAAGATAAACAGAGCAGATTGTTATAGGAATATGTAAAGTCACTCTAACCGCAACTGCCTGTAAAGGCGAGTTGAGGGTGACCTGACTCTGAGGGATATCTCCATTAAGAAAAATAGAAACACCCCCATGAGCTCTACCATCACCAACTGCATGATGATGGTAACCAACAAAATGTCTAAAAGACAAAGTGTCAGAATTCTTTAAGAAAGTTTCCTGTAAACAAATAGCTAAAGGATTATATTTTTGAATTCATAATTGAACTTCATTAAAATTTGGTTTTAAACCACGACAATTCCATTGAATAATGGAATTAGCCATTGTCAGGGAATTTTATTTTTTTGACGGCTTATCGACGGGGTCCATATGGACACTCGTGATGACAATACCGTCCATCAGATCATCCCCAAATCTATTATAGAGAGCGACAGGGTCTTTTGAACCCTTTTTCACTCTCTCTCTAAACTTTAATAACCTCCTCTCTTTCCTGGAGAGGACAGTTTGCTCTTGAGAAGGTGGGATACCCTTCGGCTGTGTACTTGATCCAGCAAAACTAGAATCAAGAACGACAGCATCAGCAGAAGGCGAGGGGAGCGACCCCTTGCCATTCTGAGCTGAAGTGTCGGGGGTAGTCCCAACATCTTCAGGTTACGGCAAGGACGATAAGCCCTCGCCAGACAAAGAATTAATAATTTGTATCGAGCTCTCACATGTCTGCGAGGAGCTCGATGCCCCTTTATCATGATCTGGTATAAGTTTAGGCATTTCCTCTTTTCTTGGCCAGGTCAAATCTGTCTGAACAGAGATGCTTCTGGTAGATACTTGTACTGCACCTGCATAAGATTTCCCTTGGGATTGAACAGGAAATAGTGCAGTTAGATCTACTTGCTTTCGAGCATCATAATATGATATTTTGCGCTCAGACATTACCTGTTGAATTCTTTTTTCTTTTTGCCATATTGGACATTCGCGAGAGTAAGCAAAGTGCTTACCCTTGCAATTGATACAACACAATTCCGCCTGGCAGGTAGCGCTGTCATGGCCATCATGACCACAACGAGCGCAGGTATCCTTACCTCTACAGACGGTCTTGCTATGTCCAAATTTTTGACATTTGTAACATCATAATGGGTTACTGATGTAAGAATCAACAGGTATGTTAAGATAACCTGCCTTGAGAGTCTTAGGAATGTCGGGACGATTGAACGTGAGGATATAGGTGCTTGTGGGAATCACCTTTTCTCCTCGGCGTACACTAATTCTTTTAACATGTGACACGCCTTGAGAAGAAAGGTATTCTACCATTTCTTCCTCACTGCTGCCTTCAAGATCCCGACAGCGAATTACACCTCTACTGGAGTTTAATGACCTATGTGGTGAAACCTTGATAGTAATATCTGCTAAGGATGTTGATTTAAGCAGCATGGTAGCATGCTGTTCCTTAGCACATTCTATCAAGAGATGTCCATTTTTGAATTTTTTAATAGCCTTGGGCTCACCGGCCAAGCCAGCAATGCCCTTGGATATTAAAAATGGTGAAACTTTTGAAAGGTCTGTAGAGGGACTCTCAATTAAGAGAAACCTCGGCCATGCCTTTAAACTTTTATTTGAATTTTTAAATAAATTAGAAACGTCCTCTGTATTAGGACGTTTCGGTCTTTTAGTTTTTTCGTTAATTGTTGGTGTGGGGGGGATTGGGGTATCCATGAAGAATTGTTTTAAAGTTTCACCCCTCGTCGTCCCCCAGGTTACTGCCCTGCCTACTAACGGGGAGGACTAGCGCGGATATCCAGCGCATGGCCTCAGGGCTCGACGAGGGGTATACTCAAGCCAGAAAGTAAAAATACTACTCCAACCTGATTGACCCAAGCCGCTGCTCTGCAGAATGTACTAAGGACACAAAGGTGAGTATTATGCTGAGTGAATATACGACAGAGCATTAAACTGGAAACGGTACACTCTACAGAGCTAAAAACGACCACAGCCGATTGATCAGATTGGGCCACTCTGACCTCCCGTCTAGGTGAACCATGGGCCAAAGTAATGTGTTGCAGAAAAAGGGCTCGCAAGCCAAATCCCCACTCAATCACCAGGATTCCACTCTCCACCGACACGGGTCGCAACGCACGACAAACACGTCGCCCCATTACAGGGATCCTTTTAGTCGCCTTTTACGACACGCAGGAAATACGAAGGGTATATTCTTATCACCCCCTACACCCCAGGGGGGGGGGGGGTTCTCGAGACAAACTAGAAATATATATTCACATTAATAACTATATTCACATGGAATAACTTTAGTCTTCACAAAATACAAATGCTCATGATAGGGTCTAAATATGGTGTTAAATGAAATATGATTTGGTAAAGATGCTATTTTTGTAGCATACTGCAGGGCCAGTTTATCACAATCTTTAAGTGGCATTTAGCGATTGGGAAACACATTAACAGAACACAGTTTTTATGGGAATCAATCACTGGTTTATTCACAAAGCACGACGTTTCGACAAGTATCCTCTTATCGTTATCAAGCACAATGACATTTAGTAAACTTTGGACAAATATATAGGAGTTGCATGGTGAAGCCATTTACATAGATTAAATAACAAAACAATAAGGGTAAAAGATTAAACAAAACAATTAAGCAGAAAAAACAGAAAACAAAACCAGTTGTAAACACTTATAGATTAAGCAGTCCAAACAAGGAGATAGACTTAACTAACTAGGAAGCTCTTCAAAGGGAGCCGTCAACATAATAAAGATGAGACCATTTACCAATAACTATTGTAAGCAGCAACATTGCCCCATCACAGATGACTGAATAAACAAGATAGGTGTTGAATATGTAAAACACGGGTGTGAGTAGATTAGTTATGACAATCAGAATATAGATTAAAGATTAAAAAAATATAACCACCAAAACATTATTATAGTCACTAATTATGCTGTGCCAGAAAGAGTGAAATTGACCAATATATTCCTTACATATATATTCAAAAACCTAATAATAAGTCCATTTTCGGAAAACATAAATAAATAGATGAACAACATAACAATAAAGTCGATATAGTTGATGTGTAACAGCATAGGGATAGTTAAATAATAAAGACAGTTTATAAGGCTGTAATGGATAGTAACTTTTAAATTGTGTTGTTTATTCTGATGACCTCGTCGTATGCCCTTGAAATGTGAAGCCCCGTGTCCCTATTGAGTTCAGGTGAATATCTTCTAATGTTAGTTGCTTCTAGTATTTTCCTCGTTTTTCTATTCAGTTGGTTGGCTGTTAGTATCTGCACCTCGTTCCAGTCAACTCTGTGCTGCGGGTGGTTCTGTAGATGCTCCGCTATAGCTGAGTTGTTGGTAGCTGCTTTGG
This sequence comes from Patella pellucida, assembly GCA_917208275.1. Classification (NCBI taxonomy): domain Eukaryota; kingdom Metazoa; phylum Mollusca; class Gastropoda; family Patellidae; genus Patella; species Patella pellucida. Next base: position 11,974,366 of record OU795040.1, read on the forward strand.
ATCGGTGTTCTGATATTCGCTTGTCGAGTGGTCGCTTAGTTTCTCCAATGTATGAAAAGTCACACGTGCAGTTCACTTGGTATACAACCCCTTTAGGCTGGGTGGGAATAGTTGGTTGTTGTTTACCATTAGCTTTGAGTATCTGTTTCAAGGTTGTAGGGACAGAAAATGTAGTGTCGATGTTGGACTTCTTGAGTAGCTTGCTGACTTGATATGTTAGGTTCCCATAAAATGGCAAAGTTATTCTGATCATCTCTGTTGGTGCTTTTTGTTGATCTCTATTGATGTTGTTGGTTATTTCTTTGATTTGCTTATTGACTAGGGGTTGGGGATAATTATTCAAGTTGCAAAATACATGGCGTAGATGTTCTAATTCTTCATGCAGAAATTCTGGTTCACAAATGCTTATGGCTCTTCGTACTAGGGTGGTTATAAGTGCTTTTTTCATGTAGTGGGGGTGGCTGGAATGGTAATTAATATATTGATCTGTATGGGTTGGTTTTCGATATATTTTCGTTTTCATTTGGTTGTTTACTTTAACTATTTGAACATCTAAAAAGGGTAGGGATTCATCTTTCTCTGTCTCAATGGTGAATTTTATTCTGGGATGCTGTTTATTAAGGTGGTCTAATAGGGACATTGGGTCATCATCTTCTTCTAGTACTACAAACGTATCATCGACCTTGCGAAGCCAAGTAATGGGAGTAATAGGTGAGGTACTGAGGGCACATTCTTCAAATTGAGTCATGAATATTTCGGAAATTAATGGTGAAAGGGGACTGCCCATGGGTAAGCCACTGACTTGCTTGTATAGGTCATCTCCCCATGTAAAGTATGTAGAATCGAGGCACATAGTGGTTAATTCAAGGATGGTGTCTGTAGATAATTTGGTTTCCAGGGGTACTTCAAGATCGTTTATGCGGGAGCGGAGGGCTTCAATGGCTTCTAAACGGGGCACATTAGTAAAAAGATCAACTACATCATATGACACGATTCTACCAGGGCGGCTTATTTCTCTTATTTTCTTGCAAAAACCACCAGAATCTTGGATGAAGGAGGCAGAGGAAGTTCCTAAGGGGGCGAGAAGCTTGGATAGGTGTTTGGCAACATTGTAAAAGACAGAGTCTCTGGAACAAACTAACAATCTGGCCTTAATCGGGTTCTTGTGGGTTTTGATACTAGCTAGGGCGTATGGAGGACGTGGATGATTTGGTTTCAACTGGTAGGAAAGGTCTTTGGTTATCTGTTTAGTGTCACATAGTTCTTTTAATTTATCATTTAATTGTCTGTCTAATATTGTTGTTGGATTTTTCCGTATCTTTCTGTAGGTAGTAGTATCTTTGAGTAGTTGATCCACAGTAGAGTTGTAGTCGTCCGTGTTCATGATTACAGTGGATTTGCCTTGGTCAGCTGGTATAATGACTATGGACTTGTCTTTCTTCAGATCTTGTATGGCTCTGGTTTCGCCTTTGGTGATATTGTAGGAGTTCTTCTTTGTCTTTGATTTCATTATTAGATTGGCTATCTGGTGGCGAAGGAACTCAACTTTACCCCCTGGTGCTAGCTTGCATAACCCTTTCTCTATGTTGGCAATAAATACATCGTCTGCAACTTACGTTCGATTATCCGCATGTCTGTAGAACCATAGCACATCTGAAAGTCATCAACATAGAGAACCCCGTTTGTACCTGGTTTAAGGCACGCTGGAATCGTGTTAATTTTTATCGCAAAGAGAGTAGGAGATAATATGCTTCCCTGGGGAACCCCCATTTCCTGATTTTAAAGAGAGTAGGAGATAATATGCTTCCCTGGGGAACCCCCATTTCCTGAGGAAATGGGTCAGAGAAGATTGATCCCAGTCGTACCTTAAATGACCTATCTTCCAGGAAATTTTTAATAAAGATAGGTAAGCGACCTCGTAGGCCGAGGTTATGGAGGTCGCGCATGATACCATGTTTCCATGTTGTATCATAAGCTTTCTCCAGATCAAAAAATATTGCAACTAAATGTTGTTTCTGGATGAAAGCGTCCCTGACGAACGTTTCGAATCGGACGAGATGATCAAGAGTGCTCCTTTGGGACCGAAATCCACCCTTGGTTATCAAAAATGGAGAAACATTAGAAAGGTAGGTAGAGGAACTCTCAATCAAGAGGAACCTCGGGCATGCCTTTGATATTTTTTAAATTGTTTGTAAATAATTCAGAAATCGATCTTTGGGGGAGATATAGCCCACGGTGGAGTCTCAAAGAAAGGGGTATTCGCAATACTGTCAAGGCTGATACCAGCCTCAGACAAAAGGGGTTGTATGCGAATACCAAATGATGGAATGACTTTAGTCTTCACAAGATATAGATGCTCATGAAGAGGTCTAAATATGGTTGTGCAGCGAGGGCTCATGCGCCTCGACGTATAAACTGTCCACTGGAGATGTACGAAATGCTCCTAAACTGATTCTAAGTCCTTGGTTGTGTATGGTGTCCAGCTCTTTGAGATAAGACTCGCGGGTAGACCCATACACAATACACCCATAATCGAGTTTGGATCTGATTAGTGCTCGATATAATCGGAGCAACCCTTACGGTCTGCTCCCCAGTCAGTATTTGATAGGACTCTCAATATGTTGAGGGCTTTCAGACATTTCTTTTTTAGGTTTTTAATATGGGGGATAAATGATAATTTATCAAATATCAGCCCCAGAAATTTGGTTTCATCCACAACTGGAAGGCGGTTGCCATCCAAGAAAAGTTCTGGATCGGGATGCAAACCTCTTTTCTGACAGAAATGCATGCAGACAGTCTTGGATTTCGAAAAACGAAATCCATTTTCGGTTGCCCATTGTTGAAGTGAATTCAAACAAAGCTGCAACTTACGTCCGATTATCCGCATGTCTGTTGAACCATAGCACATCTGAAAGTCATCAACGTAGAGAGCCCCGTTTGTACCTGGTTTAAGGCACGCTGGGATCGTTTAAGGCACGCTGAGATAATATGCTTCCCTGGGGAACCCCCATTTCCAGGAAATGGGTCAGAGAATATTGATCCCAGTCGTACCTTAAATGACCTATCTTCCAGGAATTTTTTTAATGAAGACAGGTAAGCGACCTCGTAGGCCGAGGTTATGGAGGTCGCGCATGATACCATTTTTTCCCGTGGTATCATATGCTTTCTCCAGATCGAAAAATATTGCAACTAAATGTTGCTTCTGGATGAAAGCGTCCCTGACGAACGTTTCGAATCGAACGAGATGATCAAGAGTGCTCCTTTGGGACCGAAATCCACATTGGAGATCAGTAATAAGGTTGTTGGACTCAAGGTACCAAACAAGCCTTCGATTGATCAATCTCTCCATGGTTTTGCAAATACAGCTAGTTAAAGCAATAGGACGATAGTTGGTAGGATTCGTATGATCTTTACCCGGTTTAGGGATAGGAATTATTGTGGCTTCATGCCACGAAGGAGGAAAATCCCCATCAACCCAAATCCGGTTAAAAAGATCCAGTAAAATAAGAAGTGTTGGATAAGGTAGATGTTTTAAAACCTGGTAGTGAATTTCATCTGGGCCAGTTGCAGTGTCCCGGGCTCGCTTTAACGAATCCCGGAGCTCTTCAATGGAAAAACGATCATTATAACATTCATCATTACGGGACTTGAAATTAAGTCGCCTTTTCTCCTGTTGATTCTTAATTCGCCGAAAGGCATCCGAGGAGAAATTGGATGATGAATTGAATGAAAATGTACTGGCCAGAGAATTAGCAATATCAGGAAATGTTGTTAAGGTGGTTTTGAAGTGGTACGGGAATTTATCCTAGAGACGTAACCTTGCCATGAAGACTTCTTTGCTTGGCGTATGGTTCTACTGGCCTTCGCCCGGACCATCTGGTATGCCGCAATATTCTCCATGGAAGGATGGTTCTTTAGTCGTCTCAAAATACGATCACGCTCTTTTAGAGCAGATTTGCAATCGTCGTTAAACCATGGTTTGTTGAAACGTTTTGGCTCTGTCGTGGTTTTTGGAATCGCCTGCTCGGCTACATCTTGAAGAATTGAAGTGAATAAAGCCATGGGCTCATCTGCATCTTCTAATTCTTTTGCATCAAAAGAAAAGTGACACAAAGATTCGAAAAGAGCCTTAAGCAACTTCCACCTCTGAGGTCTTTCGAACGGAGAGGGACCATTGTTATTAATCAATATAGGAAAGTGGTCACTACCACATAGATCATCATTTACTTTCCATGTAAAATCCTGAAATAGGACCGGAGAGCAAATGGTGAGATCCAGCGAAGAAAAAGAAGCTGTGGCAGGATGTAGATAAGAAGGCGAGTCATCATTCAATAAACACAAATTATTAATGTTAATGAAGTCCGCTATTTGTTTACCTCTGTTGTTATCATCTGGACTACCCCAGAGTGAATGATGACCATTGAAATCTCCCGTCAGAATAAATGGGAGGGGAAGTTGGGCAACAAGGTCATCAAGATCTCTGGGATTAAGATGTAAACTTGGTAGAAGATAAACAGAGCAGAGTGTTATAGGAATATGCATAGTCACTCTAACTGCAACTGCCTGTAAAGGCGAGTTGATGGTAACTTGACTTTGAGGAATGTCTCCATTAAGAATAACAGAAACACCCCCATGAGCTCTACCATCACCAACTGAATGATGATGATAACCAACAAAATGTCTAAAAGACAAATTTTCAGAATCCCGTAAAAAAGGTTTCCTTTAAACAAATAGCTAAAGGATTGTGCTTTTGAATTAATAATTGGACTTCATTAAAATTTGGTTTTAAACCACGACAATTCCATTGAATAATGGAATTAGTCATTGTCAGGAAATTTTATTTTTTGACGGCTTACCGACGGGGTCCATATTGACACCCGTGATGACAATACCGTCCATCAGATCATCCCCAAATCTATTATAGAGAGCGATAGGGTCTTTTGAACCCTTTTTTACTTTCTCTTTAAACTTTAACAACCTCCTCTCTTTCCTTGAGAGGACAGTTTGCTCCTGAGAAGGTGGGATACCCCTTGGCTGCGTACTTGATCCAGCAAAACTAGAATCAAGAACGACAGCATCAGCAGAAGGCGAGGGGAGCGACCCCTTGCCATTCTGGACTGAAGTGTCGGGGATAGTCCCAACATCTTCAGGTACCGGCAAGGACGATGTGCCCTCGCCAGTTAAAGATTTAATAATTTCTGTCGAGCTCTCACTTGTTTGAGAGGAGCTCGATATTTCTTTATTATGATCTGATGGTACATGTATCATAGACATTTTCCCTTTATCGGGCCAGGTTAAATCTGTCTGAACAGAAATAGATGTTGTAGAGACTTTAACTGCACTTGAGAATGTTTTCCCTTTTGGTGCAATGGGAAAAGATGCAGTAAGCTCTACCTGTTTCTTAGCATCAAAGTAAGATATCTTTCGTTCAGACATAATCTGTTGGATTCGTTTCTCTTGTTGCCAAATAGGACACTCGCGGGAGTAAGCAAAGTGCTTACCCTTGCAGTTGACACAACAAAATTCCGCCTGACAGGTAGCGCTCTCGTGGCCATCATGACCACACCGAGCGCAGGTGTCTTTACCTCTGCAAACGGTTTTGCTGTGTCCAAACTTTTGACATTTGTAGCAACGAAGAGGATTTGAAATATACGAATCAACAGGTATGTTTAAATAACCTGCCTTGAGAGTCTTTGGAATGTCGGGGCGATCGAAAGTGAGGATATAGGTACTTGTTGCAATTACCTTATCTCCTCGGCGTACACTAATTCGTTTAACATGTGAGACGCCTTGAGATGAAAGGTATTCTACCATTTCATCCTCACTGCTGCCTTCCAGATCGCGACATCTAATTACACAACTACTTGAATTAAGTGACCTATGTGGTGACACTGTGATAGCAATGTCTGCCAAGGACGTTGATTTGAGTAGCATGGTTGCATGCTGCTCCTTGGCACATTCTATCAAGAGTTTTCCATTTTTAAGTTTTTTAATAGCTTTGGGCTCACCGGCTAAGCCGGTTATACCTTTAGCTATTAAAAATGGCGAAACTTTGGATAGGTCTGTAGAGGGACTCTCAATTAAGAGAAACCTCGGCCATGTCTTTTGTATTTTTTTATTTGTAGTAAATAAGTCAGAAACGTCACCAGAATTGCAACGTTTCTGTTTACTATTTGCTTTAGTTGGTGTGGGGGGAATTGGTGGATCCATGAAATGAATTTTGATTGATTCACCCCTCGTCGTCCCCCAGGTTACTTCCCTGTCTACTAAGGGGAGGACTAGCACGGATAACCTGTGCGTGGCCTCAGGGCTCGACGAGGGGTATACTCAAGCCAGAAGTAAAAAATACATTCCAACCGGATTGACCCAAGCCGCCGCTCTGTAGAATGTACTAAGGTAACAAAGGTAGGCAATTGCTAAGTAAATAAACAACAGAGCATTGGATAAAAAAGGGTACATTCTACAGGGCTAAAACGACCAAAGCCGATTGATCAGAGTGGGCCACTCTGACCTCCCGTCTAGGTGAACCATGGGCCAAAGTAATGTGTTGCAAAGAAAGGGCTCGCAAGCCAAATCCCCACGCAATTACCAGGATTCCACTCTCCATCGACACGGGTCGCAACGCACGGCAAACACGTTGTCCCATTACAGGAATCCTTTAAGTCGCCTCTTACGACACGCAGGAAATACGAAGGGTATATTCTTATCACCCCCTACACCCCAGGGGGCGGGGACGGTTGAAAGGGAGGATGTAGGTGCTTGTAGGAATCACCTTATCTCCTCGACGAACACTAATTCTTGAGAGGAAAGGTATTCTACCATTTCTTCCTCACTGCTGCCTTCAAGGTCCCGGCAACGTATTACACCTCTACTAGAATTCAAAGACCTAGGAAGAGACACCTTAATAGGAATGTCTGCCAAAGATGTTGATTTAAGAAGCATGGTAGCATGCTGTTCTTTGGCACATTCTATTAAGAGTGTTCCATTCTTAAGTTTTTTGATAGCCTTGGGCTCACCGGCCAAGCCAGCTATACCCTTGGATATCAAAAATGGTGATACTTTTGATAGGTCTTTGGAGGGACTCTCAATTAAGGGGAACCTCGGCCAAGACTTTGACATTTTATTTTTATTAGTGAACAAATCAGAAACGTCCTCTGAAACTCGGAAGTTTCTGTTTGCTCTTATTTTCTTTAATTGTTGTGGTGAGGGGGGATTAAGGAATCCATGGAAGTATTTTTTTAAGTTTCACCCCTTGACGTCCCCCAGGTTACTGCCCTGCCTACTAGGGGGAAGACTAGCGCGGATAACCTGCGCATGGCCTCAGGGCTCGCCAAGGGGTATACTCAAGCCAGAAAGTAAAAAAAATACTTGACACAAAGGTAGGTAGTATGCTGAGTAAAAAATAACAGAGCATTAAGCTTGGACGGGTACATCCTACAGCGCTATAAACGACCAAAGCCGATTGATCAGAGTGGGCCACTCTGACCTCCCGTCTAGGTGAACCATGGGCCAAAGTAATGTGTTGCAGAGAAAGGGCTCGCAAGCCAAATCCCCACTCAATTACCAGGATTCCACTCTCCACCGACACGGGTCGCAACGCACGGCAAACACGTCGCCCCATTACAGGGATCCTTTTAGTCGCCCTTTACGACACGCAGGACATACGAAGGGTATATTCTTATCACCCCCCTACACCCCAGGGGGGCTCCTAAACTGGGCTAATGAAGACGGACATACGCCATACAGAGAGCTGAGAAGGGAATTTTGCCCGGGCAGCGGCGCTACCGCCTACTCTTATATCGAATTCCAACTGCCATGGGATGTTTAACGTGCACGCCATCCGAACGACAAGACAGAAGTCTTTATCGATCTCTCAGTCATGCATCACTGACACGGGAAAACCACGCCTGGAAATCTGTATTAACTTTCTCGGACAATGCAGGGGTCGAACAACCGACCTCCAGGCTAGCGAGCCAACGTCTTACCCACTTAGCAACGTGATCCGCGAAAAAAAAAATAACCAGCGGCCGCCAGGCAGGATACGCCCACATATAAGAGTTGGATAGAGAACAAGCTAAATAGAATGTGATTTTTCCTACAATCAAGGGCCATAATTCATGAAGTTACAAATCGATATGCGCAAATATCGAATGGAACCAAGATATGTGGGTTATAAACATGCATTTCAAGTTATATCCAAACGAATCAAAATTGCGACCTCTACAGGGTCCACAACCTTGATGTACCATATTTTTACACTATTCGTGTACAAGTGGTGGCCATTTTGTCCCACTTTACCTGGAGATCGTCCAAGCATCATGCATACCCATTATTATTCTCGTGCCCCTAAATACCATTAATTAATGTCATACTCTCATTCATATCATTTATTAATATCGTGTTTCAATTATTGATATCATTTATTAATGTCGTGTTTCAATTATTCATATCATTTATTAATATCGAGTTTCAATTATTGATATCATTTATTAATGTCGTGTTTCAATTATTGATATCATTTAATAATATCGTGTTTCAATTATTCATATCATTTATTAAAGGATTATATTGGCGTCCGTCATTATCACATATGTGACAGAGTTGGGTAGGCACATTCCAAATATACCCTTAACATTGCCACGATAGATGAGTAATAAAGGTTTCCCGAATCAGCAGTGACGAACGCAAAGGGGAAAACACGAGTTATCCCTCTATATAACTGACTGAAGTGACGAGTGATAACAGATACACGGCGAATTTATGCTCACTAAAAATTCCTTCGAAGACAAAAAGTTGTTATATGGGACTGCAAAAAGATATCTGACAATTCAATAAAGTAATTGAGTGTCATTAGAAAAATAGCAATAGTTCTTATAAATATTTTTTTTTTAAAATAAATCTTTTATTTCAAAATAATAAATAACGACATAGTAAATAGTTCACATATTACATTCTCATTGTGTAACATCCTACATATAGCGTCGTTTTTTTTAAGGCTATACTACATTTCATTATAAACATAATTAATATAGACACAAAGGAAATAACAACTAAAACAAAACAGCAAATGCAAAAATAGATATAGGCGTGAAAGAATTGGGATACTAGAATTGGAATACTAGAGGTATGCGTAAACAGTTTAAATTTACAATCTATATATTCCGTATTACGATTTAATTTAGCCACGTTTTTATTATATGACGGTTCACATTTTATAAGAGTTTAAATTTACAATCTATATATTCCGTATTACGATTTAATTTAGCCACGTTTTATCTGTTTAGCAACTGAAGTATTCATGGTATCTACGCGTTTCCGCATCATCCATTTTGTCATAGCCGTACCATGAATTTTACTTCGAGCGTGTTTAATTTCTATATACAAAAGAATTTTCTTTCATAAATCCACGGCACGGCCAGTACACACTGAAATCAATCATGGTGACCGCCACGGAAACGGGAAACCTTGAAATTGAAATTGAACAAACCTTGAACTTTGCTACTCGATTGTCACAGATAGACATTTTAGCTGCAAAGCGAGAGACTTAGTATTCGCGATGATATTTTCTATCAATGAGTCTGAGAGGTCCGCATTTGGGTCGGTAGGCAATCAAAATTCGTGACGAAGTATGTATGGTGTCGATTAGATGTCTGGTGTTAAAGTGAGGTCATATCTTCTATTCAAGATGTCGTATGTAACATTGACATATGACAAAGATACATGACGTAGCATTAGATAAGGAGCTTGCTATCATAGTTTCAAAATGAGGCCCCGTGTACACATTGGCGTGCACGTAAAAGATCCCTTGGCAGTTGGAATTCGATGTAAGAGTAGGCCGTAGCGCCGCTGCCCGGGCAAAATTTTCCTAATAGCACACTGTATGGCGTATGCCCGTCTTCCATTAGCCCAGATTAGGTGCAGAAGAGTAGGACGTTATACCCCATTTTATTGACATTGACGTAAAATTTCCACAGGTGTGTCAAAAGCAGCGTCGGTTTTAGAACATTTTCAAAATATTGCTAAAATCTGCATTACCGCAAAGGGGACGCACATGGTAACGACCTATTTGCATTTCTATGAGTAACACATTGTTGTGAGGTGTGACCGTTAGATATCGCAGTATATACCTACGTGGCAACAGACGGGCGAAATCTTTTATAGTGTCGCTTGGGTGACGACAGAGTGACACTATAGTTACATCATCTATCGCATATGTTGCTTTGGTGCGCTGTTGTTACGGTCACCATGGTGTCACCAGTGACCAACCCTACGCTCCATATACGCTCGGTGAAAAAGGCGTTATATGCGTACTCTTCGTTATTGTGAGCAAAGAGACAATAAAATACAAAATAACCATTGTTCCAATACCAATTACATTTTTGAAAACGAGTGTTTCAAATAAATAATCTGAGAAAAAATAAACTTACCCAAAGTGTCTTCTATGTCAGCAATAAATCACATTCTGGCGCTGTGTTAACAAACATTACCGGGTTGTCAAGCACAGGAAATAATTGTGCGAACTCGTAATGTCATTCTAGGAAATTAATTGTTATAGAGAACACATTTAGCCTGCTCCCCCAAAAAAAGGATAGCTGATCTACTTTCACTTTCTCGACTATTGAAAGTCATCCGTTGAATGTAGATCATTGTACAACTATTCATTGTGTAACTGTTATGTATAGCATGTGCGAGTTTTGTTATTGCGATTAATGTCTGAATGATTTGTCGACTGACGTCCCCTTTGCATTCATGGAAAACAAATATAGATACATTTGTTAAGAGTTTAATAAAGCGTTGGCCATTCGTGTAATAATAGTTTGCAAATAGATAATGTAAAATGAATAATTTGAAAATTTCATTCAAATTACTCTATTGTGAGCAAAGATATTGGCCTTAGAATGTTGACAGACCGTCCTGGTTGTTTGAAGCGAAGTCTCGCTCCTCCATTTTAAAATTAATAAAGATATTGCTGAATACGTTCTAATCTATTTAAATCGGAGAAACTTCACTTCACTCATTTCTTTAACTTATTTCCTTACCTTAATTATTTTGCTAGTTTGACGTTCAGTTCAAACCCTTATATTAAGCATATCCCTAACCTTTAAAAAAATTTAAAATTATCCCTTGGTCTTTTTTGGCTTTTCATGGTCAGTTTATTAGGAAATATATACCTTTCTTTAAAAACGCCTGGAAATTTCATCTTCTTCCAAGGATTTCCTCCAGGGTCCCATTTGGATGTTACCGAAACCACTGCTGTATCGTGATCATTGGCCCATGATCGTCTTGAAATCTAACTTCTGGCGGCTAACAAGATTTTCTGTCTGCGCCCACTGGTTCTTCACGCTGTGTCTGGTTCACGTGCACCATTTCTTATATCTGTAATACTATCTTACAGATTATAGAAGAACGGCATAGTGTATATAAGACCTTTATTGAGTACAGGAAATAAGACATACATCGGAAGGGGACCCTATTTCAAGTCTGCTTTAGTCTCAATAAACTCTTACAAAGCCTTCAACAATGAGCTGAGATGATAATCATATATTCCAGGAACCACTAGGGCTACACCATACCCGTACTAAATTATATTCTATTCCACTTACTATTTTGAAATTACTTGATTCACTTGTTTATTTTTTGCAAGGTCTATTTTCTGTCTTGTCCGCAGGTTTATCTTGTATATATTTGTTTTGCGTGTAGTGCGGTCGTCCGCAGGTGTATCTTGTATATATTTGTTTTGCGTGAAGTGCGGTCCTCCTGCACTTACTATTAAAGCTGAATGTTTGGATTCAAATTGTACTGACCCTGCATCCACTGAATACAGGGTTGTATCAATTGTTCTTGACATTGCCCACCGTCATTGCAACTGAGTCTTATGTGCCACACACCACCAACAGTTACTGTTGCTTGGTAGGATTTCTTAGACTTATACTAAACCCATTGCATCCAAACTATTTAATTACAGAAACACAATGCATGTTCTTGCTCTGCGTCGTCCTTCCTTTACCCACCAGCTGGACATGTGGTCACTGGTGATTTGAACATAGTCCAGAATAATAAGCTACGTGAAATTTTGTCCAAAGGACCCGAATACCGGGAACCGCAACCATTTTCATAGGATCAAAATTTCAAACTTTTTATGGATGCCATACAGGACTACACTGGATCATGGGCCCAGAGGGAAGATGTTATCTCGGATACTCTCTCTGATTGGACTAAGTCGATCAGTCGTTTACTTAACTGAAGAATATACATGCAACGTTTGTCAGTTGACACTAGGCCTAAATCTATTTTCAATGATGTTAGCATTGTTGAAAATCTCAATGCCTTGCATGCCTTGCATGCCTTGCATGACAATTATGTCATTGTCCCGGCTAAGGCGTCCAATAACGTAGTGTTTATATGTAAACGACATTATTTTGATTGTTCAAAGAACGTAATTGCGGGAAAACAATTGGCAGTGCTACATATAAACAATCTACTCTTAGTAAGGATTAAATTATATTCAATCACAAATCTGTACTCACTTCATTTGGTACTCCATGTTGAAATACCTATACAGATTTGCCCTTGTTGTATTGGATACCTAAATTACATAAAAATCTCCACAAGCAACTTTATATAGCAGGTTCTTCCTGTTGTTCCAAAAAACCACTTTCAAAATATTTGCATCTATACTAACGGCTGTTAAAGAGGGTATTCAAAAATACTGTGACAAAGTATACTCTCGAAGTGTAAAAATCAAATGTTGATATTAGAAAATTCCAAAGAATTACTTGATGGTTTGCAATCTAGATCCCTTTCTTCAGTCTATTCCATTCAAACGTTTGACTTTTCTACTTTGTACACTAAAATTCCGCATAGTAAATTAAAAGCCCAACCGAAAGACATTATTCTCAGTGTTTTTTTGTCTAAATCGGGTACTGCTTCATATCAATATCAGTACTAATTCCAAGGTTGAAACTGGACGATAGTTTTTTTAATAGCTCCGGGTCCCGGGATGGCTTTTTGAGAAGAGGTTTTATAATTGCATGTTTAAACGACTGAGGCATAATTCCAATCTTCATGCTGGTACTGACTATTTTGGTTAATACAGGAAGAAGAACATCTAAGACTTGAATGAAAGGACCGGTTGGGATGGGATCTAATGCACATGGGGTCGGTTTAGATTGCATAATAATATCTTCGAGTCCATCTTTTCTGACAGGATTAAAGTATTGAAAGCCGAGTTGAGCATGATCTACTGCACGAGTATCAGATACTACATTAGTCACGTTAAAACTAGTTCGGATTTTAGAAATATTATCAATGAAATAGGTGTTAAAATTGATTATTAACATCATCCTTAGTGGGAAAAATAACATCTTGAGACTTACCAAGTAGATAGTTTAAGGTTCCAAACAGTGCTTTGTTTCGTTTGCTGTTTCGGAGTATGATGTCTTGTCGTTGTATTTGTCCTTTTTGTAAATCATATGTGGCGCAGTCCCCCTGCACTAACTATTAGGGCTATCGCTTTGATGTAATATTCAGCTTTCGATTTTTCACAAGATTCGATGTGATGTTGCAGCACTCATTATACAACTGTCGATCGATTTCTAGCCTGGTCTTTCTTCACTTTCGCTCAGTCTTGCGTCTACGCTTTCGAGATTCAAGGAATGTGGGAGTTCTCGACGGTGCTTGTTTGTTGATTCGCACAGACTAGGTTTTGAGTGGTGCATGTTTGTCTAGTAGTTCTGACAGCGTAGTATCATACAAATCCACAATTCCATCCAAGTCATCAGGAGGATTACAGATGAGATTTGATTGAATAATATCATTTTGAAATTCATCAATGTTAATCGTTTTGATATTGCGGATCTGGATGATCCGTTTACTTGGTAGCGGTTTAGCAAAAGTTAAGGTGAAATGATATTATAAAATGATTTGACGTTTGTTTGTCTTCAACTTCAATTTGCTGAGTATTTGAATCGTCTCTAGTGATAACACAGTAAATGATATGGCCGGATTTATGGGTGGGTAGTGACACAAGTTGTTTAAGATCATGATTGTTCAAGATCGTTCATATTTTCTTAGTAAGACTTGTCAGGAATATCAAAATGTACATTAAAGTCGCCTAGAATAACTGTTGTTTCTTGTTTCTGGTCGAGTATATCTGTTAGAGCCGAAAAGTCATCAAAAAATAATTTAACTGTTGAATTGTTTTTCTTGGAGGGCGGTGGTTTGTAAATACATAAAAACCTCAAGGACTTAGCTCCGACACTTATTACAGTTCCAAAAAATTCGAATGATAAAGTCTGAGCTGGCTTAAAAGGTTGTAGTGTAAGGCTGTCTTTAAATATCATTGCTATGCCCCCTCCCATTCCACTGGTTCTGGGTATGTGCTTAATGTCATAGCCCAATGGAATCATTTCCCTAACTTTTGCATTATCACCATCTGGTCTTAACCATGTTTCGGTAAGAAAGAGGATGTGACCCTCCAGAACAAAACGGTACACGGCGTAACCCCTATTGTAATAATTCTAATAATAATGTTTTTGTCGTGCCAATTAAATCGACACTGGCGCCCCCAGAAGCCCCATCGGCGCCCCCAGCAGCCCTTGCCCCCTTTAACATTTTTGGGCTAGATACGGGCCTGGCTGTATGTCTTAGTATTTGATGCCTCGTGGTTTGACTTGGTATTTGATGTCTCGCTGTATGTCTTGGTATTTGATGTCTCGTGGTATGTCTTCGTATGTTGCGGAATGGTGTTGTGTCTCTAAGGTTTTTGTTTGTTTATCTATGTACCCTTTCTCTTCGATTTCCACTTGTTGTGGAATCCACACATGCGCCAAGTTACTTCCGTTCTCTAGGACTGTCTGATGCAGGTTCCTTATTCCCAAAATGACTTCTGGTCTTGATTCCTAGTTGTCATTTTGGATTGAAATCAAGCTGCTCATTGAGTCCCTTGGTATGACAAACTTCCTACTCTTCTAATCGGAGATCCAAAATATAGCACCACGGATGGCCCCTATCTCTGCATTGTTCACCGAGCAGTTATTGGGCAGTTCCCAACTTCTTTCCTGTTTCTACTTTCAAAGGAGTCCTTTGGCAGATATATTCCAAACGAGGTTGTGTCCATATCTTTTGGATTCTTTTGTTTGTCTCTTTTTGCACTAGGGGGTTTCCTTAACGCCCCGGCCAAAATTTTGCTTCATCGGGTCTCTCACAAAAGTGTATTTCTGTATGCTGAAAAAGGTTGGGGATTAATCGCCTTATTGCGAGATCTCAGCACCGTATCTTGTTGCCAGCTATTTCCTTCTTGGGGATGGGGGTAACACGCTGTGGGTTTTTTTTTTGGGGAGGGGGGGGGGTTGTAGAAGTGCTCCTCTACTAGTCCCCAGCCCTACGCCAGTCTCAATACAAAAAGCTTTATATTAGATGATGTTGAGCTAAAATAATTTATAATGCACCCAGTGTGGCAATAACTAAAGATGTAGTTGTTAGACTAATCCTTACAAAGGAATTTGCATCACGTGGACAAGTTGATCTTATTGACATGCAGTCACTTCCACAAGTGGATCATTTGACGAAATTTTTTGGTGTTGAAGGCTCTGACCTCAAAGCGTGCCACAGAATGTTATTATATGCGATTTATTTATCATCTAAACGAAAGATGCACAGAAGGTTTGCGCCTTTCATCAGTTACGTCGAGGAAGCCAGGATTCGTTCAAATTTATTCCCCATTTTTCGTCATGTTGCCGGTCAAGACCAACAACGGCATAATAGATTGAATTCCACAGTCATCGTCAGATGCCCTGTATCATTTTATTTGCTGATTTGCAGTTAAATATATGGTGAAACAGAAAAAAGAAGAAATGAAAAGAAAAGTGGTCTTTGTCAGAGATATGACTGCTGCATGAATGACAAGGGGAAATCACGCCGGAAAATTGAGATGAACTTTCTCGGCCAGTCTAGCAAGCCAGCACCTCACCCACTTACAAATTCAAAAGATGCAATTTTTTTCCCGGCTCTATATAAATCCATTTTCATCTGGCAGATTTTATGGGCTTACAGATTTTTCGTTTCCAAAGATATGATCTTAGTAGGAATGGATATATGTGAAAGGTCCGGACTTGTTAAAGAAAGAAATGTTAAAGAAAGAAATGTTGTTTAATGGCACATGCGCTCCAACCGGGCTATATTGCGCCAAACATATGGAGAATTTTGAGACAAACTATAATCAAATTATCACAGTATTATCATATATATACATCAATAAAAACAAATATCACAGTAAATGTCAAAATAAAAATAAATATAAACTTTATGCATATATATTTAAAACATGAAAATGAAAATTAGATATATACAATTAAAATTTTCTATAAAAAATTTTCTCTTTTAAAAAATCTAGAGCTTTACAATATAGCCCCGGTTGGGCAAACAACTGGTAAAGTGATTGGCAACGGTAGTGCCGTAATCTTGTATCTTTGAGATACTTGCACTCAATCAAAATGTGCTTAACTGTCAAAGGAACATGACAGTGTTCACATTCTGGTTGAGGCAAAACAACTTCATCTCTCCTGTTGGTTCTATAGGAGCTTGGCCAATCTCCTAAAAGAGGCTTAATGTGATGAAGTTTGTTAGTGTCTGCAAGATCCCAAGACCGTTGCCAGCGGTCATAAATGAAATGATTAATGCAAGATTTAAAATCTGCATATGGTAATAAAAATTGGGATAAGGGAGGATCTAAGGCAGATTTGGCAGCCAAATTTATCCATGTGACTGGTGAGCCAGCAAAGGACAAAGTCCTTGCTGCTCAACTTGTATGATAATAGCAGACTATAAATATCTGCTTTTAATGGGGGATCAAGCTGTTGATTATTTATTGCTTGTAATGAGGACAAAGAATCAGTAAAAATTATATATTTTAAATCAGATGATAATTGAATGAACTCTAAAGCCTGAAGAATGGCCTGGAGTTCAGCTGAAAAGATAGAAGCAGCAGGTGGAAGACGGATAGAGGTGGTCTCAGTTGGTGTCACAGTAGCCGAAGCTACCCGATCACCATCTTTAGAACCATCTGTATAAATAGGAGCATAATCACCATATTTAGACCTTAACTCTCTAAAGAGAGATTTGAATACCGTAGAGCTAGTATCTCGCTTTTTATGTTGAGTAAGATCGAATTCGATCTTTGGAGATATAGCCCACGGTGGAGTCTCAAAGAAAGGGGTATTCGCAATACTGTCAAGGCTGATACCAGCCTCAGACAAAAGGGGTTGTATGCGAATACCAAATGATGGAATAACTTTAGTCCTCAAAAGATATAAATGCTCATGAAGAAGTCTAAATATGGTGTTAAATAATGTGATCTGGAAGTGATGCTATTTTCGTAGCATACTGCAGGGCCAGTTTATCACGTCTGTTGTGCAATGAGGGCTCATGCGCCTCGACGTATAAACTGTCCACTGGAGAAGTACGAAATGCTCCTAAACTGATTCTAAGTCCTTGGTTGTGTATGGTGTCCAGCTCTTTGAGATAAGACTCGCGGGCAGACCCATACACAATACACCCATAATCGAGTTTGGATCTAATTAGTGCTGAATATAATCGGAGCAAGACCTTACGGTCTGCTCCCCAGTCAGTATTTGATAGGACTCTCAATATGTTGAGGGCTTTCAGACATTTCTTTTTTAGGTTTTTAATATGGGGGATAAATGATAATTTCTTATCAAATATCAGCCCCAGAAATTTGGTTTCATCCACAACTGGAAGGCGGTTGCCATCCAAGAAAAGTTCTGGATCGGGATGCAAACCTCGATTCTGACAGAAATGCATGCAGACAGTCTTGGATTTCGAAAAACGAAATCCATTTTCGGTTGCCCATTGTTGAAGTGAATTTAAACAAAGCTGCAACTTACGTTCGATTATCCGCATGTCTGTAGAACCATAGCACATCTGAAAGTCATCAACATAGAGAGCCCCGTTTGTACCTGGTTTAAGGCACGCTGGGATCGTATTAATGTTAATAGCAAACAGTGTTGGTGATAAAATACTTCCCTGTGAAACCCCCATTTCTTGAGGAAATGGGTCAGAGATGATTGATCCCAGTCGTACCTTAAATGACCTATCTTCCAGGAAATTTTTAATAAAGATAGGTAAGCGACCTCGTAGGCCGAGGTTATGGAGGTCGCGCATGATACCATGTTTCCACGTGGTATCATATGCTTTCTCCAGATCGAAAAATATTGCAACTAAATGTTGCTTCTTGATGAAAGCGTCCCTGACGAACGCTTCAAATCGAACGAGATGATCAAGAGTGCTCCTTTGGGACCGAAATCCACATTGGAGGTCTGTAATGAGGTTGTTGGACTCAAGGTACCAAACAAGCCTTCGATTGATCAATCTCTCCACGGTTTTGCAAATACAGCTAGATAAAGCGATTGGACGATAATTTGTAGGATTCGTATGATCTTTTCCCGGTTTAGGGATGGGAATTATTGTGGCTTCGTGCCACGAAGGAGGGAAATTCCCATCAACCCAAATCCGGTTAAAAAGATCCAGTAAAATAAGAAGTGTTATGTCCCGAGCTCGCCTTTAGAATCCCGGAGCTCTGCAATGGAAAAACGATCATTATAGCATTCATCATTACGGGACTTGAAATTAAGTCGCCTTTTCTCCTGTTGATTCTTAATGCCCCGAAAGGCATCAGAGAAGAAATTGGATGAGGAATTGAATGAAAATGTACTGGCCAGAGAATTAGCAATATCAGGAAAATGTTGTTAAGGTGGTATTGTCAACATTGAGATGGTTTACTGATAATGCACTACTTTTACCTTTAATCCTACGAATCCGGTCCGGTCCCATACCGATTTGGATGTGGTACGGGAATTGATCCTAGAGACGTAACCTTGCCATGAAGACTTTTTTGCTTGTCGTATGGTTCTGCGGGCCTTCGCCCGGACCATTTGGTAGGCTGCAAATGGTCATCACGAGCATTTGGCCGTGTAAATTATGTAAAACTGTTTAAAATATTATTGTCTCGAGGAGTTTGTCCTTTAATTGCAAGATTTCTTTTAAATACGTATTTAAATCAGAAAATTAGAGTCAAATGGGGCGAAACAACTAGTAGGACATTTAATGTGGGTAATGGTGTCAAACAGGGTGGGGTTTTGTCTCCGATATTGTTTACAATTTATTTAGACGAGTTATTGTCTCGATGTAAAAATAATGGAATTGGCTGTTATATAGGTCATGTTTATGTCGGCGCTTTAGCATACGCTGATGATATTACTTTTGTCACACCTACCAGACAAGCTCTTACTAAACTGCTAGACATAGCAAGTAAATTTTCTGAAAAATTGATCTGAAGTTCAATCCAGATA
The DNA here is from genome assembly GCA_917208275.1 of Patella pellucida. Classification (NCBI taxonomy): domain Eukaryota; kingdom Metazoa; phylum Mollusca; class Gastropoda; family Patellidae; genus Patella; species Patella pellucida. The sequence continues at coordinate 11,993,733 of OU795040.1, forward strand.
AAACAAAACTTCTACTATTCCCCTTTAATCAAAACTGTATCGACCCCGTTAAAGATATATATTTGGATGGCAAGGTCATTAAGGTCGTGTCGTCAGATAATCACTTGGGTTAAGCTAAGCGTACATCGGGCAGAAAAACTGGATATATCCAGTTGCAAGCAGGTTTCGGCAACTGAGGGGAACTGACGGGATACAGTCAGTTGCCGAAACGGGCCGATGTGTGTGGTCTTGCGACTGAAGAAAAACTGTCTATCTCCAGTTTCTGTCAGTTGCCCGTGTTCTACTTTTCGGCAACTAGTTGTACTCAGATCCAGAGTTTTCCCCCCGATGTGCGCGCTCCATAATCCGATAATCAACAACACATGACGCAAGTGTCAATCACGTGACTCGTTAAAGCGCTAAAAGAAAACAAAAATGGCGACTACAGAAGAGTGGACAGAGCGTGCTGAGGATCTCCTCGTCGAAATGTGGCGTGAAAGACCATGTCTTTTTGACACCACAACCAAGGCCTACTCAAACAGAACAACAAAACGCCAAGCACTCGAAGAAATTTCATTTAGTCTTGGAAAAAAGGGTAATTTTGGCTTGTTCTTTTTATCGTGCGTGGGAGTCAATTCAGTTCAATCATTCATTCATCATTAATTTCATTCACTCACTCACTCACCTTGCCTAGCCTAGGCATTTTCGAAATACGGTATATTTTAGCTTAAGATAATTCATTCATTATCCAATTTGACTTGCTGATCGAGGTGGTTCCTTTTTTCACAGATTTTCATAATTTTAATAGCCGAAGACGTCAACAAGAAAATGAAAAATATGCGAACTCAGTTTTGCCGGAATTCAAAAATGCCAGCCTCTGGAAGTGGAAGACGAGGCCTCACTAACCATCAGCAGTGGATACTTAAAAATTTAGAATTTCTCCGTCCATTTATGAAAGCTAGGGACACACAATCTTCATATCAGGTATGATATTATGAATGCTACAAATTTCAAGAGAATAAATGTTCATGAGAAAAATTGACAATTATTTATTTCATAAACATTAACATGGTGTTTGCTTTCAAACTATGACCAGAATTGAAATATTAAACTAAATTTTACTATCTTGCCAATCCACAGCACCTTCAGGGCTTACACAAAAGTCCATCAGCATTTCTCGCTTTTGTTTGGGTTGCTGACCACTATAATTGCTGTGTGGTATTCTGGTTGATGGCAGCTGAGTGTCCTCTCTCCATGTCCCGGGTGTCACATCATGTGTTGTGGCTGATTCTTGGTCAGCAAGTCCTTTACTCAGATAGTGCCTATCATTTTTTACAATGAGATAGTTGTGTAGCACACATGCGCACATCACCACTCTCTCTGCTACACGTGGCTCCAAGGAAATCCTATTCAGAAAAACTCTGAAGCGAGCACATAGAATGCCAAATGCATTCTCCACTACTCGCCTCGCCCGGGATAGACGATAGTTGAAAATTCTCTGTTTATAGTTCATATTCCTAAAAGGGAATGGCTTCATTAGGTCGTCCCTCAGAGGGAAGGCATCATCCCCAATTATGTGATATGACATTGGGGCATGCCCACCGGGAAGTTTGAGTTGGCTCAGGTATGCTAGCCAAACGTCGATTCAGAGCTTCTGCCAGAGAACACCCTGCAAACACACCTCCATCCGAGATTCGGCCATTACAACCGACATCTACGTAGATGAACTTGTAATCAGCATCTACAAGGCCCATTAGAACAATACTAAAAAAGTTTTTGTAATTGTAATAAAGTGAGCCTGAGTTTTTTGGGGCCCGTAAAGCTATGTGCTTCCCATCCACAGAGCCAAGTGTATTTGGAAAGTTCCATCTCTCCTGAAATCTTTTTGATATTCTGAGCCAGTCTTCCGGTGATTGCAGGTGGATAATTCCCAGGAAAATGACGAGGAAGATGAAAATGAATTATTATCATCTGATGATGAAGACAACACAGTGATTAGGGAAACACCCCGTCCCAGCCCCACCCCATCAAACAGCAGCACACTGCAGGAGACAAATAAAGTCGCCAGGACCCCTACACCAAACTCTGCTTCCAGCAATGATGGAGGGCCGTCGGCTAAGAAGAAGAAAGTGAATAACCCTGGACCAGCTGAGAGATCGAACAATCGGCTGACCAGAGAAAAACTGGCTGTTTTAAACAATATTGCTGAAAGTATAGCCAAACCTGCAGTCCAACCACAAGATACTAATTATGATGAGGATGACATATTTGGCCAATATGTCGCTAGTCGAGTCAGAAAGATCAATGACCAGAGAACAAAAACTAGGCTCATTGCAACCATCAACAATGCCATATCGGAAGCAGAGCTGGCACTTTTAGATCTAAGAATGCCAGCCTTTCAAAATCAGCCACAACAGCCACCTCCTCAATTCCAAGGCTACATGAACTTTTTGAACTCTTGAATAGTGTGTCCCTCCATGTACAACCAATCTTTGATGATATTCCAACAAGTATGTAAAGTTTAAAAGATTAAATAATATTCCAACTAAAAAAAAATCTTGTTACTTACTCTCATATAATCATCCTTCAGAACACTGTATATAGCATCACAAGTTTCAGGAACAATCTTTCCAATTGTTGTCGACCCAAGACGGAATGAGTAGCTTAGACTTTTGTATGATTCACCTGAAAAAAATAAATTGTCTAATTCAATTTCGAAAATAACAGTGTCCAATATAATCGGAATGCATTCTCAGATGATAGGATATGATAGAAAATCTATTTTGGTCATGTGTTTACATAGAAATAACAATAAATTGAATGACAATTATACCGCTAAACATAATATAGATAATTTGTAAATTTACCAGTGATTTGAATAGTGATTAATCTAGCTAAATTATAACATGATCTTTTTTATATTATACTGATTCACAACATTTCAATCAAGTATAGGGCCACATACCTGTTGCCAGGAATCTCAATGTTACTGCCAGACGCTCTTCTGCGGATACTGCCTTCCGAAAGTGTGTGCCCTGTCTGGCAATATGTGGCTTGACCTTCTGAAGTAACTCAGAAAATTGATCCGGTCCCATTCGAAAATAATTGATGTACGATGGAACATCAGATTCCTCCAATTCTCTCACCAGATTGGAATACGCCCCTTGCTGATCACGCCGCTTTAGCCAGGGTTTCATCCACATTCTCTTTCCCTTTTCACATTCGTCATCGTCGTCATCATCATCATCAATCAGCATAATTGCAGCAGCTGCAGCAGCCAATCGCCGATTTCGCTCAATTTCTAGCAGTTTCCTCTTCCTGACATTTTGCTTCATGATCTAAGAAATAAAAAAAAATTATGAGTGAATAATTATATACAACAACCATTAAATCTAGGCCTATTATAATTAAATTCAATAAATAGGCCAGCCCTAGCTAGGGTGTTAGGCCTATAGTACTATAAATTAATGTTAGCTACACAGATTTTGTATAAAATATCATTGATAGGATTATAATATATCCATTATTAATGAGATTTTTGTTATGATTCATTTCTTTGAACTGAATTTGAAATTGAATTAATTGCGATTGATGAGGTCTGAGGAAACTACGGACGGTGATGTAGTTAGTTTCAGAAAACTACCGGCCTACGGCTGACCAGGAATTAGCTAAATACTGCTATGTTCATATTTGTATCATTTGCATACATTATGGTCAACATCCGTGAGCGCTAGAAGTGTATACAACGAAATAAATCATGAAATTAGTGAGTGACAAACCTTCGACATGGAGAGCGCCATTTTGGAAAAGTCACATGATTTTCAGCGCCCTCTGTTGCCGTTGGTGGATAACAAGTTCCAGTTTGTCCCAGTCGCTACCCGATGTGAGCGCTCTGATTCTCGAGACTGGCCTGCACCTGTCAGTTGCTGGTTTTCACAAAATTTCCGATGTGAGCGGGGTGAACGACTCACTGGCTACGGATATATCCAGTTTCTCTGCCGATGTACGCTTAGCTTAACACACTGAACTCAGCATCCAAATCTGAACACTTATTAAACTGTGTTAACAACTTCTTAGTTAGAGTAAATGTAACCCTAAAGAATTTTAAACTTGTATCATCTGTCACTAAATATGAATTGTTTAAAACATATTGTATGCCATTATATGGGTGTCACCTTTGGGATTATTCTCATAAAAGCATTCATTTATTTTATACAGCATGGCGTAAAACTATAAGACGGTTTTTTTTTATTTCTCAACGTACACACAGTAATCTTTTACATATTATTTGTAATGATGTTCCTATAGATTGTCAATTACACAAAAGATTTTTAAAATTTTATCTCAGTTCATATAATAGCAGTAATACATGTTTAAGCATATGTAGTAAACATGCTCTGTATGGAAGCCAGTCTGCAGTTTCTAATAGTATCAATTTTATTTGTTTTAAATATAATTTATGTAAATATGACCTGTGTAATTTTAAATTATCTAAAATCGCCACAGCCATTTCATGTCCAATTACTGATAAAGACATCCAACTCGGAAATAGTATAAGAGAATTTATTAAATATAGAGATGTAAACTATGATGATGCTAGAAACCTTGAAGAAATTATCAACTATTTATGTACATCATAGAGAAAAGATTAGTTATATTACATATATGTTTATAATTATGTAAATTAAGTAAATTATTTATTGTATTGTGTACTATGAGTACGAAATAAAGCATTATTATTATTAAGATAAATAAAATTTCAAGAAAAAGAACCTTCACATTTTAAAGTGAAAATGAGAACAACAACCAAAAAAACCGCAAACAATTCACATCAGATTAAGGAACTATTTAAAAAAAAAAAGGGCTCCCTGCTCCCCTACACCCATTCCACAGCAATGATACAGTTTCTGTTTAATTCAGGCCCCCAAAAAGTAAGCAGTTTTCTACCATAAAATTAAAATTTCATTATCAAGCTCACAAAATATATCGATCAAATTCAACAACCTATTAATCAAGTATTCCAAACTGGATAAATTAGATATAATCTTAAAAAATTAGATCTTGCACATTTAATATTTTCTATGTTACTGTTTTACAAATTACGTGTATGACAAATCACACAAATATAAAAATATACTGGCAATACAAAGCGTCTGCTAGGACCAAGATGAAAAATAAGGAGACAGTAATAAATCGTGAAAAAAAATTGCTTAAGATGGAGGGTCACGCAAAAAGTTGTGGGTGCTTATGTAATCTTAACAAGAAAACAATCCTAAGTTTTAAACAAAAATGGCAAGGTACTCGTCCCTATAGCTAGTTCAATGGAATGTCCCGATTCCCTAATTAAAAGCATAACAAAATTTTAAGATATAAACCGGGATCAAATTTGACGGACACAAACACGCAAAATATGTTGAACGAAAAAATAAAATGTGTTACTTATCGAGACCATAATTATGACCGAAATACGGAAATGCAATATTTTATTTATGTCCTAAGTTCCTTGCAAAATGTAAAAAAAAGCGATATCTATATATCCGGCGTTTTATGACAACATATATCATTCTTTCCACATTGGGTTAAATCCCTAAGAATTATACAGAAACTGTAACATAGCATTCCACTTCCAAAGGAGATAAAATAGTATCCTCAACTGCATAAAAATACTTTCTGACTGGCATTGAATAACCAAATGATTACCATAGTACATCCTACTTAAACAAGACTATAGAATATAAGATGGTAGCCAACTAGATATCCCATTCCAATCAAAAACATCAATAAGTTGCAGATAGTATCTCATCATTTAAAAAATAATAAATAAAAACATTAAAAAAAAAACCCAATAAAAAAACTTTCAGTTAATCCATGTGGCTCAAGGCACGCCATGGACTACTTACGCAACAGACCTGACACCAATCCTAAATTATACAACTACAAGGACATATATTATTAAAAACAAAAAAAAAACCTATAAAAAAACTTTCAGTTAATCCATGTGGCTCAAGGCACGCCATGGACTACTTACGCAACAGACCGGACACCAATCCTAAATTATACAAGGACATATATTATTAAAGACAAAAAAAAAACCCAATAAAAAAACTTTCAGTTAATCCATGTGGCTCAAGGCACGCCATGGACTACTTACGCAACAGACCTGACACCAATCCTAAATTATACAAGGACATATATTATTAAAAACAAAAAAAAAACCAATAAAAAAACTTTCAGTTAATCCATGTGGCTCAAGGCACGCCATGGACTACTTAAGCAACAGACCTAACACCAATCCTAAATTATACAAGGACATATATTATTAAAAACAAAAAAAAAAACCAATAAAAAAACTTTCAGTTAATCCATGTGGCTCAAGGCACGCCATGGACTACTACACAAGAGATATAATCCTAAATGATTAATAAACAACTTAAATAAAACCTACTGAAGGCGCCTTAAACCAAGCTTTAAAGCCATCAGGACTGACTAAGATGTACCTTATCACCACCAAAACTACTTTTTGTACCACGCACTTTTCTACAATTATCCCAAAACCTAACCTGCGCCAAATGACATATTTGATCTTTTAAGATCCCATTGATAACAATCCTATGCTCCTCATATAATCCTACTGAAATATGCCGGGTTTTAAAGCGTGGAAAGATAGACCCAACATAAACTACTGCCCCGGGACACTGAACAGAAACCCTACTCACTAAATTTATTATATTAGCTGCTGTGATATTAGGCTGTTGGTGGGTACTAAGATCATTCCCCCCAGTCTGCATAAAGACAACACCCGCATCTGAAGGAATATCGGCTACCTTTCCCATTAAATTTGCGGCTGTCCCTCCCGATCTTTTAACATATTCAATCCTAACACTCTCCCCATTCTCTGTCTTTAGAGAATCACCTAACTCAGACTCTACTCTGCTTACAAATGAATGCCCAAATACACAGACAGACATTTTAATATATGAAATATAAATACTTACTAATTGTATTATTAAATCTGTAGGTATATATTGATTATCTATAAGTATAACCTAAAATAAATAAAACAAATTATTAACAAAGTAGGCCTTCAAACAACAAATAATATAACGGTGTGTTGTGGGAGTTACGAGCGCGGACGTCAGTGAAAGCATGCCTGACATACTTTTTTCTACATATCTTCGTAGGGATAAGAAACTATTGTTAAACTTCATACTTATAAAAATATTAGTCACAGATGTCTGTCCTGTCAATGTGTATTGTGTACACACTGTCACAAGACCTGAGGTGGGACACTTATTCTAATTCCGCCAATTGTAATATTGACGAATTCGTCGGGGTGTGATTACTGTGAAGCAATTTATTATTATAATTAGGATAAAAACGAGTTTTAGGCAAGGTTAAGTAGGACAGACGTGGTACTTACACACAGTTGTAAAATAATCTCTACACTTCTACAGCAACTGTAAATTAAGTAAAAAAAGACATTTGTTAATTTCTGGCAATCATCCGGGCGCACAACAATATTTCAACTACAGTAATATTACATTACTATTAGGCCTATTAGATCTAGTTTACTTCGCGATGATGAGGCTTGTCTGGAACCAGCACGGCCTGTTAAAATAGTGTAAATCAAAATCTCGATCGACAATAATAATAGCAATATCCCTTCCACTTAAAAAAACAACCGATGTACCATTAAACTAACTCGTATGTCAAATTTGTAGTCTACATGTATGAATGATGTACTTACTCAATGGCGTCTATCTCCAAAGTGAGGAGCTGAAGCCCGCCAAAATTATATAGGGTTATTTCATTGGCTGTCTTGATCAGTCCTCCCGCCAAAATCAATTTTATTTTTTACAAAAACAAACAGTGAAACATTACGAAACGAATTTTAAATTGAAAAAAAAGGTAACGAAATAATCAGATTGGAATGATAATCTAAACACTAATTAGGAAAAAAGAAAAGTTAATACAAAAATGAATCTTTTAATTGAACAATTTTTGCCTGGAAGAGAGAGTGCATTCCTTAATATACTGATGATATCCGTGTGGCTCAAGGCACGCCACGGACGTATTTTTATGCCCTACCTTTTAAATGCATCTTAAGTTGATTAAGCTATTAAGTGAAACCTATATTCACGCCATGAATACCCCTGCTGTAAGACCCCTCTCCCCCCACCTCTCTCTTACAAAGAAATTTAATTAAAAAAAAACAAACTAGCATACTCTGAATACTGATGTTCGATATTATTAATACTACCGGCTTCATATATATGTTCATGACCACAACCTGATGAAAGACTAAATAACTGTTTTCTTTGAGTGGCATTTAGCAATTAAAGAGTAAGGGTAACCCACATTAAAACTTATATGGAATAACAATTACTGGTTTATAATCCACTTTAATAATATCAGAATAAATGAACAATAATGCAGAAAGGAACTGTTGTGTTTTACAGTAATTCCATTCTACAGAACACTACTTCCTTTTATCATTTTGGACTTTTACAGAGTGGACCAGAAAAGTTAGCAAGATGTCCACAAACAAACCATATCTTTTCTAGCATTGGACATAGGGAAATTGGAATAGTGTTTTGGAGAATGGCGTACTCTTTAATTTTTCGAACAGCCCGTTCGACATGTACCCTTAGAGCAGCAATACTTCTTGATTTGTCCAATTGAGTATCAGTAAATTGGTCTTGGCCTTGTAAAAATGATGGTATACATAAACTTACTCCCCTGCTCTCCAAATCTTCAGCAATGTCAAACCCCCTATCAACCATTAATGAATCCCCCTCCTGTAATAAATCTAAAAACCCACAATGACGAATAATTTTTTTGTCTGAACAACGACCAGCGTACAACTGCGATAAAAAAGTTATTTGACCAGCTGGAGAAATAGCTAATAAAGCCTAAGCGGTATTGTGGTGCTTATATGACTTGGCCATATAGGTAAAAATTTCAAACGATCAGCCAAGAAAATGATCCATGTATTTAAAAGTTTAGAGACATGACCTTCCGATAAACCATATAAATCAGATAAAAGCTTTTCAGAGATACCTTTCCGTAATCTAACTAAAGTTATGAATAATTCCTCTAATGGTTAAATACCCCTAGAGGGACCTCGCTTATTAATTAAATCATAGGTTGCACCTTCCGATGTGTTTTCAGTACCAACATAGTATAAAAAATTGCATTCTGGTAACAAGTATTGATAAAAACTATAGAGTGAGATATATGATTGAAATCCAGTATAGTGCTTTATATCAGCATCTGAGTTAGCAAAACGAAGGAGGTTAAATTTTTCAATACTTCTAAGTTTTAACAAATGAAGATTTAACATTTCTTTATTTGGAGAGGAATCAGCACTTATATTTTTTAAACTATCGATCGAACTAGCTTGTGAGCTTAAATTAATTTCATCAGGTGTGGTATTATTTATATAATTGTCTTCATCAGAATTTGAGCTAACATTAATAATATTTGAATCTTGACTTAAAACACTGTCACTGTCACTAGTTGCAGAAATTATATCTTTTACAGTAGGCCTAGTGGTACTAGGGGTAAAAATATTATGTTCTTCTTGATCGACACTTATTCCAATCAAATATTGTTGGCACGGATCCTGTTTTAAGCCTACGACGAGTTCTATACAAATTTGGCAGTTGATAATTATTATCATTGAAGTGTAATGAACAAATTCTGGTATGTGAATTTAAAGAAAAATTTGGTCCAATATCTCTTTTGATATTAATAATCCATTGTTTACAAAGTACTTGATCTTTAGGAAATGAGTGAAAAGATAAGGAAGAGTCGGCTCTAGAGTCACTTGTACAAAGTGGAACACAACAATGGTGTGGCATATTTAAGATATAATGAGTTGATTAAAAAAAATGATAATGGTTGATTAAAAAAATTTATAATTAGTTGATTAAAAAAAATTATATTGAGTTTATTAAAAAAAATTTATAATGAGTTGATTAAAAAAATTAAGGTAAATTTATCAAGTTAAAAAAGTAGTCCAACGGTAGGCTAATCAATATCTCCTGAAAAGAAACAAAAAAATAAATATTTTAATAAAATATGATTTGATATAAAAGGGGTTGGGTTTTTTCAGCGGATGATTTTTTAAATAAAAATACCTTTTCTGACAATGATGGATCTTCCACAACTTGGAAGTTCTACAGCACAATCAATCCACAGTAAACAAGGCCTATAAGTATAACAAAATGGACATAGATTATAAATTAATATATACAAGACAAATGAATGAAATGGGGTTTAACGTCCTACGCTTAAGCACCGTACCTGGGCTAATTGAAGACGGGCATACGCCACAGTGTGCAATGAGGGAAATTTTGCCCGGACAGCGGCGCTACGGCCTACTCTTATATCGAATTCCAACTGCCAAGGGATCTTTTACGTGCACTCCAATTTGTACACGGGACCTCGGTTTTTCGTCCCATCCGAACGACTAGGCAGCTGTCCTTGTCAGGCCCTCCTTCTGCATCACTGACAAGGGGAAATCACGCCGGAAAATCGAGATGAACTTTCTCGGCCAATGCAGGGATCGAACACTCAACCTCCAGGCTAGCGAACCAGCGCCTTATCCACTTAGCCACCGTGATCCCCTATACAAGACAAGCTTAGAGCAGTAAATCACTTAAAAGGACAGGTGTAGGGTCTAATTTATGTTTTATTAAATAATAACTGTAGAAAATTATGCAAAAATGTGCACGAAAACGTCTTCAGAATATCTGATCGAAAGAAGCAGACGGACTTTGTTATTTTATTATATTTAGAGTTGTTCCCCCTCGATTTACCTCCTCAAAAATAGTAAAAATAGAAAATTAAAATATACTCACAATGTAGACTTCTCCGTGGAATTAAAAAACAACCGAAAAATTTATTCGCGACAAATATTATGGTGTTTGAAATAATTAGAACAGTCGCGAGAACCGCAGCCAGGTGCGTGAAGTGTTGTGAATCTCACCGTTTCGGCATAATAAATTGGCCAATACGACGACAATATTGACATTTTGAAGCTGGAAAAAAGACAAATTGACTAGCGGAAGGTTATAAAATCAAACTACGGTCGATTTGATAACTGTCATTCCATAAATAAATCGGTAAACAAACATTTCAGTCGAAAAAACACGTATTTCTCGCTATGACCCCATCGGACGCCATCTTTGTTTTTATGCGAGAGAACGCCGCTAGGTGGAGCGGAACTGGAAAGTCGTCAATTAAGGCCTAGATTAGTTGTGCGTTAACCATTCCCCCAATTCCTTATGTCACTGTGTGTATTTCCGATCTATTTCCATCATATCCTAACAGGGCGAATGTATTTATTTACCTAATTCCTGTCTCCGTACCTGGCAATTTATCCAAAGGATTGGCGTCTCACCCAAATTATCTCCCCTTAATGTAGGTATGTGGAATCTGACGTTAGCGTCATAATCTTATGACGTCATTCGCTGTGATCAGTTTTGCCAGAACCGCTTCGTCAACACCTCTGCAAAATAGCTCCTGATTGGCCCAGAGTGGGAATCGCGGGGAAAACCCCTCATTATTATGCAGTTGAGATCGTATATTGAGCCTCGGTTTCGAAGTTTTAATTTTCAGCTGGTTGATATTGGTGACGAATGTCACAAAAAAAAAATTCAACTTTACCACATCAGTATCGGTTGAAAAAAGATTGTGACGAAAATAAACGGTAATAGGACGTGAAGATATATATCTTGTCGCTATTTCGGTGAAGTTTCATGTTGATACAAGCATTCGATCATGTTAAAAATTTATCCGGAATGGAGTATCCCCATTTGAGAATTTTCAAAATGGCGGCCTTTTGTTATTATTGCGGACGAAAATTTGTCTGATTTTCCTTTGTTGGAAATGCCTTCATTTTTACAAGTATTCAATTCCAAATAAGAAAATCAATAAAATATTTCATAAGATTTAATGCTGCTTTAATCAAAAAATTCAACGTATGTAGTTATAAATCCAATCAAAACGACCTTTCATCACGGCGATTCGCGCTTCTGTTTACATAGGCGGCGCTATATTGAATAAATTAACCAGATAGAGGGCCGGTCAAACCACGCCTCTCACGTCTGCTGAATATGTAAATGGAACAATTACCCGTATGTAAACACTAAATATAAGGAATTCTCTTGATGTTTCACGTTGATGTTTCACGTTTTTTCGCTTTGATTTTCCAATTTCACAAAATTGATGTTTTCACAATTAATTATTTTTCATCTTATTATTATTTCAGATTATCGACAGTATAATTTCTATTGTACTATTTCTACTACTAGCCTAGTAACCTAGTTTTCGATTTTTATTATTCAAGTAAAAAATATACAACAGTTTTAGTGAAGGTAAGTGTAACTTAACATCAAAATGGTATTATTAGCCTCACTTCCAGGTATTCGGCCATTGATTTTGATTGAAATGTGTATATAACGTAACACTTAGAATCCTTGTCAGTGAGGGGATCACGAAGCTAAGTGGGTAAGGTGCTGGCTCGCTAGCCTGGAGGTCGGATGTTCGATCCCTGCATTGGCTGAGAAAGTTCATCTCGATTTTCCAGCGTGGTTTCCCCTTCCTTGTCAGTGATGCAGACGAAGAACCTGACAAGGACAGCTGCCTAGTTGTTCGGATGGGACAATAACTGGTTAGGTGCAGAAGCGTAGGACGTTCAACCCCATTTCATTCATTCATTCCTTGTCAGCAATGCAGAATGGAGGGACTGACAAGGACAACTGCCAAGTTGTTCGGATGGGACAAAAAAACAAGGTCCTGTGTTGCGTGTACACATTGGCGTGCACATAAAAGACCCCTTGGCAGTTGGAATTCGATATAAGAGTAGGCCGTAGAGCTGCTATCCGGGCAAAATTTTCCCTTATAGCACACTGTATGATGTATGCCTGTCTTCAGTTAGCCCAGGTTAGGTGCAGAAAAGTAGGACGTTAAACCCCATTTTATTTCCGTCTCTGATCCCCCTCCCCCACATTGTGCCATAAAACTTCATTCATTCATTCTCACTTGATCATAATTCATAACATGCTTACCTTTTATCTTTACAGGAGGGCAGAATGTCAGGAAAGAAGAGAAAGATGGGCCCACAGACAGATGAAAAGGCCGGAATATCAAGGCGCCACCTGCAAGAGCATTTTTCAATACTTCCCACAGACAGTGACAATTTGTAGATGGGACATATCATGCATTTGTTTAATGCATGTCATGGTAGCCGTAAGGCTACTGCTGTCAAACTATTGGCATTGTTCCCACAGGAAGTGGAACGCTTTTTCATAAATGGAATAAAGCGAACGGTAGAGGGGTTCTCAAAGTTTAAAAAACTGAATGATCCCCTCGAAATGATAAAATTTGAAAAGAAATGCAAAGAGAAATTTCATTATAGTAAGCAGTCTGCTCCTGTTTTGGATGAGCCTGCTGTTCTTGTTGAGATGAAGGCGTGTATCTACCACGGGCGTATGATACCATAATTGCAGGAAATTACATATGAGGTTATTATAAAAGTGTTAAATATCTATAGGACTGTAATTTCACAGTAGTTGTCGAGCATCTGTGGTTTTGAACTATTTGAATAATGAAGTACTATCAGTAATATAAGTGTTTCCTATCCAATATAAACATTAACATGTGGTTCTAGTTTACAGTAGTTGTCGTGCTTGTATTGTTATGAATTAGTTTGGGATAGTGAAGTACAATAAGTTATATAAGTGTTTTCCCAACTAATATAAACATTAATATGTGGTTATACTTTACAGTAGTTATCCTGTTTGTGTGGTATGGATTTTATAATAAGTGAAGTGCAATTAGTAAATTAAGTGTGTTTCTCAAATACAAACAATTAAATTTGGTTACTCCTATAATTGTGTGCTATGTTTAATCACCTTGTATATGTTTTGATAAGTTTCCTTCTGATCTGTGTTGAATATACTAGTTTAGGATAGTGGGTTTCACTAATATGTTATTATAAGTTTCTCTTTGATCTGAAATTTACTAGATAAGTGGTTTACTTAAAGGGTTATGGACTTTAATTTGGTGTTATATAATTTATGTATATGGTTTCATATGGCTTCTTAATTATTATGATTGATTGACTGTTACTTGGTTTTTGTATAGGTTTTTGGCTTTAATTGGGTGTTATATATTTTATGTAAATGGCTTCATATGGTTTCTCAATTATTAAGATTATTTACTGTTACTTGTTTTTGTATATAAACCCTCTGTATATTAATTTTATTATCATTAGCTTGAAAACGTTGAGAGAATCCTCAACGAAACGTCGCTTTAATTAAAAAAGTAATTGTGTTCCATATTAAGTGTTTGTGTTTATTACAAAATGAGTATATTAAAAATTGCATTCAAATTAATTGAGTCTGAGCAAAAATATTCGCCTTTGAAGGTTCAACAAGATTTGGACACTGATTGTAACCACCGTATTGGTTGTTCGAGGCTACGTCCGCTTCGCCATTTCTTCGTTACATCATTAGATGACTGTTCCGTTCTAATTTGCTTAACATCGGACCCGTCTGATGAAATCAAAGGTTGGTTATGGTCTTGTCATTTTAATAAATCTTTAATTAATAGTTTATAAAACATTTAAGGCCCAACGAACGACCCGCAAAAGACAGATTTAGCTCTTGTGTGATGTCGCTTTAAATGTTAAATAATTAATTTAGATATTGTCGGGAAGATATAAACCAGTTTCAGTAAAGAAAGAAATGGTTAAATTGAAATAGTTAAGTAAAGCAGTGTCATGTAATGAATTTAATAATCGATACACAAATATAATGACATAACATAACAGACCCGGGACTGTTCAGCGCAGTGAACGCTTACGGTTGGCCCCCGGATCCATTCACTTGATTTGATAATTGTTTATTTTTTTTACAATGTATATTTTCTGTCTTGTCCGCAGGTTTATCTTGTATATTTTTTTTGCAGTGGACGCTTACGGTTGGCCCCCGGATCCATTCACTTGATTTGATAATTGTTTATTTTTTTGCAATGTCTATTTTCTGTCTTGTCCGCAGGTTTATCTTGTATATTTTTTTTCCGTGTAGTGGGGTCCTCCTGCACTACTAATAAAGTAAAGAGTTTTTAAACATTTTAAAAATCATATACAAGGGAATGTCAACTGTAACTGCTAGGCATTCATGCGACCTTTTTATATGCCTGGAAACATCAGTACGCAAACAAATACATAGTTAATTGATGAGTTAATAATTCGAATCGAAAGCCAACCTTGGTAAATATAAAAAATGGGGTTTAGCGTCTTACTTGTCTGCATCGACTGGCCTATTGAAGATGGGCGTATGTGCTATGACAGACATTTTGACAGTACAGAGGCGCTACGAATAATTCGAATTCCATCTGTCGGTGGAATGTTTTTACCCGCACGCCAATGTGTACATGGGACCTCATTCAGCCTAAACGACTGGACGCCGGCTGTCATTGCAAGGCCCCCATCATGTAACAGAGTATTTGGGAAACCGTGCCTGAAAATCCGGGCCAACACCGTGGGCGAACTCGAGACCTCCTGTTATCAAGCCAGCGTCCTAACCACTGAGCCACCTCGGCCGCCTTAAATAGTAAGGTAAGAGATGTATTGTGTACGATCAAGATAAAGTGTGTTATGAGGTAAGTTTTGCCCGGGAAGTGGCGCTACGGCTTACTCGAATTCTAGCTATCAGGGGATCTTTAACGTGCATGTCAATATGTATACGGGACATGGGGTTTCCATCCCATCCGAATTTCTATATGTTGACCATTGATAGGCCCTCGGCTACCTACCGCTAACAAGTGGGAACCACGCCGGAAAATCACAATGAACTTTCTCGGCCGATGCCGGGACCCCCAGGTTAGCGTAGCCCGGGTGGTGGACAAACGTTATACGATAAGCACTCTTTATTTTTTTATCATTTCACTTCGACCTTCCATCTCGGTTATTTTATAGGGAAAAACACCCTGTCCATTATAATATGTTTATTATAGGCCTACTCATACTTACGGTAGAAATAGTTTGTTTACTTTCCAGGCTAGTTTCTATAATTTTCGTTTCATCTCGAAACTGACCATCTTTTTGTGTTTATTATATCACATTGTACAACCACATGTTATAATAGTATGATCAACTTGTGTTTAAACTGTGTACGTCTGGGCCACATGCATTGGGTGAGGGGGGGGGTGGCTAATGATTTATAGAATGTATTTAAATGGGGTTTAACGTCCTACTTTTCTGCTTCTAACCTGGGCTAATGAAGACGGGCATACGCCATAGGGGAAATTTTGCCCGGGCAGCGGCGCTACAGCCTACTCTTATATCGAATTCTAACTGTCAAGAGATATTTCACGTGCACAACGACTAGAAAGCTTTCCTCGTCAGGCCCTCCGAGTTATGTATCTATGAAATAACGCATCTTTTATTAAATCAATGTACTAATTTGTTAATCCTTCTGTTTGTTGATTCATGCATATATTTATTTTATTTTCCTGTTCTTGTTTTCTTAACGTACTCCCGAAATGACATAGTTTGTGTCGAGTGGACGTTTAACTCCATTTCTCTCTCTCTCTCTCTCTCTCTCTCTCTCTCTCTCTCAAATACATCAACAAAAATAATGCTTTCAATTAAAATGTATGTATTATGTATAAATATTTTACGAATAAACATCTTTACAAGAAAAACTAAAATAAAATCACAGCTCCAGCTAACCGGTCATCTCTGGCTAGCGTTCGTGGTTTCTATTCTAATTCCGGTGTGGGCGTACGTGGCTTGGAGATATATAATATAGGGATTACCTTCTCAATCTCGGGTTGTCTGTGATATCACCTCGGTGGAAGCGATTTCACACACACACAACCTCGTGGACTTACGGTTTCCTTCTACAGGAGGGGGGTTGGATGGCCGAATGGTTAGCTCATGTGTGCTGTATCATAAAGCCTGTCATTGAGTTAACTGGCGTTGTTTCGAATCACCGGTTGTACGTGACAATGACTAGGGTCGCCTGTTCAACCTCGTTGGTTTACTCCGGACCCTCCGGTTTCCTCCCTCTGTTAAAGACCCCTACGCGCAAGCGAATTATTAAAATATAATTAAACCATATGTTAGTCCCGAAATGACCTAGTTTGTGTCGAGTAGACGTTTAACCCATCTCTCTCCCTCTCTCTCTCGGAAACGGACGTTATAGAAGAAAGCCACGCAGAGTTTACAATTTAATGAACCAAAAAAAATGTATAGAGAATCAATCCCGGTTTAAATGTATTTATTTAAAAGTAAACTTGTATTACCCAATGTTACTTTCTGTACCACTTAGATAAGTCGCTATTTAGTTATACAACATGTAACAGGAGAACACTAAATACATCTTATACTAGATATAATGTCAATCCACACTAATCATAGAACGTGTTCGGAATTCAAACAAGTAATTCAATATGGTCATAATTTGATATTTGACCTGCCCCGTTATCTTAATAAGCACTATATTTCGGGACAGTCATCACTTAAGCGACATCGTCATCGGCCTGAACATGTAGTTGAAGATTAATTAGAAAGTGTGTATACGCCTCCTTTTTATGTTGTGCGTTTATAACAAGTTGATATTAAATTAGTCAAGAGAAGAGACAGGAACTGACCAAGGAATAATGTTTTCGAAGAATATAGTTTATTTACTTCTTCTTGTCTTACTCACAGGTGAGTGATATTTTTGAGTAGTTGATATTTTGTGAGAGCACAGTGTTAAGTTTAAAGCGAGAATTTCAAATTTTCTAAGAACGTCAATACATAATTTTCTCTATCATATCCTGAATAGGTTATCAACTCACTATTATATCAAACCCCTTAGAAATTATTGGCACAAGAAATAATAACACAATTGCCTCCCTTGTTTTCCTATTGACTACATGGAATAGTCATCTTTCAAACGTTGGAATTTGAAGTTGAAAATGATATTTTTGCCAATTTCTCAGCTGACAATAGTGAATTATAGGATTATTTTTTAACAACGTAGGACTGTTGATGGATACCGTCTATTTTAAAGGCTTTATTTTAATACAATTTAAAAAAAAATAGAACTTAAAAATTTGAAATTGTAGTTGTATGGGCTTAAATAACTTTCTTTAATTTTTAGTTTGCCGAGAGTGAGGTTTAACCCTATACTTAAAATGACAGTGATTATTTGTGTTGACACTAATATATTCGAAATACTTTGGCCGTTTTGAACTTCCAGGCTCTTCAGTTATATTAATCAGTAAAGAGTGTCATAGAGCAAGGGTAGGTGGGGCAGATATTCCAGGCGACAAATTTGTTTTAGGCACTGGAAAAAATAATTTTGACATGAAATATGGGTTAACGCCCACTGTTAAGCCCCGACTGGGCTTATGAAGGTGGATATATGTAAAAAAAATGTGATATGAGGGGAATTGTGCCCAGGCAGCGGCGCTACGGCCTACTATTATATCGAATCCCAACTGTCAAGGGATCTTTAACGTACACGTCAATGTGTACCTGGGACCTCGAGTTATAATACCACCCGAAGGACGGGGGGCGCCATGCCAGAAAATACCGATGAACTTTATCAGCAAACACCGAGTTCTAACCCGCGACCTGTAGCCCAGCGAGTCCTCGTCTTACACACCCTAGCCACTGTGGCTGTCCATAGGGACAGTTAACATAATATGCAAGGAGCAGTACATGTAAATGGTTTTGAATTTTTTAGTAATGATTTGGGTGGGAACGGGCGACACACACTCTAATGTAGTTAAGAAATCATTTTAAGTTTGATTAAATTACAGGTTCAGTTGAAAGTATATACAAACGATGGAAACCAAACACTAACTTTGAGAATCCAAACAACTGGAATGTCGGACGTGTACCATGTGGTAGCGACATTGTTAAGTTTGCCACTGGTGATGCACTTAGTCCCACTGTTTACCTTCAAACCAATACAACGATAAAGGAACTGGTAAGCTTCGCGGTCGTTTTGATCGTGAACTTAAAACCTGTTTTTGAAACACTCTCTCTGTGCTGAGTGCGGACTGTGAAAGTGAAAAAAGAGAATATGTCCATAAGAAAATAAACTCAGAAGTGTTTAAGCCTTTTCTTGGTATATAACAATATGATTATTTGTATACTTTTGATTTAAAATGGAGGGTTAGAAGGAAGAATGGTTAGCACGTGCGCGCTGTATCACGAGGTCTGTTATTGAGTCAACTGGTGTGGTTTCGCCTGTCAACCTCGTGGGTTTTTCCGGGTCCCCTAATTTCCTCCCACTGCTAAACCCTACGCGCAAGCGAATTATTGAAATAAAATTGAGCAATGTGGTGGTCCCGAAATTACCTAGTTTGTGTCAAGTGGACTTTGAAACCTATTCCACCCTCTCTCTCTTTTCAGTGGCTTCCAATGAATGGTGAGATGATATTTGGTGACAATTCGATTCTAAGTTTCACTGATACGGCAACAGATGATGCGAATTGTCCAGATGCTGACGGGGGTAAGTAAATGCATATGTTAGTCTCGAAATGACATAGTTTTTAACATTATCTAGTTTTTAACTACTATAGCCTGAAACTCCAGCTCTTTATCTAGTCTTCTATAATGTATCTTTAAAGACAACGTGTCAAATAAGGAAAAGTTCTCTACATAAAGTAACTAAAGCCCCGTTTACATGACGAAATTTGCACACGTGCAAATCTTTTGCATATATGCATTTTTACTCATGTATGCAGATTTCGTCATGTAAACGCATTTGCATACATGTGTAAAAATACTGCAGGTTTTGCACCTGGTCCTGACCAGATGCAAAAGTATATTTTTATGTATGCAAAAGTATTTAGGGTAAGTATATGTGCAGATTGTGTCATATAAACGCTCAGCAATATTTGCATATGTATATCTCATTTTCAGAAATATACACATATGCATATATTGCTGAGCGTTTATATGACACAATCTGCACAAATACTAACCCTAAATACTATTGCATATACACTGGAAATGGCATCTTAACACTTAATTACATATTTATTGTGAATGCTTATATAACATGTGAACGCTTAGCAAATATAATTTTGCATACTTGAGTAATTAATACATATATGCAAATATGCACATATGTGTATTATTTGGTCATGTAAACGGGGCTTAAATTTGACAAAGAGGTTTTGTTACTAATGATATTAATTCAAGGTTTTCATTTGCTAACATTTCTACCATAGAGCTGGAATATATTCGGGGACCAAAAGAATGGATCGACCCTGACAATTGGTGTTATTCTCAAACAGAACGTGGTGACTGCCAGGATATACCATTACTGGATTCTGAGAAAGTTCCTGGTCTTTATGATGATGTGGTATTACCTTCCGAGAAATCTTTCTTTGTTACGTTAGGAGTGAATATGGCGTTTAAAGTCAAATCTCTTAAAATATCTGGAAGTGTAAGTAATGTACATTTCACTAGTATGTTCTTTTTTGGCTAAATGTAGACATGGGAATCTAAGTTTATATGATTAAATCTGTGACATCCAGATCAAATCCTGGTAATGGCCGACAATGAATTTTTCATGTCTTAGGTGCAGGACGGGGCAGGGAAGGACAATGTCGGATCGGGGGGGGGGGGACCGACTTCCCGTGAACGCATTTGTGTGCACGTAAAATAGCCATAACTTTTAGAATTCGAAAAAAGTAGATCGTAGCGGCTCGGCCCGTGCACAATACCATGGGCTGTCTTCATTAGCCCAGTCGGTGCAGCAAATTAGTACATTGAATTTCATTTCATCTTCGAACGTTATATTCATTTCACTTGTATTTCCTTCGAACGCTCACTTGTATTGCCTTGGAAAGATCACTTGTATTTCCTTGGAAGGATCACTTGTATTTCCTTGAAAAGTTCATCTGTATTTCCTTGGAACGATAGGGGGATAAGTGAATAGGATTAGTTCATGACTAAATGGGGACATGGAAAGTGTTGGCAAATCGTCTGACTGGACTAAAATCCGAGGCCCCCAAAGTATGTCACAGCTGTTTACATCGCCGTTTGCGTAAAATAAGTTTTGGCCGTTTGAATTCAAAGTAGAGTTGGCTTAAAATATAACACACATAAATAGCAGCAACGTTTCAGCATTCAGCATTTCATACAGTTTGGTGGTTTACTTGAACTTAAGATATTATGTGGGTTTATTTTTGTTTCATCACAGTCCCTGTCAACCAGTTCGTTCAAAAGTTTTGTACAGAGTGCTGATGGTTCCAGGATGTTCCCGGCCCCAAATCAAGGGGCTGGTGTTATGTCATCAGTGACTGTATCACGTACTAAGTGTAAAACACCAAAATCTGGATGTGCATCTGGAAACGACCAAGGACAGGTAATCTCTAGGGTTCATTTTTAAATGGAAACATAATTATGTCACTTTCAAATTTACTATACTAATTTATAGTCCCGAATTGACCTGTGTCTAGTGGACTTTAAACCTCATCTATCCCTCTCTTTCTCTCTCTCCCTCTCGCTCTCTCTCCCGCTATACTAATTTGGAAAAGATAACGCCCGGACACGTGGACACTGTGCCAATGGCCATACGACGCATATTATTTGGCCTAAATCGCTAACATTTGGTACCTAGAAATTCACAAAAGTGGGTCGCAACGCATATAATACTGTAATATGAATGTATATAAACTTATTTACATTCAATGGTTTCCGTTTTACTACAATTACAAATCAGTTATGTTCGGCGAAATAAGCCATGTAGTCTCCATCGAGTTAAAATTTCTAGCGCCTTGTTATTCCAGTCTATATTATGCCACTTGATACAGTGTAATGTGTCTAGCCTTGTCCCTCGAGTCTCTTATATTATTACAACAAGGGCTGGGCGCATTACACAATTCGTGTGCCAATGTTAGAAAAAATATTTTATCTTAAATATTGGATACCAGAAGCTCATTTTTTCCCGGTAACTTTACAACATCAATGTCGATTTAAATTGACCAATAATTCGTGTTTTCGATGTTGAACATTTAAGAGGATTTTGAGTTACGGACTTGGGTCCTTTAATATTAGCTAAAGTGGTAGCGGACACAATTTAGGAGGGAGTAATTGCGATTAGTTTAATAGCATAATCTATCCACCACAAAGAAACCTGGTTTTTACATGTGCAGTAGTGAAGGGTTAGAGCCCGGGCATGCTGTATTATGAAAGAATTAATTGCAGGGCGGGTCCTGGAATTGGGCTAGTGTTACTGTGAAATCTCATTTGCAGGTTTTCATATTGTTGAAGGTACACTTGAACGTATTTGTCACCTGTCAAAACCATTACGTTATTTGTGTTCACACTATAGTAGATATATCTATTATCACTATAATATATATTATTATCGTATTGAATACATGTATATCACATTATAAAATAAATTAACAAATCTTTTAAAAAACAGTATCTACTTTGATACATCGCAAATATTATACTAGATCCGAAACTAAGGATACATTTAACAATTTGTGCAAGTTTTTAAACAGTTCATAACATTCGTCAGAATATAATTGGCATTCAATTACTATGGGGGTTTATATAAAGCGCTAAATTTCAAGTTGTTTTTGTTATTCAAGATATTAGATGAGATATGTAAGATATATAAAGACAGATGTGACAGAGCGAGATGTCAGTCATCTCTTACACCATTAGCTTCATGTTGTCAAATATGTGGTAAGTAAACTTTATGCTGCTTAGATCTATTTCTTAAGGCCATCTCCAGATTTGGTCAAAGATCACTAGATGTAATCAGGACTAGCGCTAACCCCAACCCTACTTCAACCATAGACCACGGGTCAAGTGGCCTGAATTCGATTAGCTTCATGTTGTCAAATATGTGGTAAGTAAACTTTATGCTGCTTAGATCTATTTCTTAAGGCCATCTCCAGATTTGGTCAAAGATCACTAGATGTAATCAGGACTAGCGCTAACCCCAACCCTACTTCAACCATAGACCACGGGTCAAGTGGCCTGAATTCGATTAGCTTCATGTTGTCAAATATGTGGTAAGTAAACTTTATGCTGCTTAGATCTATTTCTTAAGGCCATCTCCAGATTTGGTCAAAGATCACTAGATGTAATCAGGACTAGCGCTAACCCCAACCCTACTTTAACCATAGACCACGAGTCAAGTGGCCTGAATTCGATTCCCAGCTTGTACCTGATAAGGAGTAGGGTAGTCTATCCCATCTAATGCTAAAGACTCCAAAGCACAAGTTCTTGGAATAATTAAACCAGTGGTGGTCCCGGAATGATCGGATTTGTGTCGATTGGACGTTAAACCCAATTTCCCTGTCTCTCTCTTATTATTTAATGTTTTTTCTCTCTAAAACAGGCGGCCTGTTCAACGTTACAATTGATACTGGATTTAATATCACAGAGTTTGAAAACATTTTACAAACACAGTTTCTAACGGGAAAGGTAAACAAAGTAATAATAACCCTACCCTTAGTTATGTAACATAACGGCATGACATTGTTAATAGAGGTATAAACACTGCTTGATTTCTTACTAAGTTCAAGTGACAGCTAGTTCTTTCTGGTCTGTATGGTGGAAAAATGGTTAACGTTACGCGTTGGGTCTGACCTATTGAAATAAAATTGAACCATTACCCGAATTTGAAAAAGAGGAGGGGGGGGGTCTACGAATCCTCTGTTTTTCTTGTACTGCTGAAGACGCCTACGCGCCAGAGATTAAAGTGAAAGTAAACATTTTTTAGTCCCGAAATGACCCAGTTTGCTTTCTCTCGCTCAATGGACTTTGGAACATTTCCAAGGAGGGCCTGACAAGAACAGCTGTCCCGTCGTTCGGATGAAACGAAAAATCGAGGTCTCGTGTATACATTGACATGTACGTAAATGATCCCTTGGCAGTTTGAATTCGATATAAGAGTAAGCCATAGTGATCCTTCCCGGTCATTTATAGCACACTGAATGGCTTATGGCCGTCTTTATTATCCCAGTATAGAAGCAGAACAGTAGGCCCATTTCATTTCACTTTTGAACATTTCCCTCACAACAAACTCTATGTGGCCTCTCCTCATCTTTATTAATCCAATCGGTGCAGATGAGTAGGATATGCAGTCCCATTTCATTTTATTTCAGACTGGTACAGAGATGATTGTATCTAGATTAAGTATAAAGGAGAATTTAGTTCAGCTTGTCATTAAAGATAAAACAGGTGAAGTCAGCACTAAAACAGCCACGGATATTAAGGCAGATATGGACAAAGGTCTGTTTTTTAAATGTTTTAAATTTCGATTTGTTTTGAATGATGTCCCCGTCAAAATGTCACCTAAATACTGAATTGAATATCCAGAATAAAAATAATGATTACGAATGAAGAAAAAATATTCTCTGAAATAGGTTGGGTACGAAATGTACCATATTTTAGGAGCTTCGACAATTAACTCTTTATTAACTTATTAACTTAAAATTTTTAACACGTTTTCAGTTAAAGGAAACTTTAACATGCCCTCACCGCTGATAATTGTAAAGGAAGTTTAACTTGCTCTTAGCCCTGATAGATTGTGATAGTTATTCATAATCTTGTATGATTGTAAATATGTGTGAGGGGGGGGGGGCACTAGAGATCCTTGGTTTGACCCTGACGTATGGGGGAAATTTTACCCGGACAGCGGCACTACTGTCTACTCTTACATCGGATTCCAACTGGCAATGTGCACTCCAATGTGTACACGGTATATCGGCTTTTCGTACCACCCGAACGGCTAGACAGCTGTCTTTGCCAGGCCCTCCGTCCTGCACCACTGACAAGGAGTTAGCGCGCCGGAAAATCGAGATGAATTTTCTCGGCCAATGCAGGGGTTGAACACCCGACCTTCAGGCTAGCGAGCTAGTGGCTTGTCCACTTAGCAACTTGATCCCTTTAGCTGTAATAGGGTACGAGTCGGGTGAATAAGTAATTTTATAATATCATGATTCATTTTTAATTTGTAGATTTATCTCAGGGTGGACATAAGTACGCTATATCTGCTGTATCCTTAGCTGTATCCGGCGCTGGTATTGGTCCGGGTGGACCATCCGCTAGCACAGGTAATTCATGCAACAATACTATGTCATAGCATATTGCTTTATCGTCACTGAGCTTTATAGCACAGTTAATTCAACAATAATATTATGTAATATCATATTGCGTAATCGTCACTGGGCTTCAGATTTTACATATTGTATGGGGATACCTTCGAATCTATATAGATGATTGTTCCGACATCGGAGGTTACCGGAGTAGCCAAGTGAGTAAGCTCCTTATTCACTAACAAGAAGGTCTCGTGTTCAATCCTGTCGTTGGCCGGGAATATTTATTTGGATTTGGTGCAGGACGGGTGATCTAGCAATTGACAGCGTATAGTCGTTCCGGTGTTACGAAAAACCAAGCCGTTTGTACACATTGCCTTACAAAAAACCCTTGGCAGCAGGAATTCGATATAAGAGTAAGCCATAACCCATGACAAGGACAGTGTCTATTATTTTTGGGCCAAAAAATAGCGGTCCCATGAACACATTGGTGCATTGCACGTAAAAAAACTTGACATTTATCGGAATTTGAAATAAGAATGGGTTGTAGCGCCGATGTCCGGGCACAATTTTCCTCATAGCACAATGTCGGTTTCCATTATATCTCGGTCGGGAAAGAAAACCAGGACGCTGAACCCCATTGTTTATTTCTCTGTTTTAGGTGAACTCGGTGGAGGTGGTATAACGGGCATTGTGATTGGTTTAATGATAGCCGTTGCTTTAGTTGTATTGGCTTTCTTCCTTCTCAACGCAAATAAGTAAGTTTTATGTGAAAAAAAAATGAACATTGGTAATCTCACAAATGTGCCTTTGGGTTGGTATTTCGAGCAAACGTGAATCCCCGACTTTGATTCTAAATTCTTGGCGCCGAAACAAAATATAGCTACTGTTTATTAAATATATCACTTCGGCCATTAAATCATACAAGTCATTGTCCGTCTAAACGAATGTGTATTATACAAGCGGTTAGATGTTGGCTCACTAGTCTGGAGGTTGGGGGCTGACACTGACAGCTGTCTAGTCATATGGATGAAACGAAAAACCGAAGTCCCTTGCACACACTGGCGTGCATGTAAAATATCCCTTGAGAGTTGGATCTGGATGTACGAGTAGGCCGTATAGTTGCTGTCCGGGCAAACTTTCCCTTGTAGTACACTGTGTGGCATATGCTCGTCTTCCTTCGCCCAGTTCGGAGCAGAACAGTAGGACGTTAAACCTCATTTCATGTCAGTAGTCATAATGTGTAAATAATCACACTTCTAGATCGAACATGTGACTATGTCCAAAATCCCTCACCATTGAATACCTATTGATTGAGAAGGGGAGGGTGGGGCTAGTTGTCTAGTGTGTCACGCTTAGAGCTCTGTGTTTCTGGTTCAAAGAAATTTCCCATGAACGGTGACAGAAAATTGAGTAAATTCTTGATTTAAGTCTGAGAATGCTTTGTAGCAGGTAGTTTCACTTGTAAAAGGCCCATATCAAGAGACCATGCACGAAATTAATTCCATTTATGACTGTAATTCCAATAACAAGTCTGAAAGTGACCATGATTTATATTTTCAGTCGAAGAAATGTGAGGAATAGATTAACTCGACTCACACAACCGACTGGCAATGTCACACTCGGTGGAGGGTAAGATCTCTGGTACTTTTCTAGAAGACAAAATTTTATTTTAATTTATTTATGGATCATTGTTTTGTCAATCTATATTTTATCTTTTGGGGGATTGGGGGTGGTTTTCCCTTGTCAGTGTACAGGTTGTTGTGAACATACGCGATCCAATGACGAAATCCCAAACAAGAGTAGGTCGTGGTGCCATTGCCCGGGCAAAACTTCCAGCAATTGCACAGTGGAAGGCGTAAGCCCGTCTTCCTTAGCCCGGTCGGTGCCGAAAAGTAGGACATTTATATGGTATTTATCGCCATAAGTTAAGCCCGATATACCCTGTTTGTGACTAAGGCCTAGCTCCCACCCCGCCGTACTTGTTTTGGCACGAACGTGTCGTAAGATTTGATAGCTTGCAGACAAGCCAAAAGAAACCGGGTGGACATTTTCTAAGTGGAGGACCAACGTTCTTTAAGATCAGTATTTGATCCTCTATGGTGCCGAACACACGCAAGTGACGCATAAGTCTCATGTACCGGTTTACTGAAATTATCCCCCGTAGATTGCTTGTAGTAGCCCATGCGGCTGGTCGGAGCTACGCTTAGGGGTAAATTTCGATAAACTTGTGCGTGAAAGTCTTTGCGCAACTTGCGTGGTTTTGGCACCGTAGAAGATCGCATATTTGTTCCTGCACATACACAATATTCAACCGGTTTCTTAATTGCGGCTGGTCTGCGAACTACCTAAACCTACGACCCGTGCGTGTCAAAACACGTACTGTGGGTGGTGAGCTAGGGCTAAACATGCCATATCTAATGATTTCATTTCTGTCTTTATCGACTTTTGTAGAAATCCCATCACAAGAAGAATTCAAACTCTTAGACACAACTTCAACCGTGATGACGATGATTTACAGTCTATTGGTACAGAACTTGGCACAATTAACTCCTCATTTGAAAATCAAATGTACGGTGCACCATTAGACGTAAGTTTTTTTTAATAGAAGGGACATAACTCATATCTGTTCTCTATTCCAGAGGATGCAGACCACAAAAAAGCGTAGCGTGGTGCGTTTGATTTGGATTAAACATCCAGTCATCGATACAAATGGTCTTGTTTTTTTTAAATCGGTGTACATGAGGAGGCGGGAGTGGGGCTGCTCTTTTATCTGAGCCCCAAATTAAATTTTTAGATTTAAATCAGATGAACCCAAGTGCAACCACAGAGTCTCTTATATAAATATATACCATTTTGTCTCAAAATCAATAGGATTCACAGTAGTGTGTTACGCTTGTCAATAGATTGTAAAAAGTCAATTGCCGTGGTTTCAAATCATCGGTTGTACGTGACAAGGAATAGGATCGCCTGCTAAACCTCGTGGGTTTTCTACGGGTCCTCCGGTTTCCTCCCACTGCTAAAGGCCCCTACGCACAAGCGAATTAATGAAATAAAATAAAACCATACGTTACTCCCGAAATGACCTAGTTTGTGTCGAGTGGACGTTAAACCCATCCCTCTCTCTCTCTCTCTCTCTCTCTCTCACTCTCTCTCTCTCTCTCTCTCTCTCTCTCTCTCTCGCTGCCTTACTCCTTTCTCTCCCTCTCTCTGAAAATACGACCAGATTGAAATGTGTGTATATTCTGTTTTTCGAATTAATCCTATGGCGAGTATAATAATGTTTTAATCTGTAATTTCTTTGAAATGTGAAAATATCAATAGCACACACACAGTTTCCATGAATGGTTTTCCAATACGACAATGGTAATTATCCGCATTAGAATTGAAAATGGTCAAGGCTTGTTTTTTTTCTGTTTCAGGACCGGAATATACAAGATTTTCACTTGTCTTTGAGTGAAAGTCAACCAGCAACTTTTGATAGTCTTGGTTTTGACAATCCTCTTTATGGCAGTAAGGTACGTCTGAGCAGTCGCTTTTTATGAGGAAAGTGTGATGGTCGTGTGCTTTATCCATTATCATCAGATAGTGAGATGGTATGGGCATTCAGAACGGGAGATAATGATATTTACGTATGTGATATCACAGTCAATGCTTTCCATCAATGAAATTGAATAACAATGTGATCCTTTTAATTAGTTAATAATTAAAGCGGGTTTTGGATTTCTCTCATTAAAAAGCTCATTTTGTATTTATGCCTACGTAATTTGTACACGAAGATGGCATCATGCATTGTCAACTGTCAAATTTGCTTAACAGGAACTTGACACATATTCCACGATCAGCCCCTGTTGAGCGAAATTCGTCGGTAGGTAGACGAAGTGACGTATCGTCAACAGGTTCTCTATTGACGATACGTCATTTCGTCTACCTTCCGACAAATTGGGCAACCGTACACGTTGTTTCAGTCACATATGGTGTCAAACTATGAACACCACTTAGAACCTATGACCTTAACCTTAACCTTGGTCTATGATCTATGGTATATCGTAGATACAGGAATTGGGTTATATCCTGCCGTCTACCAAACATACTACCTGTCATTTTAAATATAGGCCCTACTAATAATTGTTTCTTTTATCAATGATAATAAAGCCCAAAGTATTGCCCAAAGTTTAGCTTTCCGGCGTGGTTTCCCTTTGTCAGTGATGAAGGGCGGAGGATCGGACAAGGACAGCAGTGCAGTCGTTCGGATAGGACGAAAAAATGGGGTCCCGTGTATACATTGGCGTGCACGTAAAAGATACCTTGGCAGTTGGAATTCGATAGAAGAGTGAGCCGTTGCGTCGCTACCCGGGTATTGCGTAGGCCCGTCTTCATTAGCCCAGTTGTAATATTTCCTACTTTAACAATGATGCTTAACGGAGGACCTAAGAAGAACAGCTGTCTAGTCGTTCGGATGAGACGAAAAACCGAGGTCCCGTGTACATATTGGCGTGCGGGTAAAGGTTGGGAATCGTTATAAGAGTAAGCCGTAGCGCCGCTGCCCGGGCAAAATTTACCTCATAGCACACTGTATGGTTCATGCCCGTCTTCCATTAGCCCAGTTTAGGAGCAGAACAGTAGGACGCTAAACCCTATTTCATTTCATTTACCAATAATCGATATTGTGATCGTGTTTATTATATCTTACAGGAATTAGCAAGTTCTGTAAAAGAGTTGTCTAAAAGTAAAAAGAAGGACGGTGGTGGTGGCGGACATTTGTAAAGAGATATACTCTAGATTAATATAAACACATAGAAAATCATAATTACTTCTAGTATAAAACTAGTTGATTGTTTCCTATAAGAAAATATGTTCCGTTATTGCTTCTAGTATATTTTCAAAAAACTCACAACACAATAGATATGGGAAACGTTTAAAACTAGCACGATGTTTGTACATGAAAATGATAAGACTACTTGTCGAAAGGCTGTGCTTTATTTCTATCTATATTGTTTTACATTGTGTACTCATAATCGTATATTTATTCCTGTACAAGTGCCACTGAGCAGCTATACAAGCAGGATTTTTTTGCGCTATACAAGTTCAATAAATTATTATTATAGCCTAGTGACTGTTTTCCATATAAATTGTGTTGTGTCGGTTTAATATGCTCAATCCCTAAATGTCATTCAAGTATTATAGTAAATATTAATTTGGAACTTTATCTTATAATATATTAACCGTGTGTCTCTAATTATGTATGATTATCAGGCCAGCCCAATACACATCGTCATGCAAGTGATAATAGGTCTTGGCATATTGATATACAGAGAAACATGTTTGGGGGGGGGGGCGGAACATTGAAATAATGTAGAAATAATAAAATGCAAGACATGGCACTCACTGTGACCTCACTCCACTCTAAACATATGCATGTATGCATCTACATGTACACAGTAATGTTGCCTTAGAGCATCTAATTTTATCAAATTCTTGGATAATCCTCCAGACCTCTCCCCAAACTTGACCATGTCACCACCTTGGACGCCCCGCTGTTCAAATTCCTCGACACGCCCACCTTGTTAGTATAATAGTAAATGTCACGAGTGTTGATATTCTAGTTTAAGTCAACACCAAACGGAAATTTCACATTTTAGCTGAATTGTGTATAGTGAAGAAAACAAATCAAAATTAGTCATCTGTATCTACGTTTTTGTCGGGTAAAAATCTGGATCTGGGATTAAAACTGGAATCTATGCCTCTTGTACTCGCTGATGAGCATGACAAAGATCTTATATACCAGTACTAGTCCGGTGGCGGAAGGGGGGGGGGCATTGCCACCCGAGCTGTAGATTCCGAATCTGGGTGGTGAACAGGCGTGTCTATGTATGGGTGCGTGTAGGGGGGGATGTCATTATGTTGACATATTAAAAAAACAAAAATTTCTAGGATTGCCATTCTGTTAATAAGTGTTTATGATGCCCCTGGACAACTGTTAGATGTGTGGGATAGGGTAGCAGATGTACATGTGTGGAAGGGGGGGGGGGAATGATTTCACGTTGATTTAAATGATTCAAAATTGACCTGAAAAGTGTTTTCTCTAGCTTTTCGTTCAGTACCAACATCGTCATTCAAAATATTAAATTATAATGTTATAATGTATCGCAGCAAAAGACTACTCAGGCAAGATGGTAATAAGGAAAGAAAGTTTTGTTATTTCTCATCACAATTGAAATTCCTCCAGAAGATCTTTTTTTCTAGTGTCTTTTTAACCAGTAATTGCGTCATCCCAGCTCTTGTTAGAAACTTGGGATTTTCTTGAAAAATATCTTACCTACTCCTCTCCGCATTGCAAATTAATGGAGGTGCTGAAACGGCTCCAGGACAATTCGATCCCAGACAATTCGTTTCGTTCCCGGACAATTCGTCATCAGATTATTTGTCCCCATGGACAATTCACCAGACAATTCGTACCCAAGGACAAAACACTTATTTACAGATGGGCAATCCTAGAAATTTTTGTTTTATTAATATGTCAACATAATAACATCCCACCCCACCCCCCTACACACACCCATGCATAGACATTAGACCCACCATATCTCGAAAACGCCCCCTCACACGCCTGTTCACCAACCAGATTCGGAATCTACGCGAAAACTGGTCTAGAAAAACTTGGTCTCATAAATTCACAGCTCGGGTGGCAATGCCCCCCCCCCCCCTTCAGCCACCGGACTATACATCCAGGGCTAAATATATTGCATGATACACCCAAACCCCTGACAATAATGGACGTCTCTGAGCTTCTCGTGCAGACTCTAATGATCTTCTAGTACAATAGATACAGATGGTCTTTTCGCAACTTTCTTATATTGACACATTAATTCAACCCGAGAACATTGTAATATATTAGTAATTGTTATATTAATTGTATTGTTCTGTAATTTTCAGTTCAACTCGAGAATTTTGTGATATGTTTGTAACTGTTATTAAACATAATTATGCGGAGCTAAATCTTCCTATTGCAGGTCTTTCTTTAGGCATGAAATCTCATCTAAATTATCAATTAGACATTAATTAACCTTATCCAGGCCATAATAACCACTCGATGGCAACACTAGCCTTCAATATTTACTGGATTCAGATTCGATTTGTTGCTCAACTTTTCATTCGTGATTTAATCATGAAATTGATAATCGAGGCTGTGTGTTTTTTATCTCACCGACTTTAGTAACGATGGTCGAGGCCAGGCCGAAAATTCACTCGCTTAAATCTCTGTTAAGACTGGATCAATGTGCCTGAAATTTTCAGCAAATTCCCTATTCATTATCTAGTTTTTAACCATTATTTTAATCTTTATCTAATCTCTGATAATGTATCTTTAATTACATTGTTCTTTAATTAATGTTATTACTGTTATACCTGATAACGTTTTGCTTCATATTTGGAAAGGGGGTGGGATGGCCTAGTTGTCTAAAGTGTCGCGCTTCGACCTCTAGCTGGCCGGCCACCTCTGGCTTGCGGCTGTGGTTTCGAGCCCTGGTGTGAGCGTATGTGGCATGGAGATAGGGGCACTTTCTCAACCTCGTGGATTTCCTACGGGCACTCCGGTTTCCTCCCACTGCTGAATACCCCTACGCGCAAGCGAATTATGAAATAAAACTAAACCATATGTTAGTCCCGAAATGACCTAGTTGTGTTGACTGGACGTTAAACCCCATTTATCTCTCTCTCTCTCTCTCTCTCCAAATTTGTAAAGGGAACACAGATTGATACCACGCGACTCCTTCCCTACAATAATGAGACGCCACACCAGCATGTACGCTCACATGTTAAAGATCCTTTGGCAGTTGGAATTAGATATAAGAGATAGGAGCAGAACAGTAGGACGTTAAACCTCTTTTCTTTTCATTTCACTAATACAGTGTCCTGCTAATCGACGACAATAATCGTCAAGAACATTCTTTTGTCGAAAGAGTCGAATGTATTTTTTAATTATTTCATAAAACATTGATTTAAACATATGAACAGTCGCTATTTTGTAATTTCTTGTCCTTGATTAGTAGAATTACTTATACAGATCCAACCTCGCTTGTTTTCTCTGGGTCCCCCGGCTTCCTCCTCTCATTTCTATGTTGATTTATTGCAATAGAACTGAACAATATGTTAGTCCCGATTTGACATAATTTGTGTCTAATGGACGATAAACTCACTCTCGCCCCACTCTCTCCCTCTCCCCCCCCCCCTCTCTCTCTCTCTCTCTCTCTCGTGTTGATATGGATTAGAAGGACAACGTACAGATTTCTGATTCTACTTGATTAATTTCCAATTTAGGCTGTTGGATTTGCCATTTTCGCTAATGGATGTTTATACCTGCTTGACCGTTAGCGTTTATTGGGTAACTGAAATGAAAATAAATGAAAAGGCTTTGTGTCCCTTGTCCGGACCTCCGTCCTGCACCGTGCATGGACAAATCTATATGAGCTTTCTCCTCTATTTCTGGGATAGAGCACACAACCTCCGGGCTAGCTATCCAACGTATTACAAACTGAGCAATTATATACGTAATGTATTTTTATATTCTTAAAAAAAAGAATACGTAGAGGGGATTGTTTGTTCTCAAGTAAATAATACATTGGATGTAATTTTAAGAAAAAGAATTTCTTACGCATTTAATAAAGAAAACGTTTGCACGTTTCAGTTATTTCTTAAAAGGTTGATCTTCTCGAATTAATTTTACTACTTAAAGGATTCATTTTCTAAATGTCACCAAATGTCTTTTTTCTATTAATGCTGATTAAATTTCGCTATGAGTTGCCAAGTCTAATTTGCTTTAATGGCGTTTATGTTACACTACAAATATAGGAATAACACAGTCGTTCTCCTATAACACGTACGAAGTATTCGCTCCTAGTAATGACCAGGGTTAGGGGGATGGTAAAACATCACGTGATCAAACATACGCCATTGATGAATCACATGGTAATTTGTAGTCTCTGTCATACAGCCATAGATATATGGGAATTATCACCCGACAAACTTTCCATACTTGCATACACTACGTATAATGTTTGACTTGTAAGGTATTCTATACATATAAAGTGCTTTGAAATACCACACGCGTAAAACTTGACTGGGTGTTCGAGTCTGGTTAATTTGTTGACATATTGGATTATTAGAGCGAATGTGAAACATTAAGATATTAATTCGTTGGCACACTTCTTTGACCGTAAACCCTGGAAAATCTTGTCTGGGTTACCACTTAGTCGAATTAGTTTGCATAAAAGCTGTAAAGTGTGGAGCTGTAACCATGTGCGTAATAAAAGGATGTTCCATGGAAATTATTTGACATGATATGTGATTACTTGCCCCGTTAGTAAACTCTGGTATTGTGGGCTCTATATGCTAATTCCTGAATGACCTTATATCAGTACCAGTTCTAATGTGCCAGAACTTAATATCGATTTGAAAAGAGAATCCGTCCGCAGCCCCAGACCAGAAGTGAATTTGATCTTTCGTTTATCTAATCTTTAAACGGGTGTATGACAATCCTTAAAACCGATCTGAGATAAAATTACGTCGTTGTCAATATTTGAGTATTATTGTAGTTAATGATTTCTGCTGTGTTCAGAGGAATTGGTGTTTAAATCTTACATTGCTTCTGCTGTGTTCAGAGGAATTAGTGTTTAAATCTTACATTGTTTCTGCTGTGGTCAGAGGAATTGGTGTTTAAATCTTGCATCATAAGATAAAATTGAATCCTGATGAATGACAGAGTATTATCGTAGTTAATGTGACATTTATGTATCGTGCTGTGGTTAGCTGAATTGTTGGGCATACCTTGGGTTTTAAGAAGAAGTTTCCATCATGGTTATACAGTTATGTCTGCAACATTTGATAATCGTTGTTGCTGCAAGTTTATTGGCAATTAGTGGTGCAGGTGGTCATAAGCTGATGGTGTTCCTGCTGGACGGGGTCCGATGGGATTATCTGGACAGGGACTCCAACAATTTACCTGGATTTAAACGAATTAGGGAGCGAGGAGTCAAGGTGGAGTCTCTTGTACCGGAATTTCCCTCGGTGTCTTACCCTAATCATTATTCTCTCATGACAGGTAAATATAGCTATTCACTTACCCCTTCTAGAAACGGAACGCACTACGTTACTGATTTGCTAGCATCGTTGTCCCCTTTTCCCCTTTTCGGTTGCACAATACAAATAGAAACGCCTGGTTGTCCGGATTGAACACTGCGGCCCATCTATGTACTTGTTAGCATCACGTAAATATCCCTTGACAGTCGAAAGAGTAGTTGCACACACCACTATCCGGATACGGGCAACAGTTATATAATAGCACAATGCATGGCGTGTACTCGTCTGCATTAGCTCCCTTCCAGCAGTAAGACGGTCGACCCCTTTTCATAAATTTATAGAAACTCGAGGTGTTGTGTGTCCGAATAATCTAATGCACAAACATGTAGGAACTATACCAGATTTAGACATGACCAATAAATTATCGGCATCCTAATTATCGGCAACACCCCATGTGAACAACAACGGGAATGAATTTGAAACAAACATTTAAAAATACTGTCATTTATAATGTGGCATGTGCAATGCGGAAAATTCGCCAAGAACCGCCAGCCCTCGATAACCTTCTATAAGGTTTTATTACTCAACAATAAATACCTTCTTGAAGTATGTAATACAACCTAATCGGGTGCCAATGTGGGCCATGCCAGTACTGTTAGGGTTTGAAGTTTTCCGGTCAAGGCCTGGATTCGAATCCAAAAATTCTAGTGTTGAATCAATTCATCTACCACGGCCCGTTAGGGACATTTTAGCAGGACCTCAACTAATTATAACTATATAATTCCGACATTATCATTATACGTATCTTTTAGAAAGATAGAGAGAAATGGAGTGTAACGTCCACTCGACACAAACTAGGTCATTTTGGGACTAACATATTTAACTTTATTACAAAGAATCTTCTAGACAACTAATCGTAATGTTGGGGTAAAAAAGGCACAAGGCATCCCTAGTTGATAGCTTTTTCCATAGGGTTTGAAGTTTTCCGGTCAAGGCCTGGATTCGAATCCAAAAATTCTAGTGTTGAATCAATTCATCTACCACGGCCCGTTAGGGACATTTTAGCAGGACCTCAACTAATTATAACTATATAATTCCGACATTATCATTATACGTATCTTTTAGAAAGATAGAGAGAAATGGAGTGTAACGTCCACTCGACACAAACTAGGTCATTTTGGGACTAACATATTTAACTTTATTACAAAGAATCTTCTAGACAACTAATCGTAATGTTGGGGTAAAAAAGGCACAAGGCATCCCTAGTTGATAGCTTTTTCCATAACGAGGGCCTACGAAAAATTAATATTGTCCAATCGTAATGTAACAATATAGAACAATGGAAGATAATTACTGTTTTATATCGGAGTTGAACAATTATCTTGTCATGTTTCTCCATCTTGTTTGGTTGATTCAATATTTGAGGTTTACAGCGGGGTTGGATGACCGAATGGTTAGCACGCGCGCTCTGTATCATAAGGTATGGCATTGAGTCAACTGGCGTGGTTTCGATACTTCGGTTGTGTTGTATGCGACAAAGAGTAGGGTCGTCTGTTCAACCTCGTGGGATTTCTCCGAGTCTTCCGGTTTCCTCTCTCTCTCTCTCTCTCTCTCTCACTTTCAGGTTTACACTGTGAGAATCATGGTTTTGTTGACAATGACATGTATGATATTAATACGGGTAAGTATTATCCACCAAAATCTGGTAAAGAAGAAGATAAAAGTTTCTGGTTTGAAGAAGGCGAGCCCGTCTGGATAACTGCAACAAAAGAGGTAAATATAATTCGTTGGACCCAATGAAATGAAATGCAGTTTAACGTCGCACTGTTCTGCACTGATTGGGCAAATACAGACGGATATGCGGGCCTTTCTTTATGCACAACTGACGAGGGGAACAGCATCGGAAAATCCCGATGTCCTTTCTCGACCAACACAGGCAGCACACTGGAGACACCTTCTTTCCTACAGTATGATGAAAATGATTTCAGAAGCATGTTATTGTCATATTTCAATGTACATCATTTCAGTTACAGACCTTTTTACGTTCTGTCACTAAATAGTTCATGCGCGGATATATAAAATTTCAGGACCGGTGGATTGACTTGTCGAGAGAGGGTAATCATGTACAGTTCATTTAAGAAAAGAACAGCCCCAATCCACCCATACAACGTTTGTAGAACTTCATATAAATGAAATGAAATGCAATGGGGTTTAACGTCCAACTAGGCTTATGAAGACGAGCGTACGCTATACATGGTGCTATGAGGTATTTTTTGCCCGGTCAGCAGTACTATGGTCTACTCTTTCTAGGTCGCTGCAGGGATGCAAACCACGAGCTAGCGTCTTACTCGCTTAGATACCGTGGCTCCCCGAATTTGAAAGAATGATAAACAACTTTTTGTTTGTGGGACCTTTATTCAAATCGACATATTGTGTTATCTTACAGGGGAAAAGTTCGTATATGTACAATTGGGTAGGAGGTGATGTAGAGATACATGGCAAGAGACCAGATTATTTTAGACCATATTCACCAGTCAAAAAATTAAAGTATTTCAGACGAGATATTGATCAGGGTTTGAATTCTCTGGTGAATGGAACAGCTGATCTAGTAGGTATGTAACTCTAACTCATTATAAATTTTGGGTTATTCCTCTAAAAGTTTTTCTTTAAACCTGTATCAGAAAAAAACCCTCGAAGAAAATCCTCGGCCTGCTGGCCTCGGTTTTTCTATTTCTCAGGTTATTTTCTTCAGTCTTTGTTTCCCCAGAATAACCTCAGTCTCCCGCTTTATCCTACACATAATATAAAGCACACATTACAGGAATACAAATCACCACCACCCACCCAACTTTTCGTGTACGAATGGATTAAGAACTAATTACAATCAAAATAGTCTAAAATATAATCATAAAGCAACAACTACAATAGAATTGTCATAATGTATTAGATAATTATAAATCGAATTGTCATAATATTATTATAAAGTAATTTAAACGTTTATTATAATTAGACAGTAACTATAATAAAATTAGTTAAAGGGCCTAAGTCCGTAACTCAAAATCCTCTAAAATCCTTAACATTGAAAACACGAATTTTTGGCCATTTTAAATCAACATTGATGATGTAAACTTAACGGGAAAAGATAAGCTTCTGATAACCGATGTTTTAGATAAAATAATTTTTTTTAACATTGGTACACGAGTCGTGTACCATAGTGTGCTTCAGCCCCAGTTTTAATAAGAGACTTAAAGAGTGAGGCTAGACATATTGTAGCATACCATACGGCGTATGTTGACTGGAATAACCAGGCGCTATAAAAATTTGCACAAGATTGGGACTGCATGGCTTATTTCGCCGAACGTAACTGATTTAAAATTGGAGAAAAACGGAAACCATTAAATGTAAATCAGTTTATATACATTCATATTACGGTATTATATGCGTTACGACCTACTTTTGACAATGTCTAGGTCCCAAATGTTAGCGATTTAGCCCCTTTAATCTAAACCACACGGGGAAAACGTGTCCGACGATCATTTTGTATTACACAATTGATTTTTGAACTTTGCAATTCGATTATCATAGGTAGACATTTTAGCTTGAAAGCGCGAGACTTGGTATTCGCGACGATCGAGGAATCTGATAGGCTCACAAGCTGTGCTTGTACCCATTCGAAATTAAGTGCCGCAATATGCAGGATATTACGTTAAGGCCTTAATAAGATGTACTTAGTTAAAGCGAGATCAAGCCTTCTATTACAAATGATAAAACCACGACTTTATCAACGGACTAAGGCAGGAGTTTTCAATAATTTTTATTCTATTCCCTTCTGTGCCCCGTCTTCATTATCCAGTTTAGGAGCAAAACAGTAGGTCGTTAAACCCCATTTCGTTTCATTTCACTGTTTTGTGCAATTATCATTATTTAATCATTTGGGCTATTGTTTGTAGGAATATACCACGAAGGCGTTGATGACATGGGACATCGATATGGTCCGGATTCAACAGAGGTGTACGATTGGCTGAAAAACGTGGATGCCGAGTTTGACCGATTATTGACCAAAATGACGGATCTAGGTGTAGAGAATGATATAAATATAATGATATTTTCTGATCATGGAATGACGGACGTTTCTCTTACCAGAGTGATAAATATCACCTCACTACTGCCTATGGATAAAATAGATGCAGTCATCAATGGCTACGGTTCCAGAATTTCAATATGGCCGAAAGAAGAGTCAAGAAGGGAGGTAAGTAGTTGAACAGAATGGGCGATATGTTACAATATAAATGATTCAAGATTTGATTCACTAGTTCTTAGTATATTTCACACAACGCTTCAATAATAATATTACATGTAGCATCTGTTAAAGAGCGTATGGCTCTATTCGTTTTGGGGGTTGGATGGCTGAAGGGTTAGCGAGTGCGCTCTGTATCATAAGGTCTGTCATTGAGTCAACTGGCGTGATTTCGATTCCCCGGTTGTACATCGCCTGTCCAACCTCGTGGGGTTCTCCAGGTCCTCCGGCTTGCTTCCACTGATAAAGACCCCACGTACAAGCGATTTATTGAATTAATATTATGTCATATGTTAGTCCCAAAATGACGAGTGGTCATTAAACTATCTCTCCCTCTCTCCCTCTCCCCATCTCTCTCTTTCCTGTATATCAAGTTGTGCCGGTTTCATCCGAGGACAATTTTGATGTACCCTGGGGCATACGACTGATACTTATACCACAAAATTATGTGATTTTACTTTAACAATACATCCATACTTTATTAATATTTCTGTTTTCATTTTAGATCTACAAATTACTAAAGAACTATGATCGACATATGACAGTTTATCTAAAGGAAGATATACCCTCACGATGGTATTATACCAACAACAGTCGCATCGCACCGTTATTACTAGTAGCTGATCTAGGTTGGTATATTGATACGGTAAGTATTAATTGATACCCATTCATTTACACAATATAAGCAACGACCATAAAACAGAGAGAGGGAGAGAGAGAGAGAGAGAGAGAGAGAGCGCGAGCGAGAGGGAGAGAGAGGGAGGGAGGAGTGGGTCAATATTAATTCAATAATTCGCTTGCGCGTAGGGGTCTTTAGCAGTAGGAGTAAACCGGAGGATCCGGAGAAAACCCGTAAAGTTGCAATGGGGACTATACTCCTTTTCTTTGATAATAAGAGGCTGGTTGATGTATTGATACGGTGAATGTTTATTTAAACGGTACTAGATTGTATTATGCCAATACGTGACACCTATCCAGGTTGCTGTCATCGTCAATATCCGTTACAATCTCCCGATTTATCATTGGTAAAGTGTGGTCTCGTGTTTATTGCAGCCTGAGTTTGGGTTTTATAAATATGATACTGGTATTATGAAGGGTGAGCATGGATTTGACCCAGAACTCAAAGATATGCATGGGATGTTTCTGGCAATGGGACCAAGTAAGTACATATTATCCATATTGAAAATTTACAAAGATCAGTTTTGACCCCATAACGTGTAGGGTATAAAAAAAATCCCAAGAGAGAGAGAAATGGGGTTTAACGCCCACTCAACACAACTAGGAGTCAAAAAGATAGTTGCCCATCAATTAATATTGGTGAACATCTTGGGCTGAGAAGGCGCTTAGGGTATGAAGACAGATAAAGGTTCCGTAGACTGGGCAGACAGATAAGGTCCCGGTAATTAATATTAAAGGCACGGCTAATGAACTGTCGCTGGGTATTCATTTGTGTACCTTGTGCTCTGTGTTTTGGTGGGAAGGTAGTCAGCATTGCCTATTAGAACAAAATTATGGATGCATTAAAACTTGCAGCTCTTTCTTGACTAGCTCCATACATCGAAATTTTGTTATATTTCAGATTTTGTGGAGAATTATGAGAGTGAATCAATCAGGAATATCGACTTATATCAGATGATGTGTAAAATATTGGATATAGAAGCTCTACCTAATAATGGCACGTGGTTCAACGTGGAACATTTCTTTATATCTAGTGGAAATACGTGTATAATTTCACTTACTATAATATTACTAGGATTAGGCATGCTTGTTATTTACTGAATCGTACTGGTATGTTGAAACTCTACCTAATACGGGTACGTGGCTCAGCGTTGAACATTTCTCTTTTCTAGTGGAAATAAATGTACAATTTCACTTACTAAAGCATTACTAGGCTTAGCCACTCTTGCTTTTTACTGAATCGTGCTGGAATATTGTATGCTTCTTGTTATAAAGATTCCATTTTGAATGGAATGGAGCACCTACAAAAAAAAGACCTATGTGAAAAAACAATATATATAAATTTGTGTTCTTTTCTAATACATTAACACAACCCTGTGTTTAACCCAGCAATCTGAAGAATTATGTTCTTTTCTAATAAATTCATGTAATCATGTGTTTAATTGTAATGCATTAACACAAAATTTTTAAGAGTTGTGTTCTTTTCTAATAAATTAACGTACTCATGTGTTTAAATATAATACATTAACACAAACTTCTAAAGAATTGTGTTCTTTTCTAAAGCATTAACACAAAATTCTGAAGAATTTTATAAAATCTTATGTATTCGTTTTTATATTTAAAATACGTAATATTCTGTGTAATTAAGCATAAACGTAACAATATGAGCCACACTTTGATGTGGGGTTTTAACGTCGCACCAACATATATCTGGGACTAACTGATTGTAATTATCATCTATATGTATAATTATATGGACAAACATAACCGGTGAGTCAATCAAAGACGTCTAACAAATTAAATCAAAATCATATCAGATAAATACGAGCACCTTAAAGTCAATGTTATCGGACACGAATATTGACATTAGGGCAAGTCATACTGCACCTGTCCGTACATAATTGCCCTCCTAGCACGTGTCAGTCGGCATTAGTCTAGTCGGAGCAGAAAGACTTATATTCTCATTTCATTCCATATGTTAAACACCCAGATTTATAGTTTTCTGCTTCAAGTATTACTTCATGGCAGTGGTAAGCTGAAGCCGGGCAAACAGTTAAGCATTTATTAAATTCATGTGAAATTATTTGTGGCCTGCCCCTAGTTGTTTTAGAGTTATTCCCCTTCTATTGTAAAGCCATTTAGTCAAAATGACTCTTGTGCCCGTCATGTCTGCTCACATGCTTTTCGATCACGGTATTACCAGCTTTATATCCCCCCCCCCCCTGTCAGTGGTGCAGTGTGGATAGGCGGCTAAACTGATCTACAGCTAGCGCAAAGCCCCGACATTTAAACTGGTGATAATGTCTGTCGTTTTATCAGCCGGTTATCTGTAGACATGGATCGATACCATGCGTGTATGTAACAACAAGTGCGCTTACATGTCTAACTTCGTGGGTTTTCTCTGATTTCCACCTATTTCTAAAAACCTCTGTTAGCAGAAGAATTTATGAAGAATGGTTCTTTGATCTTTAATACTGGAGCTTATGATTTTTAATTATATACATTATACATACAATGATAGGACCGGGCTGTTGTTTTACAACTTTAACGTCCAATATAATTTAAGGACGGATTGAGTAGTATTATTTACATATGAATAAATCATGATATTATGGATAAGATATACATTTAACACATAAACAGAATAACCTGCACGGGGGCTCGGATTGCCTAGTGGTTTAGAGTGCCGCGCTTCGACCTCTTGTTGGCCAGCAGGTTATACTGCTGGTAGAGTGACCCACAGCCTCTAATATATGTACTGTATAAACTGACCAGGGGCCTGTTTCACGAAATTTTAACTAAGATAAAATCCGATTTTAGTAATTCGATTGGATAGTATTAGATTGATTTTAGCGCTTAGCCAATCAGATTTGAGTATGTACTAAAAGTTGGATTTTATCTTAAGTTAAAATTTCGTGAAACAGGCCCCTGTTCTAACAGCATGTTGATGATGTTGTCACTTGGCCCAAAACACCCTTTATGAGAAAAGTTCAGTCACGGGTTTGTTCGTGCAGTTCAAAGCAGACAATCACGTGACTATATTCATTCATCTATTATCAATGAAGCCTTGAAAAAATGTCTTCTTTGCGGGTTAGATTTTTAAAAATACGTAGTTACGAACGTAATTAAAACTTTGGCTATAACTCGGCGGTTTCATTTCTAATTTAGTTGAGCGTAAAAAATGACGTATATATTCTAACGTGTTTTGGTTCAGAGTCACCTCATGAAGTTTCGTTTTATTTCTGTTTTTTAAGTTAACTGTCGTGTCAACTCGGCAACATCGCAAGACGGTAAATTTCTTTTTTTAAAACTGTAAAACACTATGGTTAGTGTGCGCTTTACTTACTTTAAAAGTTGCGATGTTGCTAGCTTTAAGTACGCACAAACAAATTGAGACCGGAAATTAACCGAACGAAATGCAATTACATAGTCTTGATTAACCAGCTGATTAAATTTTT
The DNA here is from genome assembly GCA_917208275.1 of Patella pellucida. NCBI lineage: Eukaryota > Metazoa > Mollusca > Gastropoda > Patellidae > Patella > Patella pellucida. The sequence continues at coordinate 12,037,311 of OU795040.1, forward strand.
TTTACAGTAACGACCAGAGCACTCGTATTCTAATCTTTTTCTAATGTGTTACGTGTGCTATGTTTTGTGGGCGTATTTTTTTAAATATTTATCGGTGATAATTATTGGAAACACAATAGGATTATTAAAAAGAACATTTAACATCTACAATATGAGTACGGTAAGAACTTTGTGCATTTTGCGTTTATATGGCCAACTGCCAATTTCTCCGTTATTAACATGTGTTGGCTATGGTCTAGTGCAGTTATAAAATCAGACGAAAATGTAACTGATAGTTGGAGTTATTTAGTTTCATTTCTATCTTTATGTCTCTTGTATTCAAAATCTAAGGTTTGTGCATGCGTAGAAGCGTTCTATTCAATCGTTATTTGAACGTATTCTAAAGACCGGAGAATTCCGAATTATTTGTTCGTATCAGAGTAGAGTTTCAAAATTTTAATTTGCCAATAACCATAACTCGTGTTGTCTCTAAGAATTATCTCCCTTGAGACTCTCGACAAATGGCAGCAGGACAGATTTGTCAACAAGTTAAAAGTACAGGTCTAGATGGTAATATCGCCAAAATTCAAACATGACCAGACTTTCATTGTTGATGAATGAAGTTTTTGTGGTAAGCCTTATCATATTATATTAAAATAAATCTCAAATATTGTCTGAAGGTTGAAATCTCTTGTCAGACTGAACCACCCTACTGTTGGCTTGCGGCTGTGGTTTCGAGCCCTGGTGTGAGCGTATGACGTGGCATGGAGATATGGGCGCCTTCTCAACTTCGTGGGTTTCCTCCGGGCACTCCGGTTCCTCCCTACCTGCAAGCGAATTATTGAACAAAAATTAAAACATATGTTGGTCCCCAAGTGACCTAGTTGTGTTGAGTGGACGTTAAACCCCATATCGCTCTCTCCCTCTCTCTCTCTCTCCCCTCGAGACGGGCAGACGCCATACATTGTGCAATTTGGGATATTTTGCGTGAGCAGCGGCAATATGGTTGGCTCTTATATCGAATTCCAACTGCCTAGGGATGTTTCAAGTGCATGCCACTTTTTATTATGGATTTATATTCCACAGTAGATATAAAAGCAAATATAAAATCATTAATATAAAAGGCTATACAGGTATGGTACAACATAGAAAAGAAAAGGCTCGTATATTCAAAATTCTTAAATGAAATGTGGTTTAACGTCCTACTGTTATGCACAAAATTCTTAAAACAACACCATAAATAAAAATTATTAAAATAAAAGTAAGATAATTATAGTAAAATACTGGAAAGACAGATGAAATAAAACGAAGTACGAACAACCCAAACCATTAGACAAAATTCGAAGGCCTAAAAAAACGGTATAGGCAAAATAGTGTAATCTAACAAAATAGTGTAATCAGCATATGGACTGTTCACCGTGTACAAAATACACGACAAAAAATAAAAGATAATTATCACAACTATAATTAATATTTGGTGTAAATACAATAAAATTATTGAAATGCTTCATTAAAATGATGCGTTTTAAGACGTGATTTAAATGTAGACAAGGACGGTGAATTACGGACACTCAGTAAGCTGTTCCACAAATAAGGACCCCTGAAGGCAAACGATCGTTCACCATATCTCACAAGTCGAACAGTTATTTTAATTAAGAGATTACGAGAGGACGACCGCAAAGGTGCCATGCGATTTAGACATTTATAAGTTAATAACAGTATTTTAAAACGAACACGGAGCCAGTGTAAATGGTACAAAATCGCTGTGATGTGGTCATTTAAACTGGTTCTACTTATAAGGCTGACAGCACTATTATGCACCTTTTGAAGTTTATCTATCAATCTACTGGAGAGGCCAATTACAGTTATCAAGTCTAGAAGTGACCATAGAACGAATTAAACTCCTTGTAGCTTCATCGGAAATGTTTTTACGGATACGACTTATGTTTCTGATGCGGAAATAACACATATATTATTAACTTGGTGTTCCATGGACATCGTCAAATCAAATACTACATCTATATTGCGAGCAAAAAGAAAAGGAGACACATTACATTCAGCTATTCCAATTTCCTTATTAAACGTATCATTAAGTTTTGATAGCAAATTATCAATGTATATTTGATAGCAATGTATACACGGGTCCTGTTTTGCATACTATCAGAACGACTAGACAGCTGTCCTCGTCAGTCTCACAACACCCCCCATCCTGCACCAGTGACAAGGGCAAACCACGTCGGACAATTCTGATGATCTATATCGGTCAATGCAGGGATCGAACATCCGACCTCAATGCTAGCGAGTTCAAGTAACAACATGGAAAGTTGTGGCTCTCTATTCCGTACACATTGTATAATTCTCGTCAAAAATAGTAATAATTATGGGTCTTCCTTGGCAATTGTTTTTATCCACCATAACTCTTGCGTTTAGTTGGGACCATGCCAGTCCAGAAAAAATCGTTTTTCTAAAAGATTAATAAAGCCACACATATGTTTTTGGGTCGTAACGTGTTCACAATTTTCGCTACTTTCCACCAGGATGGCATTGGGGATATATATATATACGGTGCTCGCCTTTAGTTAGTCTTTTGTCATCGGAAATATTTACCGAAATACTTTCAGGTACTGGTCAATAATCACATCGCACCCCGTACTCTTCTACTGGCCTATCTACTCCCTACTTTTAGCTTACAGTCCATATTTATTATGGAAACACTATTATCTACATTCGCATCCCACTCTTATCAATTTCATCCTTTCTTCCAATTTTCGGTGTTTGATTTGCGTCATCTTCTTCTTGTTTCCGGGGGTATTCACTTTGGCTTGTGTTAGGCTGAAATCATACCACGCAAGGCTTCTGAAGCAATTGACCCTTCAGATGTTACCAGCGCCTGAAATTGTTCTTCACTATTAATACTGGAACTTATGACACATTCTAAGTTTCTTGGTATGATGGGAGCGGTAATATGGCGGACGACAAGTGTGTATATCTTGAGAACCAACATAGCGATAACTAGAACCAGTAGCACTAGCAATAAGTACGAATCGCTGTAGATTGTGTCCGCTGCAACGCCCTCTTTAAGCAGTCAGAGAAAATTAGAACCTGCACGAGGTAAGGACTGAAGATATACCGCGTGTATTTTTTATACATCACAGTGTCTGCGATAAACCAACCCACAACCTCTACCAACAAAATAAAAAGAATAACCGTAGAAGCTGTCTTCAGTCCGAGACGTCAAAACCGTGTCGAGATTGAGCAATGCAGCAATGAATGTCCAGGTAGCATAAAAAGCCATTCCATTTTGAACCAGAACTCGTGCCAGCCAAATGTCAATACCTACAGCACCTTTGGTCATGTTACGATAAAACCGTGAAGAACATATATATAGGGTTAAATACAATGCGAATGGTGTCATTGCGATGAGGAACAATGCTGTGAATACATACTGACGATCCCAAAGGAACATCCAGATTATGTTACAACATAGATATAAGATAAAGATGGCATACACAGCTGGAGGCATGACGTCGAGGGTATATATGAAGTGGCCATCTTTCATTCTAAATATGGTATTGAGACCGTATACCAACCATAAAGCCTGCCATATATAAATGACGTCCCAAATAGTAAAAACCAAACCAACAGAGATGATTTGGAGGTCGTATGAATCCGATATGTCTACCATGCCAGTTTTAAATAAAACCTGAAATAATGAAGATCAAGTTTTTCATTTTTAAAAATGAAAAGACAGTAACTTCAGAAGGAGCCTATATGCCAGGCCTGAAATTTTCACCCAAAAATATTCAACTGATTTGTTGCCTGTGGGTGCTTGACAACCACGGCAAACCGCTTCCATTCGAAAACAACCTCTTAATGGGGTTTCTTGCCATGTCTTACGTTCTGTTTCACTGACAAGTGGAACCGACGCTGGGAAATTCCGGGAGACTTTCTCAGTCGACCCTGGCGCCAAATCCCGGACATATTATTTAGAAAACCAATGCCTTACCCCTATCTTTGTTTGCTGGATGTTACACAAACAAGAAACTGTCGAAAGTATACCTAACTGGTTTATCCATTCGCGAGGCCATGTTTATATTGGATATTGGTATTTCTGGGGGGTGGGGGTGGAATTTCCTAGTGGCCTAGAGTGCCGCGCTTAGACCTCTAGCTGACCAACCACCTCTGGCTTGCGGCTGTGGTTTCGACCCTTTTGTGAGCGTATGTGGCATGGAGATAGGGGCGCCTTCTCAACCTCGTGGGTTTCCTCCGGGCACTCCGGTTTCCTCCCACTGCTAAAAAAAACCTACGCGCAAGCGAATTATTGAAATAAAATAAAACCATATGTTAGTCCCGAAATGACCTGGCTGTGTTGAGTGGACGTTAAACCCCATTTCTCTCTATCTCTCCCCCTCTCTCGCTCTCGTGTTTCTGGAATGATTCATAAAGGATTGTTAGAAACTTAAAGGGGAATACCATCGATTTTCAACATCTTAAATATATATTATTAATAAATAATCCCCGGTGTAACACAAGAAATACGCCATTACCTAGTTCCACGCCACCTTGTGCTGCCAATGCATTTATAACAACAGTAACCAAATATAAGACAACCGTTACAAGAATTCGAATAGTCCTTCCTGGCATATGCGATGAAGACATCTGCATTCTGAAACAATAATTGTCACATAAAATCAAATAACTTATCCCAGTGATCACATGGAGTCGTATGTATTAAACAGCAACACCGTCTGAATGCGTTACTTGAGCCAAATCACCCAATCCCATAACCATGTGTACCCCCTTTTAATTCCCCGATTATAATCTTCATTACACCCGGCTTACATGAAATATCATCAATCCCGCTGTTTATAAACTTAACCCTTTGAGCCCTGACTTCCTGGTGCCAACAGTTCCCTCCCCCTGGCCTCCTGGCACCAAGACATTTTATTAAGTACTTCCAGATATGAGCTCATAAATCTGTGACTACTGTCCAATATTGAATGAAATGCAAGAACTTATTTTGGGTGACCAAATGGTTAACACGTGCGTATTATATCATAAAGCCTGTCATTGAGTCAACTGGCCTGATTTCGAATCCCCGGTTGTACGTGACAAAAAGTAGCGTCGCCTGTCCAAACTCGTGGGTTTTCTGCGATTCCTCCGGTTTCCTCCTACTACTAAATACACCAACGCGCAGGCGAATTATTGAAATAAAATTAAACTATTATGTTAGTCCCGAAATGATCAAGTTTGTGTCGAGTGGTCGTTAAACCCCATTTTTGTTCTTTCTCTATCTATTTGGCTGATATTTTCGGACATATTTGGGTCTGAAAAAAGGCACTTTGGCAGTAAAAAAGGGCACTGTCGAAAATTACCCCCCCCCCCCAACTTGGAAACGCCTTTGTGTTCTATCAAATCAAGTTACTTGATGCCACTAAAAGATTATTCTTAATGATGTATGTAGTAGTTATTAGCACCCTTTCCGCAGTGGAGAGACGACCTGAATAGTATTTACACGTGCGTATTGGTATATCACGTGTTTGTTTAGACCACATTGTCAAAACAACTTGTCTATGGCGAAGAGGACTGCGATATTAATAATATTATTATTAAATGTAGTGTAAAGGAAATGCGAAACGTGGGTCATTCCTGGTGAAAGTATGCATCAGCGAATTATTTGTAATAAAGTGTATGTCTTTCTAGGCGTTTCTTTTTCATCCTGCTTATTTTTAATGCCTGTGAAGTGTCCAGCAAGAGAACTGCGCCTTCTATCCTCACAATTGATATAATTATTTAGTATTCTAATTTATATGTTTTGCATATTAATATAAATCAATCCAAATTGTGGAATAGATGCCAATTGATATGTATAATAATTGATTTTTGTAATATGTTTTTATTTTAATTTAATAATATTGTATATATTTTTGAACTGCCAGTTTGTTCCACCCGGTTTGTGTTGTTACAGTGATTTTGACTACTTGTTTGGTGTGATGTATCAGGCTGCTTTGAATAGAGCTATCGTTATCATTGCGATCTGGGCCGGACTAAACGTCCGCTACTTATTGCTTGAATGGTAACTTAAACGGTGTAGAAGTCTTCGTTTGTCGGGAATGAACAGTACTCTTTTTAAAAAGTGTACTGTTCATTTCTGATACACGGATACTTTTAAGCCTGTATTGGAAATAAACAGGCCACTTTTATCAAAAGTTGCCACTGGCAACGAGGTATAAGTGGGATGTAAGTACAAACACTCTTTGAATTCTTTCAGTGTAGGGTCCTTCGGCTGTGTGTTCCTATGTTAGGGGTTGGTGACTACACTAGGGATATATGATGCCCCAAGGGCAATATTTGTGTTTGCAAGTTATATTACTTCGTATGAGTGCGATGGCCCCTTTCTTTTCCCGTAGTACTAAACCTGTAAGTAGCCTCCTTTCTTTTCTTGTAGTACTAAACCGTTTAGTAGCCTCATCAGCTAAGCGTGGACACGTGAAGTTAACAACATCCAATTGCCGATTTTTACCCTTGTTTCTTGCCGTTCGTCTCTAATATGCTTACATATTATATTTAGGGCTATCCGTCCCGAGAGTTAATAATAAAACACAATAACAAAATATATAAATTTATTAATAAGTAGAAAATTGCATTATAAAATTGAGTCAATAAAATTAAAGTTACATTTTAAATTAAGACATTGGTAGTTTCGTACATTGTACAAAAAATAATATCATTATAGAGTATACTTGGATATGAACCATGAAATATATTATAAAATTAAATGAGGTATTTTAAGAAGAGAAGGTTTTATTGTCATTGAAAGAAATGCATCCAGACCACACAATAATTTACAACAATTGTTACCGAATGTTTATTCATCCATAGACGTTATATCTCCTGCTTCTCCGTCTGTCGAGGATCGAAAAGTAACATAGTAATTCTAGTGTATGTCAACTTTTCTATCGACAGCCCCATACACGCTATGGTGTAAAACATTACTTATCTAGAAAGTAGTCATCCCAAAATGTAAATATGGTGAAAGGGTTAGAGAGAAGAAGAAAACTAACACAAGTTATAATTTATTATGTCCTTTGCAACCATAACCTTTAACATAGGTGGACCAAGACTAATAATTACTTCCCTTGTCTCGATATCCGAATATTTGTAGTGCGTCCGTCATAGTTATTTGTGTGGTCTGCATTCACGGTGTTGAGGCGAAATACTCATGAAGTAAACAGACATGAACTAGGGTGATCGCCTACTAAAACGACGCCGCTGCGTTTGAGCTATGACCTAACTAAATGACTAAGATGTTTCGCACCTTGTCGTTATAACTGCTACCGGCTAAGAAGTATCAAGGTTTTTAACATGGAAGTCAAAGGGGGGGATAATACTAGTCCGGTTCCGGAAACATTCTCTTCTTATTTCTAGTTATCTAGGTGCACTAAAACAACATTAAGACATGTTATCAATCTGATTCATTCTGTGTTATCTCTGTTCGGATCAAACATGCTAATTCAATAGTACGTACACACGGATCGAACATACTTTAACTAGAAACTTTTCAGATAAACACACAGACAAGACACAAACACAAGAAACAGTTCTAGAGTATCTAATGTCAGTTTACTTTTTAGATAAACATATTATACAGACAAGACACAAACACAAGAAACAGTTCTAGAGTATCTAATGTCAGTTTACTTTTTAGATGAACATATTATACAGACAAGACACAAACACAAGAAACAGTTCTAGAGTATCTAATATCAGTTTGGTTGCCCAAAAACCCCCACTTTTTTTTAAAAACATTTTGTTCATAGAAAATATTCGAATCTCCAAAAAGACCAATGCACCGCGACTTGAACTTCACAGATCCATATGGGCTCTAATTTAAATCCTCAAATTGACCAGTGATGTATGGTAGTTGTTGTCTTTCGGTCTGATAGGGGACGTAAAGTGGCGGAAGTAGAGTATGAGTACCTTAAGAACCAGCAGTACGGAAGCTACAACCAGCAGTGTTAACATAAAGATGGAGTTTAGGTACATGGTATCCAGGTTATAGTTTTTGCTAACTACTCCAGCAAAAGCTACAATTTGCATGATGTAAGGACTAAAGATATACCTTGTGTATTTATCAAAGAGTACAATATCAGAAATGAACCAAAATATAACCTCTACCGATATGATGGCAAGCATAGCCGTAGAAACGATACCCTGATCCAGATTAGCCTTATACGCCAAGACCATACCAAAATTGAGTAATGTAGCAATGGTGACCCAAGTAGCATAGAACGCCATGCCATTTTGAACCAGAAGTTGTACTAGACAGACGTCCTTGCATAAAGCGCGTTTTTTCATGTAGTTCAAATTTCGGTAGAGACGTGAAAAACTGAAGTAGAGGGTACAATAGAGAGTGAAGGGTGTCATGGCGATGAGGCACAAGGCTGCGATTAAATATAGACGATTCCAAAGGAACAGCCAGGCTATGTTACAGCACAGATTTATGATAAAGATCGCATATACAGCTGGAGGCATGAAGTCGAGGGTATATAGGTAGTGGCCATCTTTCATCCTGCATATGGTACTAAGTCCATATATCAACCATAGTGCTTGCCATATATAAATGGCACCCCAAACACTGAATGTCCAACTAGCAGGTGTGATTTCTAGGTAGTAAACTCTAGAAATATCTCCAGTTTCATTTTTGAATATACCTGAAATGATAAAACAACGCGATTACTGCATCAAATTTATTATTTAAAGAAGTTCCATATTATAAAACAGAAATGAAATGGGGGTTTAACGTCCTACTTTTGTTCACCGACTGTACTAATGAAGACAGGCATCCGCCATACAGGATTTGAGGGGTTTAACGTTCACTCGACACAAACTAGGTCATTTTCGCTTGCGCGTAGTGGTCTTTAGCAGTGGAAGGAAGCTGGAGGAACCGGAGAACATCCACGAGATTGGACAGGCGACCTTATCCCTTGTCACGTACAACCGGGATTCAGGGTTTGAAGCATGGGGATAATTGCCCAGGCAGCTGCTCTACAGCCTATATTTAGGGATTATTTTACGGGCACCTCAATGTTTTTAAGGAAACTCGGGGCTTCTTCCTATCTGAATGATACGACACTGTCCTGGCCAGTCGGACCCTCCATCCTACACCACTGACATCCCAGATTTTAGAAAATAACATTCAATAGCCCTTACCTAATTCCACACCCCCTATTGCTGACAGCGCATTTAAAGCAATGGTTACCAAAAAGAATACAAATGTTACAAGAATAAGGATAATTCTCCCTGGCATATGAGATGAAGACATCTTGGGTACTGAAAAAAATATATTAAAGTTAATAGTATAGTGCATACTTGATTCAGCAGATGCCTCTTTGTATCACATTTTGTATTATATATTTAATTCTTTTCACGTCTATGTTTGATCTAAGGCCAGAGAGAGAGAAAATGGGGTTTAACGTCCACTTGACATAACTAGGGTATTTTAGCATTGGGAGGATAACGAGGTTGAGAAGGCGCCTCTATCTCCATACCACATACGCTCACACCAGGACCCGAAGCCAGTGGTGGCCCGCCAGCTAGAGGTCGACGCGCGGCACTCTAGACCACTAGGCCATCCCAACCCCCGCTAAGGCTAGAGACCACGACAATAAAAGGACAAGAGAGAATTGTGGTTTAACTTCCACTCGAAACAAACTAGGTCATTTCGGGACTAACATATGGTTTAATTTTATTTAAATAAATAGCTTTCACGGAGGGGTCTTTTGCAGTGAGAGGAAACCGGAGGACCCAGAGAAAACCCACGAGGCTGGACAGGTAATCACGTACAACCGGGGATTCGAAACCACACCGGTTGAATCAATGACACAGGCTTTATGATACAGCGCGCATCTCTCTAAATGTCAGGCCAAACGGAGTTATGTAGACTGGAATAACTAGACGCTATAAATGTGCACTTGATTAAGACTCCTTTAAATGAACTAAAATTCAAAAAAGGTTTTATTAGTCTTTTTATGAAAAACAAAAATGTAAACCGGAGTAGGACCACATTACAAAAATGTATACTTTTTTTTATATATGGTGGCCATTTAGGACAGAGATCTATCCATGTCATGTATTTATTGAATGTCAATATTTGCCTCTTAAGCTTTAATATCGTGTCTTTAAAGAGGTGGCGGTTGGGATGGCCTAGTTGTCTAGAGTGCCACGCTTCGACCTCTAGCTGGCCGGTTACCTCTGGCTTGCGGCTGTGATTTCGAGCCCTAGTGTGAGCGTATGTGACATGGAGATAGGGGCGCCTTTTCAACCTCGTGGGTTTCCTCCCACTGCTAAAGACCCCAACGCGTAAACGAATTATTGAAAAAAAAAATTGAAACCATACGTTAGTCCTAAAATGACCTAGTTTAATAATAATAATAATAATAATAACTTTATTTAATGAGGATAGTCCCCTTAGCACAGTTGTACTAATTTTCAGGGGGTTCCTCCTACACTACAATAATATACATAGATATATAGTAACATGCAAATACTAAACAAATATAGACACCCCCCCCCCCAAAAAAAAAGCAAAAACACCAAGATAAAGTAATAGTCTTTATGAAATACACAATCTACTGCTGCCCACCCCCTGCCCCTCACTCTACTCTACCCCTTCCCCAAAACAAAAGTAACACAAATAATGTAGTACTAATTATAAAATATAGCATGCAGCTGTATTATACACAATCTATTGCTCAAACCCCCACCCTCCCCCCCAAAAATGTAATAATATGTAAGATATGATATAAAAAATGCAGATACGGTATATATAATATACATGGTTAATCTACTTTTCTTTTACAAATTTATTTAAATATCTTTTAAAAGTAAATGTTGATGAATCTTGTTTTATTTGAAGAGGTAAGGAATTCCAAAGATTAGAGGCCGAAAAATGAAAAGTACGCGTCATTGCGCGTTTTTTGCCTTTTGGGGTGTCGAGTTTCTTTTGAGTTTCAGATCTTAAGGTTAACTCGGTATTTGTACAATTAGAGCGTTCATCACATAAGTTAAAAAGATACGCGGGTGTTTTTCTTTCATGATTTTAAACGTTAGCATTCCAATATTAAATTTAATCCTTTGATATATATTTAACCAATTTAGTTTTAAAAATAATGGTTCTGATCTCGCATCATGTTTTCATCTAAAATTGTTCTTGCCGCGCAGGGGATCACGGTGGCTAAGTGGATAAGGCGCTGGTTCGCTAGCCTGGAGGTTGAGTGTTCGATCCCTGCATTGGCCGAGAAAGTTCATCTCGATTTTCCGGCGTGATTTCCTCTTGTCAGTGATGCAGAAGGAGGGCCTGACAAGGACAGCTGCCTAGTCGTTCGGATGGGACGAAAAACCGAGGTCCCGTGTACAAATTGGAGTGCACGTAAAAGATCCCTTGGCAGTTGGAATTCGATATAAGAGTAGGCCGTAGCGCCGCTGCCCGGGCAAAATTTCCCTCATTGCACACTGTGGCGTATGCCCGTCTTCAATTAGCCCAGGTACGGTGCTTAAGCGTAGGACGTTAAACCCCATTTCATTCATTCTTGCCGCGCGTTTCTGCAATTTATGCAGGACATCAAGTTTCGACTTAGTAGCATTACCCCAAACTGTCGAGCAATAATCAAAGTATGGCAATATATAACTATTGTAAAATAATATTCTCAATTTATGAGGAAGATATTTTTTGAGTTTAGACAGGAGATATATTTTAGAGCTTATGGCTTTAGAAAGTTTATTAATTTGATTTCCCCACAGTAAATTTCGATCCACACTGATCCCAAGTAAAACAGTTTCATCAACATTTTCTAGCATTTGTCCATTTAAGTTTAATTGTTTATTTTCTGTATTTTGTTTTGATCCAATCATCATCACTTTAGTCTTTGTACTGTTTAACACCATCCCATTATCAATACACCATTTTAACACGTTGTCTAAGTCCGTCTGTAAAGCTGCTTTCACACTGATTGGGTCTTTTCCTGAAAAATGAATAGTACTATCATCAGCAAATATGTCTGTATCACATTTTTCTACATGTAACGGCAGATCATTAATAAATATTAGAAAAAGGAGTGGGCCTAAATTGGAGCCCTGCGGAACCCCGCATTTCACCTTTGTCGGGTCTGAGTGACATGACCATAATGCTACCATTTGTTTACGATTACATAAGTATTGTGCCATCAATTTAATTGCATAAGCACTAAATTTGTATAACTTTAATTTCTCAAGAATAAGCTGGTGATTTATCAAATCAAACGCTTTGGTGAAATCTAAATAAAGAATTCCGGTAATATCATTATTATCCATTGCCTTTAACCACGTGTCAGTCATTCTAAGTAATGCTGTTGCGCATGAATGATGTTTTCTAAAACCGGATTGATGTTTATAAAAAAATTCATTGCATTCAAAATATGAAATAATTTGTTTACTAATATGTTTTTCAAATATTTTTGAAATTGTTGGTAAAATGGATATTGGTCGATAGTTGTTCGGCAAATCCTTTTCACCTTTTTGGCAAATTTAAGTGAATCAGGAAATACATTTCTTGAGATAGCCAGATTAAAAATATATGTAAGAGATTCACAAATAACATCACTTGATAATCGTAGAATTTTGGGCCCAACAGAATCAGTACCCGTAGCTTTAGTTATGTCCAGTGCTGTCAAATAATTGTATACATCCATGCATGTAATTGGTTTAAATGTAAATTCAACGTCGATTGGTATTTTTTCTTGTACATGTTTTGATAGTTTGTCTTTATGTTCGATAGACAGAGGTTTATAAGTAGGTTTAATGTCATCGGTGATATTTGTAAAGTAGTTGTTCATAATGTTTGTTATGTCTTGTAGATTATCGTGTTCTTTATTATTGTGCTTAAGGTGTAATGGAAAGTTGCATTCATTTTGAATGCTCTTGGTTGAATTAAAGAATTTCCAGATATCTCTACATCCGTTATTAGATTCAACACAATTTTTAACATATTTAGATTTGGCCTGATCAATTAATTTTACAGTATTATTTCTCCACCATTTGAATTTAGCGTTATCTCCCGTTCTTTTATAAAAGTCCCTATTTTTTCTTGACATTTTGATTTCATCATTGAACCACAGTGGTTGTTTAAAAAATTTGATTCTCTTCCGTCTTTTGGGAGCATGCTTATTTAGGGCATTATTAATTAGTAAATACCACATTTCTAATGCCAAATTTGGATCATCAATTGTTTCAATATTTTGAAAAGGTTGCATGTATAGCTCATTTATAAATGAGTCTTCATCAAAATTTTTAAAGCATCTGTAATCAATTTCAATATGATTGTGCTTTTTCGTGCCACTGTGTTTACCTAGTGTAAATATAATTGGATAATGGTCACTTAATCCATAAGTAGGTACTTTTACTTCAATTACCGCTTCAGGGGAGTTGGTGTACAAGTGATCTATGATCGATTGAGTGTTTTCTGTACATCTGGTAGGTGTAGTAATAAGTTGATTTAGGTTGTTTAATGTAATAATATCTTGCCATTGTTTCGGAAGTGTCGTGTTAAGGTCAATATTAAAATCACCCATAATAAACAGCGGCATTTGTTTGTCATTGGCCATGTTAATCTGTTTTTCAAATATATCATACCAGTTAATTAAGGAATTTGGAGGCCTGTAGACTATAAGCACAATAAGTATGGCTTGTTGTGTTTCTCCTTTACTTCTATCCAAATTGTTTCAATAGCTCCTATTTCCAAGGTTACATCTCACTGTGCCCACTTTTGATTAATCCAATTAAGGTCTAATTAGGATTAGTGTATTAAGCGGATTAGGATTAAGTGTTATAGGTAATTAGAAGGAAAAAACAAATATTGAAAGTGACTAAATATTCAGTCTTATAATTGGTGAGAACTGTGTTGCCGAGGTCAGAAAAAAGGTTGTTTTTTTCACTTTGGTCAGTGTATTTGGCGTAATGCGCAGAAATATGGACTACAACCATATTTTTCTCGGGTGCCAGAAATCAATAAAATCGTCAAGCAAGCAGCAGTATTACCATTAATTCCATTACAGCAGGTTGAAGATGTATGGCTGTGTGCCCTTGATGATGCACCACTCCAAGATGCCAGAGTGTTGCAAATTGCAGATTACGTAACTGAGTTCTGGGTGGAGGGGTAGCATGGCAGAATGATGTGGAACCATTTCCACACTGAAGGTCCACGCACAATGAACCATGTTGAAGGATGGCATTCCAAGATAACATCCATTATTGCCACCCCTCACCCAAATATTTTTAAGTTGGTGGCTTTTTTAAAGAATGAACAAGCTTACTCCGAAGTAACCATTCTCCAGTTAGGTGCCAACGGACAATTACGGCCTAAGAGAAGAAAGTACAGGCAACTAGAAACCCGACTCCAAACTCTGAAAACAGATCTTCAGAACGGTATTAAGACTGTTTTCGAGTATGCCGATGGCGTAGCCCGTTTAACTACATTGTAAATTTTCATTGTTTATCTTGTTTTTGTGTGAAGTATGATATAGCCATGTATGTTATACTTTTATTTCATATTTTATATATAAAACATCGAAAATTGTTATATTTTCATTAAATTATAAAGTGCTAATGTGATGTATGATATATCCATGTATGTTATATTTTGACCAATGAGATTATATTTTCATTAAATTATAAAGTGCTAATGTGATGTATGATATATCCATGTATGTTATATTTTTATTAAATGTATATAAAACATCGAAAAATTACATAAAATATTTGGGGTTTTTTTTCATCTAATTACCTATAACACCTAATCCTAATCCGCTTAATACACTAATCCTAATTAGACCTTAATTGGATTAATCAAAAGTGGGCACGGTGAGGACACACCATTTCCAAATCTGCTCTTCTTTTATTTGTCAACTTAGAACTTGTATAGAGTAAACGCCCCCACCTATTTTATTGGACCTATCTTTTCTTATAATTTCATATCCTGGTATTTTTATGAATTCATCCTTCGCCTCTTCGTTTAGAAATGTTTCAGAAAGCCCCAAGATATCTATTTTATTATATGGGTCCATAATATAGTCATTTACTTCGTCAAATTTATTATAGAATCTATTAATATTTAGATGACATATTTTTAATCCTGGTTTGAGAGTTGTAAATGGCTCAGTCATATTTTGTTCTGTGAATGTAGATTTAGTTTGCTCCGAAGTATTAGTTAAATTATTTGTAGTATATGTCAAATTATCCGCAGTTGACTGTGGAGATGAATTTTCGTCAAGCATTTGAGAATATGTTGAAAAGTTTGTAGTATGTATTAGATTGTCAAACGTTGACTGTGACTGTGATTGTGAATTGTCATTTTGCAAAATGTCATTCAGGCTACGTTTATTAATGGTTATGTCATGTGTAATATTGTCTGTTGACTTGTCTGAATCTGGCGGGGAAAGAATAGAAAATCGGTTTTTAACATCAATAGAATTATAATTATAAAATTTTAAACTCATCCCTTTAGTTTTTC
Source organism: Patella pellucida (assembly GCA_917208275.1). NCBI lineage: Eukaryota > Metazoa > Mollusca > Gastropoda > Patellidae > Patella > Patella pellucida. The sequence continues at coordinate 12,052,834 of OU795040.1, forward strand.
TTCTTTCTTCGTTCTTGTCGGCTCTTCTTTCTGCATCGCCATTGTCTTAGTAGTTATATCCATAGTCATATCTTGGTCTGTAATTGCACGTATTTTCTTTATGTCCATAAACTCCACATTTCCAACAGGTCACTGTATGCCGATGTGCACATGTATTCCAGTTATGCCCCTCTTCTCCACATTTAAAACAGTCTGATTTTCTTGATTGCGTGTCTTGTAGAATTGTCACATATCTATTGTAATGTCTAATAAGCTCTGCTGTCCCGCTGTCACTAAGATGAATTATGTCCTCCCAAAATAAACTCAGGTTTCTGGTAAATTCCCTGTTCAGTGTTATTAGGTAAAAGCCTATCTTTGATGCCAATCTTCGGTATAGTGAGTTAATTTGCCTCGTATCCGCATTAAATCGAGGGGTCACTTCAGAAAAATGAACCTTGGTATGTTCAGACGCACCCCTAATAAAATCCCTAATATTAATAATGTCATACTCGATGTCCGCAAGAGGTCTTCGCTGATTTACGTCATTTCCCCCTACCTGAATTATTATGTCCGAAAACTGTGGAAGGTGAAGTTCTGACAGTGCATTAAATATCACAGGTAATGTAGCACCTTTTATAGATTTAACTTGAACATTTTTTTCAAATATCTACTTCTTACGCGTCCAAGGATAGAGCTACCGATGATGAGTATTTTATTGCCGGTAGTTAAATTGTTTACAGGTTTCACATTGGGGTTTTTAAGTACAGGAGGTTTGTTGGTACATGTGTTTGTGTTGAGTGGACGGTAAACCCCATTATCTCTCTCTCTCCCTCTCCCCCCTCTCTCTCTTTAAAGAGGTAACAAACCCGGTGGTTTATACGTGTTAGTGCACAATGAATGCTGACCTTATAATGTTATTGGGCTAAATGAAATACAAGAAAGAAATGCATAAAAGGTGCGAAAAAGATGGTAAAATTGTTATTTCTGTTTTAACCCAGAAATACAGAAAGGTGGGGCGTTAATGTGAACTTGTACCATAACTAAAGATTACTTTTTTGCAATGTCATCGCACTTAGTATGTACCCTACTTAGCGATCATAAGCTTGAGTGATTTTATATCTTCAGTAATGTATATAATAGTAATAGGCCTGGGTGTAACCATATACGTATTTGATCAATATATACAAGGACAGGCGCCCGTTTCACGAAATTTTAACTAAGATAAAATCCAAATATTAGTAATTTCATTGGAGAATATTAGATAGATTTTAGTTCTTAGCCAATCAAAGGTGAAGTATCAAAATTTAGATGTTATCTGTAGTTAATAATTCGAGAAACAGGGCCCAGGGCATGCATCTATGAAATATAATTAACTATTCCGAATAAGAAGAAATTCAAAAGTTTTGTTGTGGTATATGTATACTGTCTAAGAAATAAAAATATATAACTTTTAAACGAACAACGTCTCTGATTTGTGACAATAATAAAATGTTCGATTTGGTTGAATGACTGTATGTTGGATTCTTCAAAATCATTCATCGTTGAGATATAACCGTTGTCTATGTGTATATGTGTAGTAAGTGATAACTCACGGGTGACACAAAATTTAGGCCTATAAAAACTGTATATAGTATATAATGGTCGAGGGCGAGACATTAAGTAATATATTGAAACAACAACAGTTGTTTCAATGCAAATTATTAATCCCGAGACCATTTAACAACTTAAAATACAGACACTCGCACGTGCGTCAAATATTTCAACTAGTATATATAATGTAAGCTAACACATTGCCCGTACCATTATTTGAAATAAAGGTACGCTAACAAAGAATAACTGATGAGTAGCACACAACGTAGGAATATATACACTGTATACAGTATAACCCTCGTGCTAAAACCTAGATACATGTAAACAAGTATATTTAATTTCATGAAGGGTCCTTTACAAAAAACAAGCCATAAAGCGCTAATATTATGTATAATTGTAAAGCCACGTATACCATAGCATACTAAATTCGAATGACATAGTTTAGTATAATAATGATAGGCTCATTGTACTGAACAAACCATTGATAAAGAGAAAGAGAAATGGGGTTTAACGTCCACTCACCTCAACTAGGTTATTTCGGGACTAACATATGGTTTAATTTTATTTCAATAATTCGCTTGCGCGTAGGGGTCTTCAGCAGTGGCAGGAAATCGGAGTGCCGGCAGAAACCCACGAGGTTGAGAAGGGGCCCCTCTATCCATGCCACATACAATCACACCAGGGTCGAACCCACAGCCGCAAACCAGAGGTGGCCGGCCAGCTAGAGGTCCAAGCGCGGCACTCTAGACCACTAGGCCATCCCAACCCCCCATTGATAAAGAACATCTTAATAATATAATTATACATATACGAATTTAATAAAAAAAAGTATCAACTCAAACCTATGGAAAACTTTTAGAAACGTCTCTAACAAATATTTGTTAATTGTATTAAAGCAATGCAGTACTCACATTTAAATCCAATCTGTGTTATTTATAGTGTGTTGGGGGGGAGCTGTCGTTAAAAAACAAGTTGCTCCGTTCACAGTATGTGTCGGTCTGACAACTCACGTTTACACAAACACGCGTTTTTCATACCTCGGTCATGTGATATATAATTTCTAGTTTATATAACTCTTATTCTGACGTATATTTACTGCTTTAGCGAATGTAAACAACTTAAAAATATCTAGCGGTGTAATACAGGGTTATGTAACATACCAAAGCAATGGATCTTGAGGAAAGAACTGGGGCTGCTACGTAGCCTCGGCTTTTAAAAAAAAAAGTATCTCAGGAATTCATATTAAAGGATCAGCTAGGACTGAGAACACACTTAAAGAATGAAGAGAGATAAGTGCCCCAGGTAATTCATATTAATTGTACAGCTAGGACTGAGTACACTCTTTGGGACTGAAGAAAGATAGGTAAGTACCCCAGTAATTGATATTTAATACACAGCTAGGACCGGGCTGTTGCTTAGGGTATAATTAAACATAAGTATCCCACCAATTAATACTTCCTTTTTCTTGCTATTTATTCTTTTATGTATTTTGTAGAAAGGTAGTTAGTATTGTTTATCAGAATAAAATTATGTATGCATTAAAACTAGCAGCTCTTTCTTGACAAGCTCCAAACATCGAAATGTGGTTATATTTCAGATTTCGTAGAGAATTATGAGAGTGAATCAATCAGGAATATCGACTTATATCAGATGTTGTGCAAAATACTGGATATAGAAGCTCTACCTAATAACGGCACGTGGTTTAACGTGGAACATTTCTTTATAACTAGTGGAAATTCGTGTAGAATTTCACTTACTATAATATTACTAGGATTAGCCACTCTTGCTATTTACTGAATCGTGCTGGTTTATTGAAGCTCTACCTAATAACGGCACTTGGCTCAGCGTGGAACATTTCTTTATATCTAGTGGAAATATATGTTCAATTTCACTTACTACAATATTACTTGGATTAGCCACTCTTGTTATTTACTGAATCCTGCTGCAATATTGAAGCTCTACCTAATACGGGCACGTGGTTCAGCGTGGAACATTTCTCTTTTCTAGTGGAAATATATGTCCAATTTCACTTACCACAATATTACTTGGATTAGCCACTCTTGCTACTTACTGAATCCTGCTGCAATATTGAAGCTCTACCTAATACGGGCACGTGGTTCAGCGTGGAACATTTCTCTTTTCTAGTGGAAATATATGTCCAATTTCACTTACCACAATATTAATTGGATTAGCCACTCTTGCTACTTACTGAATCGTGCTGGTTTATTGAAGCTCTACCTAATAACGGCACTTGGCTCAGCGTGGAACATTTCTTTATATCTAGTGGAAATATATGTTCAATTTCACTTACTACAATATTACTTGGATTAGCCACTCTTGTTACTTACTGAATCCTGCTGCAATATTGAAGCTCTACCTAATACGGGCACGTGGTTCAGCGTGTAACATTTCTCTTTTCTAGTGGAAATATATGTTCAATTTCACTTACCACAATATTACTTGGATTAGCCAATCTTGATATTTACTGAATCTTCTTGGTATATTGTATATGTTTCGTGTTATATAGATTTCATTTTGAAAGAAATGGAGCACTGACAACAAAAAAAACTTATGTGAAAACGAATATACACAAACTTGTGTTCTTTTCTAATATATTAACACAACCCTGTCTTTAATTCTAATGCATTGACACAGAATTCTGAATAATTGTGTTCTTTTCTAATAAATTAACTTAATCATGTGTTTAATTCTAATGCATTAACACAAATTCTAAAGAATTGTGTTCTTTTCTTATTATGTTTTTTATATTCTATACGCATTAACACACAATTCTGAAGGATTATAAAATCTTGTGTTTTCGTTTATATTAGACAAAATATGTAATTTTTTAAAACATAAACGTACAAATATGATCCACACTTTGATATGGGGTTTTAATGTCGCACCAACACACTCTCTCTCTCAAACAGATAAATCCATTAAATAGCATGAATGAAACTTACTCGGCCTACACAGGAAATTAGCAGAATAACATTATTTACAGTATTAACGGAACTCTTGGCAGTTGGAATTCGATATAAGAGCAAGTTTTACCCCACCTGCCCGTACATAGTTTCCCTCCTAGCGCACCGTATGGCGTATACCAATCTTCATTAGTCTAGTCAGGGCAGAAGGGCTTAAAATTTTACTTCATTTCATATGTTATACACCCGGATTACGTAATGGGGGACAGCGTGTATTGTAGCGGTAAGCTGAAGCCGGGCAAACATATTAAAATTACGTGAAATTATTTGTGGCCTGCTCCCAGTTGCTTAAGAGTTATTCCCCTTCTATTGAAATACCATTTAGTCAGAATGACTCTTGCGCCCGTCACGTCTGCTCACATGCTTTTCGACCACGGTGTTACAAGCTTAATATCCCCCTGTCAGTGGTGCAGTGTGGGTAGGCGGCTAAGCTGATTTGCAGCAAGTGCAAACCCCCAACATTTAAACTGGTGATAATGTCTGTCGTTCAAACAACCTGCTATCTGTAGACATGGAATCGATACCACGCGTGTGTGTAACAACAAGTGCGCTTGCATGTCTAACTTCGTGGGTTTTCTCAGATTTCCTCCCATTCCTAAATACCTCTGCTAGCAAAAAAATTCATTAAGTTAAAAACTGATATTGTAATGGGCAGATATTACAAGAATGATTCTTCGATCTTTAATATGTACTACAGGATCGGACTGTTTACAATTTTAACGTCCAATATAATATAAGGACGGGTTGGGTAGTGTTATTTACATACGAATAAATCATAATATTATAGATAAGATATAAATGTAACACATTAATACACGTAACTAACGTGACGAAAATTAAATGGTAAGGTAGCGTGTCTCAGATGTTCAGAATGATAAATACTATAACCTGCACGGTTATATATTCTCCTCGCTCGCGGGGGGTTGGATGGCCAAATGGTTAGCACGTGCGTGCTGTATTAAAAAGGCTGCCATTGAGTCAACTGACGTGGTTTCGAATAACCGGTTGTACGTGACAAGGAGTAGGATCGCTTATCCAACCTGGTGGGTTTCCTCCGGGCACTCCGGTTCCCACCACTGCTAAATACCCCTACGCGCAAGCGAATTATTGAAATAAAATTAAACCGCATGTTATTCCTGAAATCACCTAGTTTGTGTCGAGTGGACGTTGAACCCCATTTCTCTCTTTCTCTTTTCAGACACACCGTCAAAAATAATAATAATAATTATGGGTCTCCCTTGGCAATTGTTTTAATCCACCCTGACTCTTGCACCATGCCAGTCCCGAAAAATTCGTTTTTCTAATATCTACTTTTCTAAACACTACTTCAGGTACTGGTCAATGATCTTATGACACCCCCTGCTCTTATACTGGCCTTTTTACCCCCTACGTTTAGCTTATAGTCCATATTTATTATGGAAACACTTTTACCTACATTCGAATCCCACTCTTATCACTTTTATCATTTCTTCCAGATTTCGGTGTTTGATTTGCGTCACCTTCCTTCTGTTTCTGGGGTATTCACTTTGGCTTGTAAGAGGTTGAAATAATACCAAGCAAGGCTTCTGAAGCAATTGACCCTTCAGATGTTACCAGAGCCTGAAATTGTTCTTCACTATTAATACTGGAACTTATGACACACTCTAAGTTTCTTGGTATGATGGGAGGGGTAATATGGCGGATGACGAGTGTGTATATCTTGAAAACCAGCATTACGATAACTAGAACCAGTAGCATTATCAGTAAGTACGAATCGCTGTAGATTGTGTCCGCTGCAACGCCTTCTTTAAGTAGTCCAGAGAAAATTATAACCTGCATAAGGTAAGGACTGAAGATATACCGCGTGTATTTTTTATACATCACAGTGTCTATAATGAACCAAACCACAACCTCTACCAACAAAATACAAAGAATAACCGTAGAAGCGGTCTTCGGTCCAAGATGATGCATGTGCGTCAAAACCGTGTCGAGATTGAGTAATGAAGCAATGAATATCCAGGTCGCATAAAAAGCAATTCCATTTTGAACCAGAACTCGTACCAGCCAAATGTCGATACCTACAGCACATTTGGTCATGTTACGATAAAACCGTGAAGAACATATATATATAGGCTTGAATACAGTGCGAATGGCGTCATTGCGATCGGGAACAATGATGTAAATACATACTGACGATCCAAAAGGAACAGCCAGATTATGTTAAAACATAAATATATGATAAAGAGGACATAGACAGCTGGAGGCATGATGAAGTCGAGGGTATATATGTAGTGACCATCTTTCATTCTAAATATGGTACTGAGACCATATACCAACCATACAGCCTGCCATATATAAATGGCGTCCCAAACAGTAAAAACAAACTAGCAGAGGTGATTTCGATGTGGTATGCATCCGATATGTCTACCATGTTAGTTTTAAATAAACCTGAAATGATATAACAGATGAAGATCACGTTTTTCTTTTTTAAAAATGAAAAGACAACAACAACTTCAGAAGGAGCATATATGCCAGGCTTGAAAGTTTCACCCAAAAACATCCTACTGATTTGTCGCCTTACATAGAGCCTGCGGGGGCTTGATCTGGCAGCCGCGGCGATTCCATTCCATTTGCAAGCTTATCAAAGGGGGTTTCTTGCCATCGCCGACCACGGCACAAATTACCGGACATACTAGTTATAAGAGAACCAACACCTTACTCGGATATAACGCAGAAATAAACTCTAAATTTCATTGTTTACTGTGTATTACACAAACAATAAGAGAAATAGAGAGAAATGGGGTTTAACGTCCACTCGACACAAACTAGGTCATTTTGGGACTAACGTATGGTTTTCAATTTTTATTTGAATAATTCGCTTGCGCGTAGGGGTCTTTAGCAGTGGGATGAAACCGGAGGACCCGGTGAAAATGAACGAGGTTGGACAGGCGACCCTACCCCTTGCCACATACAACCGGGGATTCGAAACCACGCTAACCATTCAGCAATCCAGCCCCCCCCCCTTGTTTTCTGGGTGTAACAAAAATACGAAAAACACCGAAAATATACCCGATATTATGGATTTGAGGTATTGACTGGTTAGCACGTGTGTATTATATCATTAAGCCTGTCATTGAGTCAACTGGCGTGGTTTCAAATCCCCGGTTGTACGTTACAAAGAGTAGCGTCGCCTGTCCAACCTCGTGGTTTTTCTGCGATGCCTCCGGTTCTCCTCCTTTCTTTCCTCGTAGTACTGAACCTGTTAGAGGCCCCCTTTCCTTTCTCGTAGTACTAAACCTGTTGTAGCCTCCTTTGTGTGTAGGATGATAAAGCACGAAACTGGGGTTACGCTGGGGAAATAAGTTGAGGACTTTATCTTGCTTATAAACGGTCTATGTTTAGATGTACGTAAAACGAGAATTCCCGTAAAAAAAACCTTATATCATGTTTTCTTGTGGAAAAAAACCCTACCCTTGAAGAATAACCCGATTCAGGTTTAAAGAAAAACTTTTATAAGAATAACCCCAAATATCTCTCTATATATTCAGACAGCAAGTTATTCTGGGTATAGAATATACTCCAAAGATCAAAGAGATTTACGGTTATTGGTTTATGATTTCTCCTATTACTGAACCTGTTAGTAGCCTCCTTTCTTTTCTTGTAGTACTAAACCGGTTAGTAGCCTCATCATCTAAGCGTTGACACCTTAATTTAACAACATCCAATGGCCGTTTTAACCCAAGATGAAATCTGTTCATATATCGCCGTCGTTCCTTGCCGTTCGTCTCTAATATGCTTTCAAAGACATGACCTACCGCCACCCCCCTCCCATTATGTTTAAGGCTATCCGTCCCGAAAGTTAATAATAAAACTCAATAACAAAATATATAAATTTATTAATGAGTAGAAAATTGCATAATAAAATTGAGTCAATAAACTTAAAGTTACAATTTAAATTGGTAATTTTGTACATTGTAAAAAAAAATTATCATAATAGAGTACACTTGGATATTTTATAAATATAAAATGAGTTATTTTAAGAAGGGGGTGATTCATTAATTGCCGTTGAAAGAGATGCACCCATACCACACATTAATTCACGACGATGTCGATTGGTTCCGAATGTTTATTCATTCAAATAGGTGATATCCCCTCCTCCTTCTGTCCAGGTTTTGTAAAGTATATTTAGTATTTCTTGTGCGTCTCCAAATTTCTATCGACAACTTTATACAAGTCATGTAGTAAAACATTCAGCCCTAGTAAGTGTAAATATGGTGAAAAGGGTTAGAGAGAAGAAGAAAACTAACACAAGTTATAATTTATTATGTTCTTTGCAACCATAACCTTTAACATAGGTGGACCCAGACTAATAATTACTTCCCTTGTCTCGATATCCGAATATTTGTAGTGCGTCCGTCATAGTTATTTGTGTGGTCTGCCAGATTCACGGTGTTGATACGAAAGACTCATGCAGTAAACAGACATGAACTAGGATGATCGCCTAATAAAACGATGCCGCTGCTTTTGAGCTATGACCTAGCCCAATGACTGAGATGTTTTGCACCTTGTTGTTATAACTGTTACCGACTACGAAATATCAAGGTTTTTAACATGGAAGTCAAATGGGGGATAATACTAGTCCCGATCCGGAATTATTTCTCTTCACTAAAACAACATTAAGACATGTTATCAATCTGATTCGTTCTGTGTTATCTCTGTTCGGATCAAACATGCTAATTCAATAAATAGTACGTACACACGGATTGAACATACTTTAACTAGAAACTTTTTAGATAAACATACAGACAAGACACAAACACAAGAAACAGTTCTAGAGTATCTAATGTCAGTTTACTTTTTAGATAAACATATTATACAGACAAGACACAAACACAAGAAACAGTTCTAGAGTATCTAATGTCAGTTTGGTAGGCAAATAAAACCAGGTTCTTAAAACATTTTGTTCATTGAAAATATTCGAATCTCCAAAAAGACCAATGCACCGCGGCTTGAACTTCACAGGTCCATATGGGCTCTAATTTAAATCCTCAAATTGACCAGTGATGTATGGTAGTTGTTGTCTTTTGGTCTGATAGGGGACGTAAAATGGCGGCAGAAGAGTATGAGTACCTTAAGAACCAGCAGTACGGAAGCTACAATCATCAGTGTTAACATGAAGATGGAGTTTAGGTACATGGTATCCAGGTTATAGTTTTTGCTAACTACTCCAGCAAAAGCTACAATTTGCATGATGTAAGGACTAAAGATATACCTTGTGTATTTATCAAAGAGTACAATATCAGAAATGAACCAAAATAAAACCTCTACCGATACGATGGCAAGCATAGCCGTAGAAACGATACCCTGATCCAGATTAGCCTTGTACGCCAAGACCATACCGAGATTGAGTAATGTAGCAACGGAGACCCAGGTAGCATAGAACGCCATGCCATTTTGAACCAGAAGTCGTACTAGCCAGACGTCCTTGCCTAAAGCGCGTTTTCTCATGTAGCTCAAATTTCGATAGAGACGTGAAAAACTGAAGTAGAGGGTACAATAGAGAGTAAAGGGTGTCATGGCGATGAGGCACAAGGCTGCGATTAAATATAGACGATCCCAAAGGAACAGCCAGGCTATGTTACAGCACAGATTTATGATAAAGATCGCATATACAGCTGGAGGCATGAAGTCGAGGGTATATAGGTAGTGGCCATCTTGCATCCTGCATATGGTACTAAGTCCATATATCAACCATAGTGCTTGCCATATATAAATGGCACCCCAAACACTGAATGTCCAACTAGCAGGTGTGATTTCAAGGTAGTTGGCTCTAGAAATATCTCCAGTTTCATTTTTGAATATACCTGAAATGATAAAACAACGCGATTACTGCATCAAATTTATTATTGAAAGAAGTTCCATATTATAAAACAGAAATGAAATGGGGGTTTAACGTCCTACTTTTGTTCACCGACTGTACTAATGAAGACAGGCATCCGCCATACAGGATTTGAGGGGTTTAACGTTCACTCGACACAAACTAGGTCATTTTTGCTTGCGCGTAGTGGTCTTTTAGCAGTGGAAGGAAGCCGGAGGACCCGGAGAAAATCCACGAGATTGGACACGCGACCCTATCCCTTGTCACGTACAACCGGGGATTCAGGGTTTGAAGCATAGGGATGTTTGCCCAGACAGCTGCTCTACAGCCTATATATTTAGGGATTATTTTACATGCACCTCAATGTTTTTAAGGAACCTCGGGGTTTCTTCCCATCTGAATGATACATCCTGCACCACTGACATCCCAGATTTTAGAAAATAACATCCAATAGCCCTTACCTAATTCCACACCCCCTATTGCTGACAGCGTATTTATAGCAATGGTTAACAAAAAGAATACAAATGTTACAAGAATAAGGATAAGTCTTCCTGGCATATGAGATGAAGACATCTTGGGTTCTGAAAAAAATATATCAAAATTAATAGTATAGTGCATACACGATTCAGCAGATGCCTCTTTGTATCTCTCAACCTCGTGGGTTTCCTCCCCCCCCCCACTGCTAAAGACCCCTACGCGCATGCGAATTATTGAAATAAAATCAAAAACCATATGTTAGTCCCGAAATGACCTAGTTGTGTTGAGTGGACGTTAAACCCCATTTCTCTCTCTCTCTATCTCTCTCTCTCTTTAATTTTATTTAAAAAATAGCTTTCACGTAGCGGTCTTTTGCAGTGGGAGGAAACCGGAGGACCCAGAGAAAACCCACGAGGCTGGACAGGCAATCACGTACAACCGGGGATTCGAAACCACACCGGTTGAATCAATGACAAGCTTTATGATACAGCGCGCATCTCTCTAAATGTCAGGCCAAACGGAGTTATCTAGAATGGAATAACTAGACGCTATAAATGTTCACTTGATTGCGACTGCTGGCTTATTTCGTCGAACATAATTTATTTGAAATTGGAGTAAAAACGGAAACCATTGAATGTAAATCACGTTATATACATTCATATTACAGTATTATATGCGTCGCGAGCCACTCTTGTGAATTTCTAGGTCCCAGATGTTAGCCATTTAGCTCCTTTAAATGAACTAAAATTCAAAATAGGTTTTATTAGTCTTTTTATGAAAAACAAAAATGTAAACCGGAGTAGGACCACATTACAAAAATGTATACTTTTTTTTGTATATGGTGGCCATTTAGGACAGAGATCTATCCATGTCATGTATTTATTGAATGTCAATATTTGCCTCTTAAGCTTTAATATCGTGTCTTTAAAGAGGTAACGAACCCGGTGGTTTATACTTGTTAGTGTACAATGAATGCTGACCTTATAACGTTATTTGGCTAAATGAAATGCAAGAATGAAAAACATGACAGGTGTGAAAAAGATGGTAAAAGTTTTATTTCTGTTTTAACCCAGAAACACAGAAAAATGGAGCGTTAAAGGGACAATAACACTCTTGCTGGTTTGACAGGTCCAGAAAAAAAAAATTAGCCTTATTCTAACAACAAGATGTTTAAGTGTCCTACCTGTTGTGTAAATTATCCATTACAACCTATCTTACTTCTCCAGAGGGTTCGAAAAAATGTTTAAATCCAAGCTGCATTTGAAAGTGCTTACGTAAGGCTTTTCAAACCATGTTACGGCATGTAGTTGAATTTTTCCAATTTTTAAAATTAGGTGTGTTAAGATGAAATTTGTATCATTTTTTAATTGAAATATTGTAAAATAGTACAAATTGTTGACCAGAATAAAGATTGGAACATATTATTCAGTTACAACAAGAGTGGTATTTGGGCTTTAATGTGAACTTCTACCATAACTAAAGATTACTTATTTGCAATGTCATTGCACTTACTCCCATTTTTATGGGCCTGTATAGCCTGTAACCTACTTAGCGATCATAAGCTTGAGTGATTTTATATCTTCAGTAATGTATATAATAGGCCTGGGTGTAACCATCTACGTATTATGTTCAATATATACTAGGACAGGCACCCGTTTCACGAAATTTTAACTAAGATAAAATCCAAATATTAGTAAATTCATTGAATAATATTACATAGATTTTTTTGTTCTTAGCGAATCAAAGGTGAAGTATCTAAATTTAGATGTTATCTGTAGTTAATATTTTGAGAAACAGGGCCCGGGGCATGCATCTATGAAATATAATTAACTATTCCGAATAGGGAGAAATTCAAAAAATTTTGTGTTGGTATATTGATACTATATTTAAGAAATAAAAATATATAACCTGTAAGCGAACAACGTCTCTGATTTGGGACAAAATGAAAAAAAGTTCGATTTGGTTAAATTGCTGTATGTTGGATTCTTAAAACTCGTTCATCGTTGAGATTTAACCGTTGTCTATGTGTATATGTTTATCAAATACTAATTGTATAGTATGGTCGAGAGCGAGACATTAAGTAATATATTGTATCAGCAATTGTTGTTTCAATATATTACGCAATGTCTTAAGCCCGATACTATTAAACAACTTAAAATACAGACACTCGCACGTGCTTTGCAATGAAATACGTCACGCGCGTCCAATATTTCAACTAGTATATATAATGTACGCTTGGCACATTGCCCGTGCCATTATTTGAAATAAAGGTACGCCAACATCAACGTATAATTGATGAGTAGCACACAACGTAGGCATAAACTGTGTACAGTACATGTATAACCCTCGTGCTAAAACCTAGATACATGTAAACGTATATTTAATTACATAAAGGGTCCTTTACAAAAAAACAAGCCACGAAGCGCTAATATTATGTATAATTGTAAAGCCACGTATACCATAGCATACTAAATTCGAATGGCTTAGTATAATAATGATAGGTTTATTGTACACTGAACAAACCATTGATAAAGAGAAAGAGAAATGGGGTTTAACGTCCACTCAACACAACTAGGTTATTTCGGGACTAACATATGGTTTAATTTTATTTCAATCATTCGCTTGCGCGTAGGGGTCTTTAGCAGGGGAAGGAAACTGGAGTGCCCGTAGGAAACCCACGAGGTCCATGCCACATACGCTCACACCAGAGATGACCGGCCAACTAGAGGTCCAAGCGCGGCACTTTAGACCACTAGCCCCCCCCATTGATAAAGAACATCTTAATAATATAATCCAAATCAACTGTCAAAACGAATCAGCTAACACCCCTTGTATGTAGAATTATACATATACGAATTTAATAAAAAAAAAATATCAACTCAAACCTATGGAAAATGTTTAGAAGCGTCTCTAACCATTATTTGTTAATTGTTATAAAGCAATGCAGTACTCACATTTAAATCCAATCTGTGTTATTTATAGTGTGTTGGGGGGAGCTGTCGTTAAAAAAACAAGTTGCTCCGTTCACAGTATGTGTCGGTCTGACAACTCACGTTTACACAAACACGCGTTTTTCATACCTCGGTCATGTGATATATAATTTCTAGTTTATATAACTCTTATTCTGACGTATATTTACTGCTTTAGCGAATGTAAACAACTTAAAAATATCTAGCGGTGTAATACAGGGTTATCTAACATACCAGAGCAATGGATTTTTAGGAAATAACTGGGGCTGCAAGGATCAGCTAGGACTGAGAACACACTTAAAGAATGAAGACAGATAAGTGCCCAGGTAATTCATATTAAATGTACAGCTAGGACTGAGTAAACTCTTTGGGACTGAAGAAAGATAGGTAAGTACCCCAGTAATTGATATTTAATACACAGCTAGGACCGGGCTGTTGCTTTGGGTATAATTAAACATAAGTATCCCATCAATTAATACTTCCTTTTTCTTGCTATTTATTCTTTTATGTATTTTGTAGAAAGGTAGTTAGTATTGTTTACCAGAACAAAATTATGTATGCATTAAAACTAGCAGCTCTTTCTTGACAAGCTCCAAACTTCGAAATGTGGTTATATTTCAGATTTCGTAGAGAATTATGAGAGTGAATCAATCAGGAATATCGACTTATATCAGATGTTGTGCAAAATACTGGATATAGAAGCTCTACCTAATAACGGCACGTGGTTTAACGTGGAACATTTCTTTATATCTAGTGGAAATTCGTGTAGAATTTCACTTACTATAATATTACTAGGATTAGCCACTCTTGCTATTTACTGAATCGTGCTGGTTTATTGAAGCTCTACCTAATAACGGCACTTGGCTCAGCGTGGAACATTTCTCTTTTCTAGTGGAAATATATGTTCAATTTCACTTACTACAATATTACTAGGATTAGCCACTCTTGTTACTTACTGAATCCTGCTGCAATATTGAAGCTCTACCTAATACGGGTACGTGGCTCAGCGTGGAACATTTCTTTATATCTAGTGGAAATATATGTTCAATTTCACTTACTACAATATTACTAGGATTAGCCACTCTTGTTATTTACTGAATCCTGCTGCAATATTGAAGCTCTACCTAATACGGGCACGTGGTTCAGCGTGGAACATTTCTCTTTTCTAGTGGAAATATATGTCCAATTTCACTTACCACAATATTACTTGGATTAGCCACTCTTGTTATTACTGAATCTTCTTGGTATATTGTATATGTTTCGTGTTATATAGATTTCATTTTGAATGAAATGGAGCACTGACAAAAAAAAACTTATGTGAAAACGAATATACACAAACTTGTGTTCTTTTCTAATATATTAACACAGCCCTTTCTTTAATTCTAATGCATTGACACAGAATTCTGAATAATTGTGTTCTTTTCTAATAAATTAACATAATCATGTGTTTAATTCTAATGCATTAACACAAATTCTAAAGAATTGTGTTCTTTTCTTATTTTGTTTTTTATATTCTATACGCATTAACACACAATTCTGAAGGATTATAAAATCTTGTGTTTTCGTTTATATTAGACAAAATATGTAATTTTTTTAAACATAAACGTACAAATATGATCCACACTTTGATATGGGGTTTTAATGTCGCACCAACAAACTCTCTCTCTCAAACAGATAAATCCATTAAATAGCATGAATGGAACTTACTCGGCCTACACAGGAAATTAGTAGAATAACATTATTTACAGTATTAACGGAACTCTTGGCAGTTGGTATTCGATATAAGAGCAAGTTTTACTCCACCTGCCCGTACATAGTTTCCCTCCTAGCGCACCGTATGGCGTATACCAATCTTCATTAGTCTAGTCGGGGCAGAAGGGCTTAAAATTTACTTCATTTCATATGTTATACACCCGGATTACGTAATGGGGGACAGCGTGTATTGTAGCGGTAAGCTGAAGCCGGGCAAACATATTAAAATTACGTGAAATTATTTGTGGCCTGCTCCCAGTTGCTTAAGAGTTATTCCCCTTCTATTGTAATACCATTTAGTCAGAATGACTCTTGTGCCCGTCACGTCTGCTCACATGCTTTTCGACCACGGTGTTACAAAGCTTAATATCCCCCTGTCAGTGGTGCAGTGTGGGTAGGCGGCTAAGCTGATTTGCAGCAAGTGCAAACCCCCGACATTTAAACTGGTGATAATGTCTGTCGTTCAAACAACCTGCTATCTGTAGACATGGAATCGATACCACGCGTGTGTGTAACAACAAGTGCGCTTGCATGTCTAACTTCGTGGGATTTCTCAGATTTCCTCCCATTCCTAAATACCTCTGCTAGCAAAAAAATTCATGAAGTTAAAAACTGATATTGTAATGGGCAGATATTACAAGAATGATTCTTCGATCTTTAATATGTACTACAGGATCGGACTGTTTACAATTTTAACGTCCAATATAATATAAGGACGGGTTGGGTAGTGTTATTTACATACGAATAAATCATAATATTATAGATAAGATATAAATGTAACACATTAATACACGTAACTAACGTGACGAAAATTAAATGGTAAGGTAGCGTGTCTCAGATGTTCAGAATGATAAATACTATAACCTGCACGGTTATATATTCTCCTCGCTCGCGGGGGGTTGGATGGCCAAATGGTTAGCACGTGCGTGCTGTATTAAAAAGGCTGCCATTGAGTCAACTGACGTGGTTTCGAATAACCGGTTGTACGTGACAAGGAGTATGATCGCTTATCCAACCTGGTGGGTTTCCCCCGGGCACCCCGGTTCCCACCACTGCTAAATACCCCTACGCGCAAGCGAATTATTGAAATAAAATTAAACCGCATGTTATTCCCGAAATCACCTAGTTTGTGTCGAGTGGACGTTGAACCCCATTTCTCTCTTTCTCTTTTCAGACACACCGTCAAAAATAATAATAATAATTATGGGTCTCCCTTGGCAATTGTTTTAATCCACCCTGACTCTTGCACCATGCCAGTCCCGAAAAATTCGTTTTTCTAATATCTACTTTTCTAAACACTACTTCAGGTACTGGTCAATGATCTCATGACACCCCCTGCTCTTATACTGGCCTTTTTACCCCCTACGTTTAGCTTATAGTCCATATTTATTATGGAAACACTTTTACCTACATTCGAATCCCACTCTTATCACTTTAATCATTTCTTCCAGTTTTCGGTGTTTGATTTGCGTCATCTTCCTTTTGTTTCTGGGGTATTCACTTTGGCTTGTAAGAGGTTGAAATAATACCAAGCAAGGCTTCTGAAGCAATTGACCCTTCAGATGTTACCAGAGCCTGAAATTGTTCTTCACTATTAATACTGGAACTTATGACACACTATCAGTAAGTACGAATCGCTGTAGATTGTGTCCGCTGCAACGCCTTCTTTAAGTAGTCCAGAGAAAATTATAACCTGCATAAGGTAAGGACTGAAGATATACCGCGTGTATTTTTTATACATCACAGTGTCTATAATGAACCAAACCACAACCTCTACCAACAAAATACAAAGAATAACCGTGGAAGCGGACTTCGGTCCCAGATGATGCATGTGCGTCAAAACCGTGTCGAGATTGAGTAATGAAGCAATGAATATCCAGGTCGCATAAAAAGCAATTCCATTTTGAACCAGAACTCGTACCAGCCAAATGTCGATACCTACAGCACATTTGGTCATGTTACGATAAAACCGTGAAGAACATATATATATAGGGTTGAATACAGTGCGAATGGCGTCATTGCGATCAGGAACAATGCTGTAAATACATACTGACGATCCAAAAGGAACAGCCAGATTATGTTACAACATAAATATATGATAAAGAGGACATAGACAGCTGGAGGCATGATGAAGTCGAGGGTATATATGTAGTGACCATCTTTCATTCTAAATATGGTACTGAGACCATATACCAACCATACAGCCTGCCATATATAAATGGCGTCCCAAACAGTAAAAAACAAACTAGCAGAGGTGATTTCGATGTGGTATGCATCCGATATGTCTACCATGTTAGTTTTAAATAAACCTGAAATGATATAACAGATGAAGATCACGTTTTTCTTTTTTAAAAATGAAAAGACAACAACAACTTCAGAAGGAGCATATATGCCAGGCTTGAAAGTTTCACCCAAAAACATCCTACTGATTTGTCGCCTTACATAGAGCCTGCGGGGGCTTGATCTGGCAGCCGCGGCGATTCCATTCCATTTGCAAGCTTATCAAAGGGGGTTTCTTGCCATCGCCGACCACGGCACAAATTACCGGACATACTAGTTATAAGAGAGCCAACACCTTACTCGGACATAACGCAGAAATAAACTCTAAATTTCATTGTTTACTGTGTATTACACAAACAATAAGAGAAATAGAGAGAAATGGGGTTTAACGTCCACTCGACACAAACTAGGTCATTTTGGGACTAACGTATGGTTTTCAATTTTTATTTGAATAATTCGCTTGCGCGTAGGGGTCTTTAGCAGTGGGATGAAACCGGAGGACCCGGTGAAAATGAACGAGGTTGGACATGCGACCATACCCCTTGCCACATACAACCGGGGATTCGAAACCACGCTAACCATTCAGCAATCCAGCCCCCCCCCCCCCCTTGTTTGCTGGGTGTAACAAAAATACGAAAAGCACCGAAAATATACCCGATATTATGGATTTGAGGTATTGACTGTTTATTTTTTCATTCGCGAGGTCATCGTTTAACTGGATATTGGTATTTCTACAGCTTCATGTTGTTACGGAGAGTTAGAATAAAGGATGGTAAGATAACACAGAGATGGTCATTTATTTAAAAGGAAATACCAACGATTTTCAACACGGTGTCCATATATCTTAAGTATATATATATCGAGAAATAATTCCTGATGTAACACAAGAAATATGCCATTACCTAGTTCCACGCCACCTCGTGCTGCCAGTGCATTTATAACAACAGTAACCAAATATAAGACAACAGTTACAAGAACTAGAATAACACTTCCTGGCATATGCGATGAAGACATCGTGCATTCTGAAATAATAATTGTTACATAAAATCAATTAACTTATCCCAGTAATCGCATGGAGTAATGTGTATCAAACAGCAACAGCATCTGAATGCGTTTCTTGAGCCAAATCACCCAATCCCATAAGCATGTGTACCTCCTTTCAATTCCCCGATTATAATCTACATTACACCCGGTGTACATGCGATATCATTACTCCCGCAGTTTGTAAACTTAAAATGTAGGAAATAACTTCTTTTGGATAACCAAATGGTTAGCACGTGTGTATTATATCATTAAGCCTGTCATTGAGTCAACTGGCGTGGTTTCAAATCCCCGGTTGTACGTTACAAAGAGTAGCGTCGCCTGTCCAACCTCGTGGTTTTTCTGCGATGCCTCCGGTTCTCCTACTTCTAAATACACCTACGCGCAAGCGAATTATTGAAATGAAATTAAACTATTATGTTAGTCCCGAAATGATCTAGTTTGTGTCGAGTGGTCGTTAAACCACATTTCTCCCTCCCTCCCCTTTCTCTCTCTCTCACTCTCTCTTTCTCTCTCCAAGTTATTTTGCTTTGGTAAATATGCATACACCATCTACACCACAGCAATTCCAAGAGCTATTTGGCTGATATTTTCGGACATATCTTGGTCTGAGAAAGGGTACTTTCAACAGTGAAAAAGGGCACTGTCGAAAATTACCCCCCCCCCCTAACTTTAATCCGTCTCTGTGTTCTATCCAGTTACTTAATGCCCCTAAAACATTATTCTTAATGATATATGTACAGACACTCTTTGAATTTTTTCAGTGTAGTGTCCTATGTTAGGGGTTGGTGGCTACACTAGGGATATATGATGTCCCAAGAGCGAAATTTGCGTTTGCAAGTTATATTACCTCGATTGGAGGGCAACAGTGGATACATAGTATCCATCAAGCTACCGCGTGAGTGTGGGGTTCCCTTTCTTTTCTCGTAGTACTGAACCTGTTAGTAGCCTCCTTTCCTTTCTCGTAGTACGTGGTACTGAACCTGTAAATGACCTCCTTTTTTTCTCGTAGTACTGAACCTGTCAGTAGCCTCATTTCCTCTCGTAGTACTGAACCTGTTCGTGGCCTCCTTTCTTTTCTCGTAGTACGTAGTACTGAACCTGTTAATGACCTCCTTTTTTTCTCGTAGTACTGAACCTGTTAGTAGCCTCCTTTCTTTCCTCGTAGTACTGAACCTGTTAGAGGCCCCCTTTCCTTTCTCGTAGTACTAAACCTGTTAGTAGCCTCCTTTGTGTGTAGGATGATAAAGCACGAAACTGGGGTTACGCTGGGGAAATAAGTTGAGGACTTTATCTTGCTTATAAACGGTCTATGTTTAGATGTACGTAAAACGAGAATTCCCGTAAAAAAAAAACTTATATCATGTTTTCTTGTGGAAAAAAACCCTACCCTTGAAGAATAACCCGATTCGGGTTTAAAGAAAAACTTTTATAAGAATAACCCCAAATATCTCTCTATATATTCAGACAGCAAGTTATTCTGGGTATAGAATATACTCCAAAGATCAAAGAGATTTACGGTTATTGGTTTATGATTTCTCCTAGTACTGAACCTGTTAGTAGCCTCCTTTCTTTTCTTGTAGTACTAAACCGGTTAGTAGCCTCATCATCTAAGCGTTGACACCTTAATTTAACAACATCCAATGGCCGTTTTAACCCAAGATGAAATCTGTTCATATATCGCCCTCGTTCCTTGCCGTTCGTCTCTTATATGCTTTCAAAGACATGACCTACCGCCACCCCCCTCCCATTATGTTTAAGGCTATCCGTCCCGAAAGTTAATAATAAAACACAATAACAAAATATATAAATTTATTAATGAGTAGAAAATTGCATAATAAAATTGAGTCAATAAACTTAAAGTTACAATTTAAATTAAGACATTGATAATTTTGTACATTGTAAAAAAAAAATATCATAATAGAGTACACTTGGATATTTTATAAATATAAAATGAGTTATTTTAAGAAGGGGGTGATTCATTAATTGCCGTTGAAAGAGATGCACCCATACCACACATTAATTCACGACGATGTCGATTGGTTCCGAATGTTTATTCATTCAAATAGGTGATATCCCCTCCTCCTTCTGTCCAGGTTTTGTAAAGTATATCTAGTATTTCTTGTGCGTCTCCAATTTTCTATCGACAACTTTATACAAGTCATGTAGTAAAACATTCAGCCCTAGTAAGTGTAAATATGGTGAACAGGGTTAGAGAGAAGAAGAAAACTAACACAAGTTATAATTTATTATGTTCTTTGCAACCATAACCTTTAACATAGGTGGACCCAGACTAATAATTACTTCCCTTGTCTCGATATCCGAATATTTGTAGTGCGTCCGTCATAGTTATTTGTGTGGTCTGCCAGATTCACGGTGTTGATACGAAAGACTCATGCAGTAAACAGACATGAACTAGGTTGATCGCCTAATAAAACGATGCCGCTGCTTTTGAGCTATGACCTAGCTCAATGACTGAGATGTTTTGCACCTTGTCGTTATAACTGTTACCGACTACGAAATATCAAGGTTTTTAACATGGAAGTCAAATGGGGGATAATACTAGTCCCGATCCGGAATAATTTCTCTTCACTAAAACAACATTAGGACATGTTATCAATCTGATTCGTTCTGTGTTATCTCTGTTCGGATCAAACATGCTAATTCAATAAATAGTACGTACACACGGATTGAACATACTTTAACTAGAAACTTTTTAGATAAACATACAGACAAGACACAAACACAAGAAACAGTTCTAGAGTATCTAATGTCAGTTTACTTTTTAGATAAACATATTATACAGACAAGACACAAACACAAGAAACAGTTCTAGAGTATCTAATGTCAGTTTGGTAGGCAAATAAAACCAGGCTCTTAAAACATTTTGTTCATTGAAAATATTCGAATCTCCAAAAAGACCAATGTACCGCGGCTTGAACTTCACAGATCCATATGGGCTCTAATTTAAATCCTCAAATTGACCAGTGATGTATGGTAGTTGTTGTCTTTTGGTCTGATAGGGGACGTAAAATGGCGGCAGAAGAGTATGAGTACCTTAAGAACCAGCAGTACGGAAGCTACAATCATCAGTGTTAACATGAAGATGGAGTTTAGGTACATGGTATCCAGGTTATAGTTTTTGCTAACTACTCCAGCAAAAGCTACAATTTGCATGATGTAAGGACTAAAGATATACCTTGTGTATTTATCAAAGAGTACAATATCAGAAATGAACCAAAATATAACCTCTACCGATACGATGGCAAGCATAGCCGTAGAAACGATACCCTGATCCAGATTAGCCTTGTACGTCAAGACCATACCGAGATTGAGTAATGTAGCAACGGAGACCCAGGTAGCATAGAACGCCATGCCATTTTGAACCAGAAGTCGTACTAGCCAGACGTCCTTGCCTAAAGCGCGTTTTCTCATGTAGCTCAAATTTCGATAGAGACGTGAAAAACTGAAGTAGAGGGTACAATAGAGGGTGAAGGGTGTCATGGCGATGAGACACAAGGCTGCGATTAAATATAGACGATCCCAAAGGAACAGCCAGGCTATGTTACAGCACAGATTTATGATAAAGATCGCATATACAGCTGGAGGCATGAAGTCGAGGGTATATAGGTAGTGGCCATCTTGCATCCTGCATATGGTACTAAGTCCATATATCAACCATAGTGCTTGCCATATATAAATGGCACCCCAAACACTGAATGTCCAACTAGCAGGTGTGATTTCTAGGTAGTAAACTCTAGAAATATCTCCAGTTTCATTTTTGAATATACCTGAAATGATAAAACAACGCGATTACTGCATCAAATTTATTATTGAAAGAAGTTCCATATTATAAAACAGAAATGAAATGGGGGTTTAACGTCCTACTTTTGTTCACCGACTGTACTAATGAAGACAGGCATACGCCATACAGGATTTGGGGGGTTTAACGTTCACTCGACACAAACTAGGTCATTTTCGCTTGCGCGTAGTGGTCTTTAGCAGTGGAAGGAAGCTGGAGGAACCGGAGAACATCCACGAGATTGGACAGGCGACCCTATCCCTTGTCACGTACAACCGGGGATCCAGGGTTTGAAGCATCGGGATGTTTGCCCAGACAGCTGCTCTACAGCCTTTATTTAGGGATTATTTTACGTGCACCTCAATGTTTTTAAGGAACCTCGGGGTTTCTTCCCATCTGAATGATACGACACTGTCCTGGCCAGTCGGACCTTCCATCCTACACCACTGACACCCCAAATTTTAGAAAATAACATCCAATATTCCTTACCTAATTCCACACCGCCTATTGCTGACAGCGCATTTATAGCAATGGTTACCAAAAAGAATACAAATGTTACAAGAATAAGGATAAGTCTTCCTGGCATATGAGATGAAGACATCTTGGGTTCTGAAAAAAATATATTAAAGTTAATAGTATAGTGCATACATGATTCAGCAGATGCCTCTTTGTATCACATTTTGTGTTATATATTTAATTCTTATCACGTCTATGTTTGATCTAAGGCCAGAGAGAGAGAAAATGGGGTTTAACGTCCACTTGACATAACTAGGGTCTTTTAGCATTGGGGGGATAACAAGGTTGAGAAGGCGCCTCTATCTCAATGCCACATACGCTCACACCAGGACTCGAAGCCAGTGGTGGCCCGCCAGCTAGAGGTCGACGCGCGGCACTCTAGACCACTAGGCCATCCCAACCCCCGCTAAGGCTAGAGACCACGACAATAAAAGGACAAGAGATAATTGTGGTTTAACTTCCACTCGAAACAAACTAGGTCATTTCGGGACTAACATATGGTTTAATTTTATTTAAATAAATAGCTTTCACGGAGGGGTCTTTTGCAGTGGGAGGAAACCGGAGGACCCAGAGAAAACCCACGAGGCTGGACAGGCAATCACGTACAACCGGGGATTCGAAACCACACCGGTTGAATCAATGACAGGCTTTATGATAAAGCGCGCATCTCTCTAAATGTCAGGCCAAACGGAGTTATGTAGACTGGAATAACAGACGCTATAAATGTTCACTTGATTGCGACTGCTGGCTTATTTCGTCGAACATAACTTATTTGAAATTGGAGTAAAAACGGAAACCATTGAATGTAAATCACGTTATATACATTCATATTACAGTATTATATGCGTCGCGACCCACTCTTGTGAATTTCTAGGTCCTAGATGTTAGCCATTTAGTTCCTTTAAATGAACTAAAATTCAAAAAAGGTTTTATTAGTCTTTTTATGAAAAATAAAAATGTAAACCGGAGTAGGACCACATTACAAAAATGTATACTTTTTTTTTGTATATGGTGGCCATTTAGGACAGAGATCTATCCATGTCATGTATTTATTGAATGTCAATATTTGCCTCTTGAGCTTTAATATCGTGTCTTTAAAGAGGTAACAAACCTTGTGGTTTATACTTGTTAGTGTACAGTGAATGCTGACCTTATAATGTTATTGGGCTAAATGAAATACAAGATGACAGGTGTGAAAAAGATAGCAAAATTGTTATTTCTTTTTTACCCCAGAAACACAGAAAGATGGGGCGTTAATGTGAACTTCTACCATAACTAAAGATTACTTTTTTGCAATGTCATTGCACTTACTCCCATTTTTATGGGCCTGTATAGCCTGTGCCCTACTTAGCGATCATAAGCTTGAGTGATTTTATATCTTCAGTAAAGTATATAATAGGGCTGGGTGTAACCATCTACGTATTATGTTCAATATATACTAGGACAGGCACCCGTTTCACGAAATTTTAACTTAGATAAAATCCAAATATTAGTAATTTCATATGATAATTCTAGACCGCTAGGCCATCCCAACCTCCCATTGATAAAGAACATCTTAATAATATAATCCAAATCAACTGTCAAAACGAATCAGCTAACACCCCTTGTTTGTAGAATTATACATATACGAATTTAATTAAAAAAAAATATCAACTCAAACCTATGGAAAACTTTTAGAAACGTCTCTTACAAATATTTGTTAATTGTATTAAAGCAATGCAGTACTCACATTTAAATCCAATCTGTGTTATTTATAGTGTGCCGAAAAATACAAGTTGCTCCGTTCACAGTATTTGTCAGTCTGACAACTCGCGTTCATACAAACACGTGTATCTCGGTCATGTGATATATAATTTCTAGTTTATATAACTCTTATTCTGACGTATGTTTACTGCTTTAGCGAATGTAAACAACCTAAAAATATCTAGCGGTGTAATACAGGGTTATCTATGTGATTCATGCGAATTATCACATTGTATTCATTAATAATGATCATGTATTTGTTCAGAGAGAGAAAGGCGGGGGGAGGATATGCAAACTATGTCATTTAGGGAATAACACCTGCTTCAAATCCTGGAACGATACTGGAATGTGTCGAGAAACTCCCCACAAGAACCCCCACGACCCCTAAAAGTAAAAAAATGGTAATTAGCTATCCGTGATGTTTTATAGAAAAATAGTAAACATACCCTTAATGAAGTTCCTTGGTAGTACTCTTTTGGTGTGGTAGGAGGTGTAAGTATACCCTTAAACTACGTCCACAAATCTTAGGTTTGTTGGTTATTTACACCGTCGAACCGGAACGTCATGTTATTCTATTTAATGCTACTGTCCACTGTCCAATTCAAGGCTTTACGAGCTTCTTTCTATACCAAATAAGACATTGCAAAATCTACGCCCCAGTAACTTTACGCGATTTAAACAGGTTCATTCTTTTATTCAATCGTATTCATAATTTACTTCGATGTGTCAGCGAGAAATGCGCCATTTTTATTTCAGCTACAGTGTAGACATATAGTTTCGGTTCGCGGAGCGTGAAATATTATGCGATGGAAACAGAGCATGTCGCCAATGCAAACATAATAACACTTATACAAATACATAAATGTGAGAAAATAAACCTCTTCCTTTGTTTTGTTGATTTTTCAAAAGCTTTCGACAACATCTGGCTATGAATTAAAATATAGTTCATATATATTAATGATATACACTATTATAACTAGCAATGTATTTTACCTGATAATTGATATATACCAGAAAACCCCTCACTATGTAAAAACCCCTGGTGAGCAGTCGCTGGCTATAAATCAAAACATTGGGGTAAAGCAAGGGTATTTAATGTGTCCAACACTATTTAACCATGTATATTAATGACCTTAAAGATTACCTTAAAAATACCAAACATTATACCCCAACTCATGATAACTGTAATATTTTCGATCTCCTATTTGCAAACAATCTTATTCTATTATCCCCTTCTGAATCAGGATTGCCAAATCAACTAAATTTGCTTAATTTGTTCTGGTTGATCGGAAATTAGATGTGAACCTAGACAAATGAAAAGGTATGATATTTATACACAATAAAAGCAAAATTAAATTGAGTCAATATAGAATAGTCATATATCTTCACGCATTTAATGTCTTGATTTTGTTGTGTGCTGCTTTTAGTAGGATGGTTAGATTCAATAAAATTGTATCTTATCCTATGATGATACGGTGATACATGGTTTGAAATCCATCGGGTCTTTCCAAGTGGAAGGAAATGCCTGGATAAAAGAAACAACGGTACAGTATACAGGTGCACTAGATGATGCTAAAGCACACCTCCACACAGAGTTCAAATTTGAATCATGGTTTGAAATTACAAAACTATAAAATATACATATTTAAAGATGAATTTCGAGACGCAGGCACCATTGGCAAAAACCATATCTTTGGCCACCAAAGGAAAAACGAAGCCACTTTTTGTAACCTACAAAAACTATACATATTCAAACCTGTATATCAATACGCAAGTGGTATAGTGGGCGTCAGGGCTAAATTTTGCATCCCTCCGTCTTTGGAACTTAATACCATGAAACAACCAACGATATACGGTGTCACCAATAGAAAACGAAGCCATTTTATTCAAAAGACTCATTTTTGTCGTGGGGTGGGTCTCTTTCATCGGCTGTCCTAGTCGGTCCCCTCCCTTCCCATCTGTATTTCGATACGAGAGGTTCTTTTTTCCCCAGCGCCACGAATATGTTGCGTAACCAAGGGGTAAAAGAAGTCATTTTATTAGTTGGATTAGTTGTTGTGTTGGAATCATGTCACTGGCTGCCCTGAGTGTATCTCGATCTCAGTGTGCACTTGCCCCAGTTACCCCCCCCCCTTCCACGCCCATCCGCACTTTCTCTCCGTTGTTGTGTTGGACTCATGTCACAGGCTGGCCTGAGTGTACCCGGATCCGAGTGTGCATCTGCCCCGGTTCCCCCCCCCCCCCTTCGCCGTTCGACCTCACTTTATCTCCGTTGTTCTCCAAACCACCTGTTTAATGAGCTAACAATATCCTCACTGAGGCTCCGTGAAAGGGTTAAATACATGATGTTTTAGCCAACCACCCAACACAATTATGTAATTCAAAACCTATCCTTCCATGGCCTATAATTTATTTATTGACGGGGCGAATGTATTGTTCGCACCAGTAGCGAGGAGACAGACAATGAACACCGATCAATGCCCCATAAAACATGCGCAACATAAAGATTCAACCCAGAAACGTGGGTCACATGAGGTCAAAAGGTACACAATGAATAATCATGTTTATATTGTCATAGGTATTTATATAGTTTACTTAACCAACAAAATATACCCTCGACTTATTGGACGCATTTTCAAATTATGTTCACATTACAAGTTGTTGGTTACACACATTATTTATTTATTACTCTATTTATAGACAGTTTACACACTCGTAACATTTCGACCCCACTCATGAACTCTATTAAAATAGGAAATGCGCACGCTTTGGAAAAACTTATTTAACATACTTCGCGCTTATTTAGAATGCACCGTATTCCCTTCTTATATACTTTGCAAATTAACAGCTATATTTTACGCGTTAATTAGAAACGTGGACCTTTGTAATATTAAAGGACGAATCCCGATTATATTGTGTACGTTACAACGAGTAGGGTCGCCTGTCAAACCTCGTTGGTTTTCTCAGGGTCCTCTGGTTTCCTCCCACTGCTAAAGACCCCAACGCGCAAGCAAATTATTGAAATAAAATTAAACCTTCACAGTTTCAGTCTTGGTACAGTATTGTAAATCGTCAGTTCTGCACACGTCATATGACATATGGGGTTAATCATTGTCGAAACGTAGTTTTAATTGTTATCCGAAGAACTGTTGTGTTTATTTTAATATGTTTAATTACTAAATTCCATTCAAACAGTATAATATACATATTATTATGACCTGAAATAGATTAAACGTTGATGTCATTGGGTTGGATTACTGGTATGCATAGAGCGTAACTAGGTTGTCTCCCATCAATTACTTTCATTTTATTTCAGTATCAATCGATAAGAGAGATAGAGGGAGAGGTAGAGAGATAGGGAAAGAGAGAGATGAGGTTTAACGTCCATTCGACACAAACTATGTCGTTTCGGGACTAACATATGGTTTTAATTTAAGTTCAATGATTCGCTTGTGCGTAGGGGTCTATAGCAGTGATAAACTGGAGGGCCCGGAGAAAACCTACGAGGTTGGACAGGCGACCATACTCCTTGTCACGTACAACCGGGGAATCGAAACCACGACAGTTGACTAAATGACATACTTTATGATACGCTATAACCATTAAACCTTCGATATTTACTGGATTATGATCCGATTTGCTGCTCAATTTTCATTTATGATTTAATCATGAAATAGATAATCGGGACTATGTTTTTTTTTATCATACCGACTTTAGTTATGATGATCGAAACTAGGCCGGAAATTCAATCGCTAAGAGTGGGGGCAATTTGAATGAAATTTCCCGCAAATTTCCTTTATATTATCTAGTTTTTATCCAATCTCCGAAAATGTATCGTTAATCAAAATATGCACATTTGTATTCTAACGGTGATTTCGATGGCATGATTTCGCTTGACAAGACAAACGAGTAGGCTACACTGCTTAGCCAACCTTCAGTGGAATTGTACGTCATGTTCAATTGACGCCAATTATTCCTGTTTATTTCAAGACTAACCAACAATAAAATTCGGGTAGACAATAACAAGAGGTTTTTCGTTTAATTATTAAGATTTTGACCAAATGTGGAGTGCACGCGTAATTCTGATACAACAACAAACCTTGCTTCCGATATCTAAAATGATCCATATCGGAATATATTCCCGACAAACATAATTAAATATTGTGCCATCGTGGATTGTCAGTGTATACGTACATGTATTGCGCCTTTTAACCAGGGGTGGTGTTGGATGGCCGAATGGTTAACGCGTGCGAGTTGCTTCATAGGGTCTGTCATTGAGTCAAGTGTACGCTTGTACGTAACAGGGAATAGGATCGCATGTCCAGCCTCGGGTCCACGGTGATTAAGTTGGTAAGACACTGACCCGCTAAAGTTCATTCAGATTTCCCCATCGTCAGTAATGCTGGACGGAGGACCTGTCAAGAACGGCTGTCTAGTCATTCGGGTTGGACGAAAAACAGAGATCCCGTGTACACATAGGCGTTAAAATATCCCTTAACAGTTGTAATTCGATATAAG
Source organism: Patella pellucida (assembly GCA_917208275.1). Taxonomy (NCBI): domain Eukaryota; kingdom Metazoa; phylum Mollusca; class Gastropoda; family Patellidae; genus Patella; species Patella pellucida. Next base: position 12,082,342 of record OU795040.1, read on the forward strand.
AGTTGGCCGTATGGCGTATGCCCGTCTTCATTAGAACAGTTCTAGGCAGAACAGTAGGACGTTAAACCCCATTTCATGTCATTTCATTTAATTATTTCTTATCTTTATTTATAAATTACAATATTAATATGTACAGAAAGACACATGGCGCCATATTTGTTTATATTATATTATCTAATATTTCCACACTGCAGAACAACTTATTTTCACTTTTAACGCGGTTGATCAATTTTGTGAAAGTTGGGTCTAAGAAGTCAAAACATAACTATTTCTATGTCTTTTGCTTAATAGGTTATCAACTCACTATTGTAATATCAAGGGCATTATTTCCCACCCTTAAAATCATTGATACAGGAAATAATAACACAATTTCCTCCCTTGTTTTCCTAATTGCTACATGGAATAACCACCTACAAACGTTTGAATTTAAGTTGAAAATGATATTTTTGCAAATCCCAAACTGGCAATAGTGAATTATAGGATTAATAGGATTATTCTTTAACAAGGTAGGAATGTTTATAGATACCATCTACTTTAAGGCTTTATTTTTAAAACAAATAAAATTTTAACTTAACAATTTGAATTTGTAGCTTTAAGATAAAGTTCAACTTAAAATTTCCCAACTGTCTGTGAACAGTTAGATAATTTTCAAAATATCTCCAAGTTCTGTCTCAACGTTCTAGCACTGGTGGAACACATGGTATTATTTTCATTTAGTTCTACAATCACATCGTAGAATATCATCGATAAAAGTTCTTCAAATAATTATTTTTTGTTAAATGATAAGAAGGCAAAGGTCTGGTCCCTCAATCCACTGTGACATGCATTTTCGTGATGCACTTGTTTAGCTTTCGACCCACGCATTACGATGCCCGCTGTTCATTTCCACCATGGCGTCATAACAGAGGGACATGTATTTTCATGATGCACTTGTCTAGCTTCCGACCCACGTATTACGATGCCCGCTGTTCATTTCCACCATGGCGTCCTTGCAGAGGGACATGTATTTCCATGATGCACTTGTCTAGCTTCCAACTAACGTATTACGATGCCCGCTGTTCAATTAGAGGGACATGTATTTTCGTGATGCACTTATCTAGCTTTCAGCCCATGCATTACGATGCCCGTTGTTCATTTCCACCATGGCTTGGTTAGTGGGACTCTGTGTGTTCCGACTAGGCTCTGGAGCTGTTTTGCAACACAACACTACTGTTACCATCTTCCTGGTAAATCTGTTTGTCAACCAAAACATTGGAATTATAACGGGTTTGATCGATGCTATACACAGGGTTATTATCATGTATCGCATTGTCCAAAATTGACTTGACCATAGCTCATCACCAGGTTCCATTAATCCAACAAAATGTGGAAGGTCCAGCAAAATGGAGAAGATAGCCACCAGAGCAATGTCTAAAGGAAAGAATTTGTCTTGTACCTCATGTTTATGAAAATCGGTTTCTCTGTGCGAATAATGAAATCTAATGCAGGAGAATGTTATTACAAAGATCACGAAGAAAACAAGGAGGTAGGGGAAATAGGTTAGGATACCAACAACCTCTAAGGATCCGGGTTTTAAAGCAAAGAAACACTTTGTTCGTAAGGGTTCTGGGCGTCTCGGAGCCGTACTCATCGTGGTCATTATTACCACGGTGCTTCCAATCCATACAGCAATACTCAAACCAACTCCCACGCACACTCGTCTTTTAATACAAACTCTCCATTTGTAGAGAACGTTATCCAGACAGATGAGAAAAATCATCCAGGCTGATATTGCAGTGTAAACAAAGTACAATCCGTTGAATGTAACAAATATATCACAGCCACGGCTTTGGATATCATAATCGGTGAGGACTGGCAACACCAGAAATCCGAGGATGAAGGCGGCCGCCGAATGGATTAGTATTAACACATGCTTGATCGATCGACGTAAAACTGGACTGAAGAGGAATGCGGTGATTAATATAATGTTAAATGTTGTTATTAACATCGAGAACACAATAAACGCAACAGTAGCCGCATCGTGATCGTATAGAGGTGAAGGTATATAGGCTGTATGATAATCTTCTTCATACATTCTGAAAAAGATAGATATATTTATATAAATATTAACGCATTTGAAGAGATCATAGAGGTGGATTGAAAAAAACAGTATAAAAAATAGATATGCGACACAAATCACCACTGAAACCCCGATTTTTTCAAAAAATTTCTTGCCCCCCCCCCCACGGGCTCCCCTAACAGGATTTCCTGGGTCCGCCTCTGGATCACTGGATTAGTAAGCTGTTGTGTTATAAGGGTATTTTCCATGAGATATGTAATTGTACGTCACTAATATACACTTGGTGTGGACTGTGTCAGTGACAAATGTAGAGAGTTGCCCAACAATCAAAGGTACACCGGGTACACTTCGGTGTGCATTCTACATTATCGTCCTCTGTAGTCCGCGCGATGCCAAATTTTAGACGATGAGCTAATGAGGGGTGACGTTTACTCGACATAAGTTAGGTCATTTCAGGACTAACACATGGAGTCTTTAACAGACCCGGAAAAAACAACGAGGTTGGACAGGCATTACATTGGGCTAAACATATGGCCATAAGTTGCATTGCGCCATTTTCTAGGACGATTTTCAAGTCGGGCCACGTCTCATTCCTCACCACGGGCTTATCAAATGGTTATCTCTTAAGTGGCAGAAACTTAAAAAAACGAAACTAAGTCATTTTGGGACTAACATATAGTGCGATTCTATTTCATTAACTCGCTTGTTGATAGGAGTTTTTAGCAATCGGAACAAACTGGATAACAAGGCGAAATCACACAGCGTCGTCAGGTGACCATAATCCACACGCGTCAGATCGCTCGACCACCTGATTCAACCACAAAAAAATTGTCAACATTTTACTGCCCCCTCCCCCTTGATTAGGTGAACCCACCATTTTTCAGGCAGAGTATTCACCTTTCTTTTTGGCACAGACATTCGAGAATGCGGAACATGAAGTTGTTTTGTGCTAAAAGGGACTGTCCCGAATATAACAGAGCCTCAAAAATAAAAGTCCGAGTCTGTATGAAATTGAAACGCCAAAATATAGAAGAATGGTGTAAACACCCTGACTCAAAATTTTAGCTCAAATTTTAAGATTTCGGGTCAATTCTTTCGTTGGGTGACCCGATAATCGATTCTCGTTCCTTTAAAGGTCTACACGGTGAATGGTCCATGTGATGTACTTGATAACAACAGGTAAATTTCACCGACACATTATTTTTATAAAATAAAAGTCTAGCATAATACAGTTTGGGACACCGGACTCCATTTCAAGATGAAGACATATATTGAGTTAGTTGCTGGGTCCTAAGGTAGGGGATCTTAATGGGTTTTAACACAAAATTAAATAGTTTTATTCTCAAAAACATTATCGAGTTTGACCCTTTAATACTGTAAATGTATATTATTGTGTAATTAATTAAAAACAAACAACCATTCATTAATGATTCATGCTCAAACTTCGGGTGTCAAAGCTACGATCAGATATTCGCAGCTACGGTTATGCCGTGAATTTTTAACCAGTGGCTTAATTCAACCAGCCAGCTTAAATTCAACATACGTTGAACATTAATTACTTCTATTTGATACATTTTATATCGATATAATTATGGTCGTATAGTTGTTTGGATGAGGCGTATACCAGAGTTCCCAGTGCTTATTTACATGTACGTAAAAAAAACTTCGACAAAATTTAATATAAGAGGCCGTAGCCTAACGCCACTGCCTGGGCAAAATTTTATCTTACAAAACTTTGTTTGGCGTATGTCCGTCTTCATTGGCCCAGTCGGCGATGAACAGTAGAACGTTAAACCCCATATTATTTAACTCCATGTCTATTGATATCGATACATATATTTATATGATTGTATTAATATATTCACCTAACCAATGACCTAGATATTGACTGTAGACGTGACGTATGTACCTCGCTCTTATAGTAAGTTCAGGGTCTGCCCCACACACAATTTACACAAAACAAATCTACAAAAAAGACACACTACGCAGAAATACATTATCAAATTAAGTGAATGGGTCCGGGGGCTAACAGTAAACGTTCATTGCGCTGTATAGTCACTGGCTTGTTGTGATACAGGCTTCTCTCAAATATAACAAAGCCGTGTAAATTGATTTGTTATTTTTATAGATAAGACTATTTGATACTAAATGAATACCATTTTCTAGTCACCTATATATCATACTTTAGCCCATGACATAGTTTCAAGATGAAGAACGATAGCGCATATATCTCTGCTATATATCATCGATATATAATGACCTAGATAGACTGAGTAGACGTGAAGTATAAACATGTATTTTAAATCATTTTACCTGAAATCGCTGTCACTCTGTTGTTTTTAATACGCTGGACTCAGTTACTACTAACATAATGTCATAATGTCGATTAATGAAGACCCCTTGTATAGGCCTACTATGTCCAAATTACGTAAATTTTCTATTTATAGATATTGACATCGCAGTCTTTTTCAGCAAGATAGAGTAAACATATGGATTAAGACCACTAATAACTGTCCACATACTGCATAGATTTCTTCGTTGATCACATTCTTTGGACATTCCGATCATCTTTAAATTATAGCCACAACGAGCCCAACATATCACACATATCATGTAGATAAAGGGGAGTAACTAATATTCCGGATGCACACCACCAATTATTTTTGTTAAATTTTAAAAAGCGATCGGCAAAATGTCCGAAAATACGATATAGGATTATTTGAATAATAATTTTGTTTTTCTTTCAAATTCAACCTATTTTCTTAAAGCGAGAATTTCATATTTTCTAAGAAAGGAACTCAATAGCTATAGGTTATCAACACACTATTATACGATCATATGCAAAATCTACGATCCAGTAACTTTACGCGATTTAAACAGGTTCATTCTTTCATTCAATCGTATTCATAATTTACTTCGATGTGTCAGAGAGAAATGCGCCATTTTTATTTCAGCTACAGTGTAGATATATAGTTTCGGTTCGCGGAGCGTGAAATATTATGCGATGGAAACAGAGCATGTCGCCAATGCAAACATAATAACACTTATACAAATACATAAATGTGAGAAAATAAACCTCTTCCTTTGTTTTGTTGATTTTTCAAAAGCTTTCGACAACATCTGGCTATGAATTAAAATATAGTTCATATATATTAATGATATACACTATTATAACTAGCAATGTATTTTACCCGATAATTGATATATACCAGAAAACCCCTCACTATGTAAAACCCCCTGGTGAGCAGTCGCTGGCTATAAATCAAAACATTGGGGTAAAGCAAGGGTATTTAATGTGTCCAACACTATTTAACCATGTATATTAATGACCTTAAAGATTACCTTAAAAATACCAAACATTATACCCCAACTCATGATAACTGTAATATTTTCGATCTCCTATTTGCAAACAATCTTATTCTATTATCCCCTTCTGAATCAGGATTGCCAAATCAACTAAATTTGCTTAATTTGTTCTTTTTGATCGGAAATTAGATGTGAACCTAGACAAATGAAAAGGTATGATATTTATACACAATAAAAGCAAAATTAAATTGAGTCAATATAGAATAGTCATATATCTTCACGCATTTAATGTCTTGATTTTGTTGTGTGCTGCTTTTAGTAGGATGGTTAGATTCAATAAAATTGTATCTTATCCTATGATGATACGGTGATACATGGTTTGAAAGCCATCGGGTCTTTCCAAGTGGAAGGAAATGCCTGGATAAAAGAAACAACGGTACAGTATACAGGTGCACTAGATGATGCTAAAGCACACCTCCACACAGAGTTCAAATTTGAATCATGGTTTGAAATTACAAAACTATAAAATATACATATTTAAAGATGAATTTCGAGACGCAAGCACCATTGGCAAAAACCATATCTTGGGCCACCAAAGGAAAAACGAAGCCACTTTTGTAACCTACAAAAACTATACATATTCAAACCTGTATATCAATACGCAAGTGGTATAGTGGGCGTCAGGGCTAAATTTTGCATCCCTCCGTCTTTGGAACTTAATACCATGAAACAACCAACGATATACGGTGTCACCAATAGAAAACGAAGCCATTTTATTCAAAAGACTCATTTTTGTCGTGGGGTGGGTCTCTTTCATCGGCTGTCCTAGTCGGTCCCCTCCCTTCCCATCTGTATTTCGATACGAGAGGTTCTTTTTTCCCCAGCGCCACGGATATGTTGCGTAACCAAGGGGTAAAAGAAGTCATTTTATTAGTTGGATTAGTTGTTGTGTTGGAATCATGTCACTGGCTGCCCTGAGTGTATCTGGATCTCAGTGTGCACTTGCCCCAGTTACCCCCCCCCCCTTCAACGCCCATCCGCACTTTCTCTCTGTTGTTGTGTTGGACTCATGTCACAGGCTGACCTGAGTGTACCCGGATCCGAGTGTGCATCTGCCCCGGTTACCCCCCCCCCCTTCGCCGTTCGACCTCACTTTATCTCCGTTGTTCGCCAAACCACCTGTTTAATGAGCTAACAATATCCTCACTGAGGCTCCGTGAAAGGGTTAAATACATGATGTTTTAGCCAACCACCAAACACAATTATGTAATTCAAAACCTATCCTTCCATGGTCTATAATTTATTTATTGACGGGGCGAATGTATTGTTCACACCAGTAGCGAGGAGACAGACAATGAACACCGATCAATGCCCCATAAAACATGCGCAACATAAAGATTCAACCCAGAAACGTGGGTCACATGAGGTCAAAAGGTACACAATGAATAATCATGTTTATATTGTCATAGGTATTTATATAGTTTACTTAACCAACAAAATATACCCTCGACTTATTGGACGCATTTTCAAATTATGTTCACATTACAAGTTGTTGGTTACACACATTATTTATTTATTACTCTATTTATAGACAGTTTACACACTCGTAACATTTCGACCCCACTCATGAACTCTATTAAAATAGGAAATGTGCACGCTTTGGAAAAACTTATTTAACATACTTCGCGCTTATTTAGAATGCACCGTATTCCCTTCTTATATACTTTGCAAATTAACAGCTATATTTTACGCGTTAATTAGAAACGTGGACCTTTGTAATATTAAAGGACGAATCCCGATTATATTGTGTACGTTACAACGAGTAGGGTCGCCTGTCAAACCTCGTTGGTTTTCTCAGGGTCCTCTGGTTTCCTCCCACTGCTAAAGACCCCAACGCGCAAGCAAATTATTGAAATAAAATTAAACCTTCACAGTTTCAGTCTTGGTACAGTATTGTAAATCGTCAGTTCTGCACACGTAATATGACATATGGGGTTAATCATTGTCGAAACGTAGTTTTAATTGTTATCCGAAGAACTGTTGTGTTTATTTTAATATGTTTAATTACTAAATTCCATGCAAACAGTATAATATACATATTATTATGACAATCATTGTCGAAACGTAGTTTTAATTGTTATCCGAAGAACTGTTGTGTTTATTTTAATATGTTTAATTACTAAATTCCATTCAAACAGTATAATATACATATTATTATAACCTGAAATAGATTAAACATTGATGTCATTGGGTTGAATTACTGGTATGCATAGAGCGTAACTAGGTTGTCTCCTATCAATTACTTTCATTTGTATTTTATTTCAGTATCAATCGATAAGAGAGATAGAGGGAGAGGTAGAGAGATAGGGAAAGAGAGAGATGAGGTTTAACGTCCATTCGACACAAACTATGTCGTTTCGGGACTAGCATATGGTTTTAATTTAAGTTCAATGATTCGCTTGTGCGTAGGGGTCTTTAGCAGTGATAAACTGGAGGGCCCGGAGAAAACCTACGAGGTTGGACAGGCGACCATACTCCTTGTCACGTACAACCGGGGAATCGAAACCACGGCAGTTGACTAAATGACATACTTTATGATACGCTAACCATTAAACCTTCGATATTTACTGGATTATGATCCGATTTGCTGCTCAATTTTCATTTATGATTTAATCATGAAATAGATAATCGGGACTATGTTTTTTTTTTATCATACCGACTTTAGTTATGATGATCGAAACTAGGCTGGAAATTCAATCGCTAAGAGTGGGCCAATTTGAATGAAATTTCCCGCAAATTTCCTTTATATTATCTAGTTTTTATCCAAACTCCGAAAATGTATCGTTAATCAAAATATGCACGTTTGTATTCTAACGGTGATTTCGATGGCATGATTTCGCTTGACAAGACAAACGAGTAGGCTACACTGCTTAGCCAACCTTCAGTGGAATTGTACGTCATGTTCAATTGACGCCAATTATTCCTGTTTATTTCAAGACTAACCAACAATAAAATTCGGGTAGACAATAACAAGAGGTTTTTCGTTTAATTATTAAGATTTTGACCAAATGTGGAGTGCACAACAACAAACCTTGCTTCCGATATCTAAAATGATCCATATCGGAATATATTCCCGACAAACATAATAAAATATTGTGCCATCGTGGATTGTCAGTGTATACGTACATGTATTGCGCCTTTTAACCAGGGGTGGTGTTGGATGGCCGAATGGTTAACGCGTGCGAGTTGCTTCATAGGGTCTGTCATTGAGTCAAGTGTACGCTTGTACGTAACAAGGAATAGGATCGCATGTCCAGCCTCGGGTCCACTGTGATTAAGTTGGTAAGACACTGACCCGCTAAAGTTCATTCAGATTTCCCCATCGTCAGTAATGCTGGACGGAGGACCTGTCAAGAACGGCTGTCTAGTCATTCGGGTTGGACGACAAACAGAGATCCCGTGTACACATAGGCGTTAAAATATCCCTTAACAGTTGTAATTCGATATAAGAGTTGGCCGTATGGCGTATGCCCGTCTTCATTAGAACAGTTCTAGGCAGAACAGTAGGACGTTAAACCCCATTTCATGTCATTTCATTTAATTATTTCTTATCTTTATTTATAAATTTCAATATTAATATGTACAGAAAGACACATGGCGCCATATTTGTTTATATTATATTATCTAATATTTCCACACTGCAGAACAACTTATTTTCACTTTTAACGCGGTTGATCAATTTTGTGAAAGTTGGGTCTAAGAAGTCAAAACATAACTATTTCTATGTCTTTTGCTTAATAGGTTATCAACTCACTATTGTAATATCAAGGGCATTATTTCCCAACCTTAAAATCATTGATGCAGGAAATAATAACACAATTTCCTCCCTTGTTTTCCTAATTGCTACATGGAATAACCACCTACAAACGTTTGAATTTAAGTTGAAAATGATATTTTTGCAAATCCCCAACTGGCAATAGTGAATTATAGGATTAATAGGATTATTCTTTAACAAGGTAGGAATGTTTATAGATACCATCTACTTTAAGGCTTTATTTTTAAAACAAATAAAAATATAACTTAACAATTTGAATTTGTAGCTTTAAGATAAAGTTCAACTTAAAATTTCCCAACTGTCTGTGAACAGTTAGATAATTTTCAAAATATCTCCAAGTTCTGTCTCAACGTTCTAGCACTGGTGGAACACATGGTATTATTTTCATTTAGTTCTACAATCACATCGTAGAATATCATCGATAAAAGTTCTTCAAATAATTATTTTTTGTTAAATGTTAAGAAGGCAAAGGTCTGGTCCCTCAATCCACTGTGACATGCATTTTCGTGATGCACTTGTTTAGCTTTCGACCCACGCATTACGATGCCCGCTGTTCATTTCCACCATGGCGTCATAACAGAGGGACATGTATTTTCATGATGCACTTGTCTAGCTTCCGACCCACGTATTACGATGCCCGCTGTTCATTTCCACCATGGCGTCCTTGCAGAGGGACATGTATTTCCATGATGCACTTGTCTAGCTCCCAACTAACGTATTACGATGCCCGCTGTTCAATTAGAGGGACATGTATTTTCGTGATGCACTTATCTAGCTTTCAGCCCATGCATTACGATGCCCGTTGTTCATTTCCACCATGGCTTGGTTAGTGGGACTCTGTGTGTTCCGACTAGGCTCTGGAGCTGTTTTGCAACACAACACTACTGTTACCATCTTTCTGGTAAATCTGTTTGTCAACCAAAACATTGGAATTATAACGGGTTTGACCGATGCTATACACAGGGTTATTATCATGTATCGCATTGTCCAAAATTGACTTGACCATAGCTCATCACCAGGTTCCATTAATCCAACAAAATGTGGAAGGTCCAGCAAAATGGAGAAGATAGCCACCAGAGCAATGTCTAAAGGAAAGAATTTGTCTTGTACCTCATGTTTATGAAAATCGGTTTCTCTGTGCGAATAATGAAATCTAATGCAGGAGAATGTTATTACAAAGATCACGAAGAAAACAAGGAGGTAGGGGAAATAGGTTAGGATACCAACAACCTCTAAGGATCCGGGTTTTAAAGCAAAGAAACACTTTGTTCGTAAGGGTTCTGGGCGTCTCGGAGCCGTACTCATTGTGGTCATTATTACCACGGTGCTTCCAATCCATACAGCAATACTCAAACCAACTCCCACGCACACTCGTCTTTTAATACAAACTCTCCATTTGTAGAGAACGTTATCCAGACAGATGAGAAAAATCATCCAGGCTGATATTGCAGTGTAAACAAAGTACAATCCGTTGAATGTAACAAATATATCACAGCCACGGCTTTGGATATCATAATCGGTGAGGACTGGCAACACCAGAAATCCAAGGATGAAGGCGGCCGCCGAATGGATTAGTATTAACACATGCTTGATCGATCGACGTAAAACTGGACTGAAGAGGAATACGGTGATTAATATAATGTTAAATGTTGTTATTAACATCGAGAACACAATAAACGCAACAGTAGCCGCATCGTGATCGTATAGAGGTGAAGGTATATAGGCTGTATGATAATCTTCTTCATACATTCTGAAAAAGATAGATATATTTATATAAATATTAACGCATTTGAAGAGATCATAGAGGTGGATTGAAAAAACAGTATAAAAAATAGATATGCGACACAAATCATCACTGAAACCCCGATTTTTTCAAAAAATTTCTTGCCCCGCCCCCACGGGCTCCCCTAACAGGATTTCCTGGGTCCGCCTCTGGATCACTGGATTAGTAAGCTGTTGTGTTATAAGGGTATTTTCCATGAGATATGTAATTGTACGTCACTAATATACACTTGGTGTGGACTGTGTCAGTGACAAATGTAGAGAGTTGCCCAACAATCAAAGGTACACCGGGTACACTTCGGTGTGCATTCTACATTATCGTCCTCTGTATTCCACGCGATGCCAAATTTTAGACGATGAGCTAATGAGGGGTGACGTTTACTCGACATAAGTTAGGTCATTTCAGGACTAACACATGGAGTCTTTAACAGACCCGGAAAAAACAACGAGGTTGGACAGGCATTACATTGGGCTAAACATATGGCCATAAGTTGTATTGCGCCATTTTCTAGGACGATTTTCAAGTCGGGCCACGTCTCATTCCTCACCACGGGCTTATCAAATGGTTATCTCTTAAGTGGCAGAAACTTAAAAAAACGAAACTAAGTCATTTTGGGACTAACATATAGTGCAATTCTATTTCATTAACTCGCTTGTTGATAGGAGTTTTTAGCAATCGGAACAAACTGGATAACAAGGCGAAATCACACAGCGTCGTCAGGTGACCATAATCCACACGCGTCAGATCGCTCGACCACCTGATTCAACCACAAAAAAATTGTCAACATTTTACTGCCCCTCCCCCTTGATTAGGTGAACCCACCATTTTTCAGGCAAAGTATTCACCTTTCTTTTTGGCACAGACATTCGAGAATGCGGAACATGAAGTTGTTTTGTGCTAAAAGGGACTGTCCCGAATATAACAGAGCCTCAAAAATAAAAGTCCGAGTCTGTATGAAATTGAAACGCCAAAATATAGAAGAATGGTGTAAACACCCTGACTCAAAATTTTAGCTCAAATTTTAAGATTTCGGGTCAATTCTTTCGTTGGGTGACCCGATAATCGATTCTCGTTCCTTTAAAGGTCTACACGGTGAATGGTCCATGTGATGTACTTGATAACAACAGGTAAATTTCTCCGACACATTATTTTTATAAAATAAAAGTCTAGCATAATACAGTTTGGGACACCGGACTCCATTTCAAGATGAAGACATATATTGAGTTAGTTGCTGGGTCCTAAGGTAGGGGATCTTAATGGGTTTTAACACAAAATTAAATAGTTTTATTCTCAAAAACATTATCGGGATTGACCCTTTAATACTGTAAATGTATATTATTGTGTAATTAATTAAAAACAAACAACCATTCATTAATGATTCATGCTCAAACTTCGGGTGTCAAAGCTACGATCAGATATTCGCAGCTACGGTTATGCCGTGAATTTTTAACCAGTGGCTTAATTCAACGAGCCAGCTTAAATTCAACATACGTTGAACATTAATTACTTCTATTTGATACATTTGATATCGATATAATTATAGTCGTATAGTTGTCTGGATGGGGCGTATACCAGAGTTCCCAGTGCTTATTTACATGTACGTAAAAAAAACTTCGACAAAATTTAATATAAGAGGCCGTAGCCTAACGCCACTGCCTGGGCAAAATTTTATCTTACAAAACTTTGTTTGGCGTATGTCCGTCTTCATTGGCCCAGTCGGCGATGAACAGTAGAACGTTAAACCCCATATTATTTAACTCCATTTCTATTGATATCGATACATATATTTATATGATTGTATATGGTCTGCATTAATATATTCACCTAACCAATGACCTAGATATTGACTGTAGACGTGACGTATGTACCTCGCTCTTATAGTAAGTTCAGGGTCTGCCCCACACACAATTTACACAAAACAAATCTACAAAAAAGACACACTACGCAGAAATACATTATCAAATTAAGTGAATGGGTCCGGGGGCTAACAGTAAACGTTCATTGCGCTGTATAGTCACTGGCTTGTTGTGATACAGGCTTCTCTCAAATATAACAAAGCCGTGTAAATTGATTTGTTATTTTTATAGATAAGACTATTTGATACTAAATGAATACCATTTTCTAGTCACCTATATATCATACTTTAGCCCATGACATAGTTTCAAGATGAAGAACGATAGCGCATATATCTCTGCTATATATCATCGATATATAATGACCTAGATAGACTGAGTAGACGTGAAGTATAAACATGTATTTTAAATCATTTTACCTGAAATCGCTGTCACTCTGTTGTTTTTAATACGCTGGACTCAGTTACTACTAACAAAATGTCATAATGTCGATTAATGAAGACCCCTTGTATAGGCCTACTATGTCAAAATTACGTAAATTTTCTATTTATAGATATTGACATCGCAGTCTTTTTCAGCAAGATAGAGTAAACATATGGATTAAGACCACTAATAACTGTCCACATACTGTATAGATTTCTTCGTTGATCACATTCTTTGGACATTCCGATCATCTTTAAATTATAGCCACAACGAGCCCAACATATCACACCTATCATGTAGATAAAGGGGAGTAACTAATATTCCGGATGCACACCACCAATTATTTTTGTTAAATTTTAAAAAAGCGATCGGCAAAATGTCCGAAAATACGATATAGGATTATTTGATTAATAATTTTGTTTTTCTTTCAAATTCAACCTATTTGCTTAAAGCGAGAATTTCATATTTTCTAAGAAAGGAACTCAATAGCTATAGGTTATCAACACACTATTATACGATCATATGCATTATTTCCCAACCTTAAAAATCATTGACACAGAAAATAATAACACAATTACTTACCTTGTTTTTCTATTGACTACATGGAATAGCCATCTTCAAACGTTGGATGACAATGATATTTTTGCCAATTTCTCAGCTGGCATTAGTGAATTACAGGATTAATAGGATTATACTTTAACAAGGTAGGACTGTTTATGGATACCATCTGTTTAAGGCTTTATATTAATAAATTTTAAAAATATAACTCAAAAATTTGAAATTGCAGCTTTAAATTGTTGACGGAATCTATAATTTTAGTGTAAATTTAGTTTTGAAAATTGGGGGAAAATATTAATGGTACAAGTTTGACTTTTCTGTATTTATAAAGTTTAGACATAAAGAAAATATAGTTGCACTCAAAAGTACCTAAATTCACGATACGGTTTCCCCCAAAAAAATATTTGAACCCCAAAATACTTGAAATCATGATACCCCCCCCCCCCCCAAATAATATTGCTTTATATCCCGTCTTTTATTTGTTGCATAATGAACCTAAATGTATCAAATGTCTTTTTTGCCATTGCTAAATAAATAGATTAGGACATAATATTGAAATCTTAGTTCTTTATTTTGCAGAACAGGAACAAAAGAATATAAGGGTTATCAAAACATGGGTGATCTACAATTTTCTGATGTGTTCCGGCCGAACATAATTTGAATTAAATTAAAAACTGAAATTATTGCATTTCTCTCTCAATAGGTTCCGTTGACTGGGTCTATCCCTTCAGTAGTTATATCCGAGGATAGTGCAATGTTGGGCTCCTTGCGGCTCCTTGCGGCTCCTCAGCATGTCCCAACCGGTCTTATACAGTAGAACTTGCATTAAGTAGGCACCCAAGGGAAATTTCAAAATGCTTGCTTAATGGAGGTGCTCTTTGTATAGTAAAGTATTAGACTTTTTAAAAGAGATAGGATTTTATTATAAATTTTAATTGTATATATATATCATTTCATTTTTGTATTTAAGATTTATTTTATATTTTATTTTTAATTTTACCAACTGTGATATTGGTTTTATATGTATATAATATTTTTTGTGATATAATTTAGCCTCGTTAAATTCACAATGTGTCTGGCGCAATATAGCCCGGTTGGAGCTGACATGCCACAAAACCACTTGTCATTTCATTGGAATGTTCATAAAACTTACCAGCATATCAAATCCCACGATCAGCAAACGAGTGCCCTGTTCAACCCGGTAGATCTATCCAGAGTGCCTCTTGGGAATAGAACAAATTAAAGATTACAACATATGTTAGTCTGGAAATGCCCCACTCCATGTTCAATGATCGTCCAGTCATCCTGTCTCTTTCAACACAAATCTAGAATCAAATATTTGGTAGACAATGACAAGAGATTCTCTTAGTTTTCGTAATTAAGAATTGACAATATGTCGGGGCTAACACGTAATCGTATCTGAATGTGCTTTAATGTATAGATGCGTCATTTTTAATTTTTCGCGAAAATATATAAAAAAATCAAGGTTATATACTCGCTAAAATGATTATTTAACATTAAGAAACAAAATAGTCAAGGTGAGATAATGTCCCGGCTTAAGTTTAATCAGTCAATCGGTTTAAATAAAGGCCGATCAATAAATATTCGCGAACAACAAAATTACGACGGGTCTATAACATAAAGATAGAAAGAGAAATGGGGTTTAACGTCCACTCGACACAAACTAGGTCATTTCGGGACTAAGTCTTTAACATAACATAACGAACAACGTTGGCCGATGAAATTTCAATTTCCTATATTATTGAACAATTATTGAACTGAAATTCAACTTTCACAATACTATAGTTTGCTTAGAGGCTTTAAGAATAAAACAAATATTAAGATTAACCAGATTCGGACAATAATATTTTGTTCCTGTTAATATAATATTGTACAATCGTTTCAAAATACATTGATGGTGGGGGGGGGGGCTTTGATGACCGAATAGTTTGCACATGTGTGCTGTATCATAAAGCCTGCCATTGACCCAACTGGCGTTGTTTCCCTTCCGGTTTCCTCCTACTGCTGAAGACCCTACGCGCAAGCGAATAATTGAAATAAAATTAAACCACATGCTAGCCCCGAAATAAAATAGTTTGTGTCGAGTGGGCGGTAATCCTTATTTCTCCGAACCCCCCTTCGCTCTCTCTCTAAAGAAATTGAAGCGAAACAAAATAAACAGAGTTATGTAATTGTTCGTGAACATATCCGGGAAAAAGAGCCAAAATAACTGACGCAACTCAACAATTGTACCTTTACTAACTACCAGAGATGGCGTGAAGACGAGCTGGACTGGATGAGTCGATATCTATTAGAAGATTTGGATCAGGATATTGGACTAACTGCTTGATATTGATTCCATTAGATCACTTAAACATCTGTCACTAATATCCTCTCTTACAAATCGCTTTGACGTATTTCTTGACGCCAACACGGACTGTACTTTATTAATTGATTATAAATCTTCAAGATAACCCTGGTTTTTCGATTCTTCCATATTTAAATATAGATTATTTTTGACTGGGTGCCGTGATGTTGAACTCAACAGCTAACATTTGTTACTATAAATTGGGAGGGGTGTCAGTGAATGTCAAACAACTTTTTAGAACCTTAAACCCCATGGTCACTGCAGGTGAATGATTGGAAGATTCTCGTGATAAGCCCGAAATATTTTTAAATACCCTTATGTATCATTGTCAACATTAAAAGGAAAAAAGAAATCACCAGTGAGCTCTGGTTAGCTTTCGCGGAAAATGTTAATTAGTCACGACATTCAATTAATGGACATCTACACCAAGTTTAAACATTCTACCGCAATAAAAAACAAATTTGTTATGTTCCAAAGTGTTGATTAATCAATTTGCTTTTCTCTACTTAGCCTATAGTTTCATCACTCTCGCCAAGTTAGAAATTGATATAACGAAACTATATACACAAAGTTTCACCTCTCTCCCTAAATCATAATCAAAGAAACCGAGCTCCAAAGTCTCTAACAATCAAATTGCTTATCGCTCCCTGCTTATATTACCGCGAGTAGAAAATGCTCATTATCGAACATAGTAAAATGCTCAATATTGAACATAGTGAAATGCTCATCTTCGAACATAAATTAAAATTACTTTCATTATCAATAACCTAACCCCTCCTTATCCTAAGAATCTCATAGACCTTGAACCGACAAACAAAGAGTCCGTTCGTAATGGAGAAAATTAAAAGAAATTCGATGCCGTTCTGAAATTTTTGCTAAATCATCTATCCCATCAACTATAAGAGAGTGGAATAAACTCAGTATCCCAGCAAGGAATTTTAAAAGTCTGAAAAACATTTCCAATCATCTATCAAAATCCGATATCGACGTTCCTTCATTTTATTATAACGGTCGCCGGAAACCCCAAATTATTAATTGTTAATTACGACTTTGATGCTCTGACCTGCAGGGTCACAAATTCTTAAGACATGTTGCCGACAGCCCCGCGTGCCTCTGCTGTCATATTTGAAGATCCTGACCATTACCTTCTACGATGTTCCTTACATTCAAATGCACGAACAGAAACCATATACAAATTACAGCATTATTTAAAAAATATAAACTGTCTCTTATTCGGCTCCACAGCCTACAGTCCTAGGGCCTGTTTCACGAAATTTTAACTAAGATAAAATCCGATTTTAGTAATTCGATTGGATAGTATTAGATTGATTTTAGCGCTTAGCCAATCAGATTTAAGTATGTACTAAAATTTGGATTTTATCTTAAGTTAAAATTTCGTGAAACAGGCCCCAGATGTTAACACTAATATTTTCATCTTAAGTCCATAAGTTTCAATCAAGTCCATAAGTTTATAGTCATGACAAACAGATTTTAATATCGATCAAATAATATTTTATCCTCTATCTTATGTATAATTAAGACATGTATTTGTATAATTATTATATACTGTACATTTTCACCCATTTTACTATATTTATATAATCTGTATGTGTTTGCCATCATAACTATGTATATACATCCTTTTTGCATTAATAATATATGTATAGAAATTATTTAGGGAGAGGGGTTTTACATAGACTAAGCCTGATCCCCAATCCCATTCAGACAACCTGAATAAAATATTGTTTAAAAAGAAATCTTCGAACTCCTTCACGGCATTCACCCAATAAACACCTACACCAAGTCTGAACATTCTCGCGCAATTTGAAGGAGAGTTATTTTGTCCGAAAAGACTGACGGGCATACGGGCAGACATACCTAGATATACCCATCCGGGATATAATAAATAGGTGCGTACACTATTTATAGTTTTATCAGAGACATTTTGTCCAGGTCAGCGACGCATCCGTCTACATCTGTAGATGCACGCCGACGAGTACTAGGGAACTTTGCAGGGACCTATGCTGTTCATGCGGTATCGGGAACACTGATATGCATTACTGACAGGTGTTCTGGGTGGACGTTCCAAAGCAACTTTGTTGGTCAACACTGGGATGTAAACCCGAGACCTGCTGCCCAGTGCCTTTGGTCACCGGGCCACCATGGCCTCTACTAATACACAAGGTAAGACCACAAGGTTATAATTCTAGATATATAATCTGAAGATGTGATAGAAACGTCTCACATAAAACAATCCCTATTGGAGGGGGTGAATAGAGACTACCATATCATATATGGTTCAATTGAATTTCAGTTTGCTCTCTCTCTCTCTCTCTCTCTCACTCTCTCTTTTCATAGCGTTATCAAATTGGGAAGTTTTCAAATGAAATGAAATGGAGTTTAACGTCCTACTGTTTTGCCCCGACGGGGCTAATGAAGAGGAGGCGTTTTCAAATGTCCACACCTCCATACATTGATTACTCTAACACTATTAGAGATAACAGAATTTCAGTTTTGTAAATATAAAATTTATTTACATCAGGAACAAGCATATAAAACAGTAACTCAACTACATTAGAAAACAATAACATCAACATAGTGCAATACTATATTACAACCACCCCGACCTTCGGCCACCGCAGCGGCTGTACTCGGGCGAGCCAATACTCTCTGCTCACTTCTTCCCCTTTAGTAAAGTCGTGGTTGTATACCTTTCAACAACACGAGACCAGTCTCACAACACAAGTCAACATCATATGAAGTTGTTTAGATTAGCTGGCCACCAGATTGTACACTGTTAATATGGGATTGTTTAACTGCTTAAATACAAAACAGCGCGAACGTGTTTAGAACAAAGCGTATTATTGAAAAGCCTAATATATCAAAAGCAGCTTGGGTGCCAATAATTTCAATGCATCTAATTAAATAATTGTTCGTATTTTATATGATAGAAAATTTTATGAAAATTATTTAGACCTTTGTCACATTAACAACAGATGTCATTTCAATATTGGTACAAATAATAAATACTGTTTTGGGTGATGGACAAGGTGTGTAGTGATGTTAAACCTAATTGTTAGATCCACGAAATGTCCCGTAGGTCAATTTTTAATTTTGTCAATATTCTAGCACCTGTGTACGAGATATGTTTTCCAGCTATTCCTACCATATCATTGGACCACGAGGTTTGATTTCCATCCATATCTGCCTAGCGGGATATTAACCATGGCATTCTATTTTCTCAAAGATGTAATACTTATTACCTAGCCTTCAACCCACGCATTACGATGCCCGTTGTTCATTTCCACCATGGCTTGGTTAGTGGGACTCTGTGTGTTCCGACTAGGCTCTGGAGCTGTTTTGCAACACAACACTACTGTTACCATCTTTCTGGTAAATCTGTTTGTCAACCAAAACATTGGAATTATAACGGGTTTGATCGATGCTACACACAGGGTGACTACCATGTAAAGCTGTGTACGCACTAGGCTTCCCGATTCTGCCTCATGAGATACCATCAATCCGGCAAAGTATGAAGCGTCCAGCAAAATGGAGAAGATGGCCACCAGAACAATGTCCAATGGAAAGAATTTGTCTTGTACCTCATGTTTGTGAAAATCAGTTTCTCTGTGCGAACAATGAAATCTAATACACGAGAATATAATAGCACAGACCATTAAGACAACAAAGAGATACGGTAAAAATGTCAAGATACCCATAGCCCCTTCGTATTCGGGTTCCAAAACAAATAAACATTTTGTTGGTTCTGACCGTCTCGGAGCTGTACTGACAACAGTCATGAAAACGACAGTGCTTCCAATCCATGCAACAATACTCAAACCAATCCCTACGTACACTCTGCTCTTAATACAGACTCTCCATTTGTAGAGAACGTTATCCAGGCAGATGATAAATACCATCCAGGCTGATATTGCAGTGTAAGCATAGAACAAGCCAATGATTGTAACGAACGTATCACATCTATGGCTTATAGCACTATCAGTGAGGACTGGCAACACCAGAAATCCAAGGATGAAGGCGGACGCCGAATGGATAAGTATTAACACATGCTTGATAGATCGACGTAAAATTGGACTGAAGAGGAATATGATAATTAATATAATGTTAAATGTTGTTATTAACACCGATAACACAATAAAGGCAACAGTAGCCGCATCATGATCGTATGATGGTCTTTGGGGCTGCATGATAATCTTCTTCTTACATTCTGAAATAGATAGATTTAAATATGAATATTTTAACAGCGTTACCACTTATGGTGGTCACATTGTTCTGACGATGACGTTTCCTACTCAGCAAAATCTTCACATAAACATGAGCAAAGCCAGTTGGGGTTTATCGTTAATGTAAAAACATTTGCAACCAAGTGTTGCGATAAGCGTGTAACCAGCCTTATGAACGACACGGACACCACTAATGTTTATGTTCATAATATATATATATACAATGAATGAGTGAAATGGGGTTTAACATCCTACGCTTAGGCACCTAACCTGGGCTAATTGAAGACGGGCATACGCCATACAGTGTGCTATGAGGGAAGTTTTGTCCGGGCAGCAACTGAATTCCAACTGCCAAGGGTTCTTTTACGTGCACACTATGTGTTCACGGGACCTCAGTTTTTCGTCCCATCTGAACGACTAGACAGCTGTCCCTGTCAGGCCCTCCTTCTGCATCACTGACAAGGGGAAATCACGCCGGAAAATCGAGATGAACTTTTTTGGCCCATGCAGGGATCGAACACCCTACCTCCAGGCTAGCGAACAAAACTATTAAAGTTTTTGAAAAAAAGATCTACATTATTGGTCGATTACTATAATAATAATAATCTCGTCATTTTACAAGGGTAGCAAATTAGGCCTGAGGCCTGTTTTCGATTTGGCCCTTGGCACAGATCGTGCGAATTATTTCGATCATTACTGCAGGAAGAAACCCAAGAACTCGGGGGAAACCTGCCTGATCGGACGGGAGACCGAATATCCCTCTCACTTACAACTCTCAAGTTCTTGCCCTGAGCTGGGATTGAACCTTCTATGCATTGGTGAGAAGCCGCCTCTCTATCGCCACGGCTATCCGCTTATTTTATTAAGCTCTTCAGGTAAATATTTAGATAATACATTATTGTATTTTTAATAGAACATGTGTCGATCATTTGATAATCGGTTAATTTTTCAGATTTTTAAAATCAAATAAATGCCATTACACACCGCTAACATATGGAATTATATAAAGGTCTGCTTATCATATTCAAAATCGTTGGATAAATATACAGAGATTAAATGTCAATATCTTCCTAATCCCGATGTATCCCCCACCCCTACTCGGTTCAATTAACGAAAATTATTGATCAAATTTGATACCCGTTAAGGCCAACTAGAGTGTAAAATTACTGGTGCAAATGTATTATTAGTTTTATAATGTATGAAAAGATTACAACAAAATTGTTTTGTCTTGAATAATATGTGAACAAGCCCTTATAGGTTAATAAATAAATATATGGTGTTTACTTCACACACCTTTCTATAAGTCTTCTTGTATTGTAAGATTTAAACGGTGTTATTCAGTGTTGATCTATATGTATAGTTATACAATAAACACAAAACATGGGGTATTAAACCCTTTGAATACAGTTATTGTAAAGAATACATGTTGTTCTTAGTGTTTAACGTCCGCTTCCATCGAGGGTGATATCGCAGACAACTTGTCCTATTTTCATTTATCTTATCTTAGCGCACGGACAGGGATCTTTCCCGTGGGAGGAAACCGGAATACCCACTCGGAGTAAACCCACGAGGTTGAAAATGTGTCCACTGTGTCCAAGCCACACCAGGGATCGAAACCACGACTGCAAGTCAGAGATGACCGACAAACTATAGACCACTAGACCATCCCGACCCTCAAACTGTGCATTAACAATAAACATGTTGTACAATAGACCTACTCTACTCGGTCAGTTTTAACTGTTTAGGTAGGTCATTGTATCAGTTTGTTTCACACCCTTATTTAATAAAATTATCACAGGCTGCGATGTACTTGCACTTTATGGCATAAACAAAAAAGGGAGAAAGGGAAATCATTACACGAACGAAATAATCGCCAAATTTGCTATTCCATGACGAAGCAGTGAAGAGTTATGCCCTGCCTATTCATATATGTGATTGCTTGGTTATAGGTTTTAAGGGTAGGGGTATTGGAGTGTCAGTTTCATTTGTTTCTTAACAATCGACGACATTATGCTTCAAAATTTGGGAATTTCCGGTACTACCATTTTTGTAAAATTTTAGGATGGCATTCAGAACACCCAACTGCTCCAGAAACCACAAAAAACACCTTTTCTTGCAGTTGTGTGGGAGTATGTCATTAATGTCATAAAAACTGATACGGTAAATGAAATAGCCTGGCATTTTCCTTCAAAATTCGGGATTTTCGCCTGCTCTCATGTTTATAAACTTTTTGGATGTCATTCAGATCACCCCACATTACCAGAATCCATAAAAGTTTTTTTTGTTTAGCAGTTGACATATTTTTTCATAAATTGACTTGTCTACTACGCAACAAACACCTACGCAAGACTCAACAATACCCCGGCACTTTACATGTTGTTTTCAATCGCTTATGTTGTTTATCTCGACATATCTTACCTCAGTGTACTTATACCTATTGTTAAAAACAGATTCTCGGCCACCATTAACGTCTCCATTTTCTAGTAATTACAAGGATGTGATAATCTGACAATCGTCAAAATGTTTCTTGAATTAACCACTTTAACCTTTGTCGGTGCATGTGGGGTCTCTGTGGACCCCATGCACATGGTTTATAGTGTTTTGAAGTAACTGCTGGGCACGGCTTTCTGAAATTGACCATGTCTCCTATACATTTTTTACACGTAGCGAAGAGTGTGGTATCCATCTGCTTCCTAGATGTAGAGTTCTGTTACATGTAAGTCAGGCCAAACGGTTGAAGGGAACATTGGACCCCTTACTTACTCACAGTAGGGAATTTGCTAATGTCAGAGTATTCGCTCTTTTAACATCTGCATGTTACAAATACCCAAACTTAAATGATGAATTCCAAATATTCGTATACTAATTTAGTTTTTTTTTCAGTAGTCAAACATGAATGCAAAAAAAAAAGTGAACCGCTGTCTTTAAAGCCAAAAATATCTGTACGTAAAAAAACTTTGAATTATAACTGGGGTCCATATGGACCCCTTAATACCTGCTATGTGATTCTCACAAGGGTTAAGATCAACTGGCTAGTAAATCGTTATATTAATCTGTCATCAATTTTCAAGCCGTCATTGGTAACAACGTTAATCCCTTCTATTGTTTTTGTTGAATTATTTTATTGTTTAACCCTTTGTGCATGTCAGTTTTAATTACAAAATTTACCTTTATCTTATTATCTGATCTCCCTTAAATAGTAATAAAATTGTACATTGATGGCAGTCATGACTAGTAAGGATACCTAGCTTATTAAGTGCAGTAACTGGCCTGCCAGTATTGTATGACTTCATGTGTATGTTTATGAATGAATGAAATGGGGTTTAACGTCCTACGCTTAAGCACCTAACCTGGGCTAATTGAAGACGGGCATACGCCATACAGTGTGATATGAGGGAAATTTTGCCCGGGCAGCAACTAAATTCCAACTGCCAAGGGTTCTTTTACGTGCACGCCAATGTGTACACGGGACCTTGGTTTGTCGTCCCATCCGCACGACTAGGTAGCTGTCCTTGTCAGGCCCTCATTCTGCATCACTGACAAGGCGAAATCACGTCGGAAAATCGAGATGCACTTTCTCGGCCAATGCAGGGATCGAACACCAGACCTCCAGGCTAGCGAACCAGCGCCTTATCCACTTAGCCACCGTGATCCCCTGTATGTTTATGCCCCGGTATATTAAAGAATTTACAACTCTAAATAATTACACAGGCTGTTTCTATTACACGCACCGTATTCAGCATTGTAACATACGTTTACTCTTGTCATTTAATATAACTTGTATGTCCTCTTATTCGTCTGTATTGATACTTATATATACGCAAATGAGCATATCATACGATATACCTTTAATGAAACGATTCAGTGCCCTAGGTATTGCCTATACAGATATACATAGGCTTGAAAAACACCCGGTTGTCAGGATATTAAATGTATACACTATATATAAATAAATATATTAAAGTTTTTACCCAGAATTGTTCGCCATGTTGTTGATACTAAAATAATACCTTATTTGATGACAACCAGCTTAGTTTATTACTTGATCCGTTATGGGTACTTGTATTTATAGAACACGACATCAGTCGGTGATTTTAAAGAACATGCGACAGTGGAGGTGCGGCGTGTGTCTTTATTCGCCAAGGAGTAAACATTGGGGATCACGTGGCTAAGTAGGTAAGACGTTGGCTCGCTGGCCTGGAGGTCGGGTGGCCGAGAAAGTCTATCCATATTTTCAGGCGTGGTTCCCCCTTGTCAGTGATGAAAGGATAGAGGGCCTGACAAGGACAGCTGTTTAGTCGTGCGGATAGAAGAAAACCCGAGGTACCGTGTACACATTGGCGTGCACGTAAAAGATCCCTTGGCAGTTGGAATTCGTTATAAGAGTAGGCCGTAGAGCCGCTGTCTGGGCAAAATTTCCCTCATAGCACACTGTATGGCGTATGCCCGTTTTCATTAGCTCATTTTAATGTTGTTCTAGCTTTTGGTGAATATTTATGATTTTGAGGCGGAAGGATAAGAGCGTTAAGGGGTTTAATTGTAAGACCGACAGTCCCATGTTTAGTACAAAGCTACTGCCAGTTTGCGTATCTCAATGTTTCCATGGAGAACCTCAAACATGCTTTTGAGCAAGCGGTCACCACATGTTTCTCTATCTATGGTAGAAAACGTTAAATTCCTGGAAAATTTTGCCTTAAGTGACTAAAATTAACAGTAGAGCGAGAGAGAGAGAAATGTTGTTTAACGTCCACTGGACACAAACTAGGTCATTTCGGGACATGGTTAAATTTTATTTCAATAATCCGCTTGCGTGTAGGGGTCTTTAGCAGTGGGAGGAAACAGGAGGACCAGGCGAAAACCCATTAGGTTGGACAGGCGAGCCTACTCCTTGTCACGTACAGCCGGGGGTTCGAGACCACTCCAGATGATTTAAAGACCGGCTTTAAGTGCCCCCCCCCCCAATAGATTAAACGGGCCAAAACTTACTAACTCTCTCTCTACACCGACATATAAAGCTTCCAGAAGCCGAGTACAAAGCAGCTTTTTCTAGATACTATAGCGGAATCTGTAAAGAATTGACGAGACTGTAGTCTGTTGATTTATCCATTTATACTGGACAGCTTGAGGCTACTTTAATTCACATTTTACCAGTGATGAAAAGTCATTTGTAGACGCCTGTACGAATCAGTGGTGTAATCGATCATGTGTAAATTTGGTAAATATTTTATCAGGCTAAGTCTGGTGATATGGAGAAAACTTGATATGAAATCGTGTATGATCTTTATAATTAAACGTACACAAATCTATGAAATCTGACTCTCGGAGACACAGCCCCCTCAAAACCAGCACAACCAAATCGAAACTCATCGCATTGAGAGCCCGGGTAAAATTTTAAAACAAAATTAGGTCTACAAATCGCGGGAAGACAAAACCTTGATCGGGACACGGTTCCGATAGTAGCCTCGCTCTTTGGGTCCCGTGTTACAAATACTGGTACACGATTTGTGTACCAATGGTAAAATGTTTATTTTGTCTTAAATATTGGATATCAGAAGCCCACCTTTTCCCGATAAGTTGACAAATAAATAATTTGTTTTTTCAATGGCGAAGAATTTGGATGATATTGAGTAAGAGACTTGGCTACTTTAAAGTAGCTCCTTTAATATTCGTTGTGTAGCCCAAATTGAAGATACGGGCAGTTTCACTTCCATATAAAATAAAACTGTTGTCTTTTCCCATTTGCTTATTGAAATTGTTTTGCTACATTTAGATTCAACTCGTATTGAATAAGTCTAAGTTTTTTAGGGGCTTTTATCTGATCATGTGGCTTTTATATGTTTCAAATTATTATTAATATCATATTTGTTTTACCAAATTAGGCAATACTCCTGTCGGTGTCCAGGCTATAGTGCATGTCAATTTCATATTTGGAATTCACCTGTAACCAGTCTTTTACGTAAATACCACAAAAGAATAAGCACATATTATTATAAATAAAAGGGACGAGGGCTAAAAAAGTCAAACATCATGATGTAGGGTTTACTTTTACAGGAGTTGGGGCAATCTGTTTTACAGAAAATTACTTACGAATTATCTCTGTCACAGATGACTGTCTTCAACACGTGCATTGACTTCTCGTGGCGTCAGTCATTGGCTCAACGGCTCTTGCGTTGTTTACATAACACTTAACTGCTTTGGGCAAAATGATGCCTTTACTCAATTTAATACCCATTTACACTATAAAGGAAATATTTTTTAACTACAGACACTTCAAACGTCTTTGTTTATTTTTCTTATACTTCAAAAAATGTTTTAGAATTTATTTTATCGGAGGAAAAAAGGTAATATTTTGCCGAATTAAGACGCATAGGTGTCATCTTTTTCAGTGATACTAGGGGCCAATCGAATATCCACTGCGGGATAAGTTTGGAGTTGGGGTTGAGAGAAAGAGAGGTTAATTTTAAATATTGTGATGTAGACTATTGTGTAACTGTTGTGACATAAAGAAACTTATAGAAAACAACTATCGGTGTCCCTGTTACATATTCCGCAAGAGGTCTATACAGTGAATGACCCATGTGTTGTACATGAAAACGAAAGGTAAATTTAACAAACTCATTAGTTATATTTTAAAAAATGTGTTTTTTTTCCAGAAACCGCATAATACAGCTTGAGATACAGGTCTCCATTTTCTCCAGATACGACTGGGGGGTTTAAGTTGTTTTAAAACGTATAATATTGGGGTAGTTGCTCGGTCCGTGGGCAGGGGATTTTAAGGGATTTTAAAATAAGTATGTTATTTTTAAACTGTTTGTAAGGCTAGATATATATCGCAAGGCCATCGTCAGATTTTATCAAGTTCGCTGAAATGTACACATGGTTAGGGCGCGTGACTGTTGTCGAGATTTTGAGTTAGGGTTAAGTGTAGCTCTGTTTACATCTCATGATCTTTGACCAAATCTGGAGGTGGTATTAACAACTATGTCTAACTCGGTGTGCAATGGCCCCACCGAATGCTGATGATACTACTTAAGCAATATTTTTTATACAGATTTGTATCTGAATAGGGATTTGGGAACAGGCATAGCCTAAACCCCTCTATTCAAATACTCTTCACTCTTTTGATGATCAGGGTCTGATGCATAAACCATTAAATATTTTCCCTTTTTTAGTCAGCCTTTTCCAATCCCGTACAAATGTTTGCTCTTGGGTCAGTGAACGGTCTGATTATTATAATATCTTTGTTAAAGGTGTGGGGAATAGGGCCCTGTGCCCTATGTTGTTTTTAGAGTTGTCTGGAAATCGTGAATCTTCAAATCAATTATGTTTTGCTAAGACTTTTCCTATGTAGACGTTTTAGCCCGCCTTACCTATCGGACATACAACAATAAGATAATATCTAATTGTACTATGGCCGGGGAAATTTTGCTAGGACAGCGACGTTTCTGCATACCCTTCATCGATTTCCACTTGTTAGGTGAATAATCAAAGTGAATAATCGCTAGGCCGCTACAATCAGTGAGAGGGATAACATCGGTGTGAGTTAATTAGCTAGCGATATTACCTTATTTTCCTTCTGCACATTAAGATATAGAAAAATTGTTTTTGAAGTATTAGCAAAATAGAAGTATATCTTGATAAAAAATTTTTTTCCCTTTTTAGTGTAAATGGGTATATAAAATGAGCAAATGGCACCATTCTGTCGGGGCCAGTTTGCACTACGGCGTCTTGTGTAAACAATGCACTGACACGCGATTTAGCGAATGTTCGACCATGTGTGTGTGACGTCACAAATAGAAGGCACACTTGAACTTAAAAAATTCAGCCATCTGATACAGAGATACAAGAAGGCCCGTGCAATACCTCTGTGAACGGATTGGGTTAATTTACGTAAAAGCCAACGAATACACGGGAGTACTTCGGTTGTTACTGAACCAAGGCCATAGGGAAACATAACCCGAGACCTGCTGGCTAGTGTTTTAGACGGCCATACCCGACTACAGCGAAATACTTCAATACCAAAAATAGATTATTCTGATATCAAGGTTATACATGTCAAACAGAAGAAGAAGAAGATGAAAAAGCGGTTTCAAATATAATTAATCCGTTAGAAAATATCTCTCTTTTGATTTGCTTCTACAAAAAATTCAATTTGATATCCGGCATCTCTTAGGTCGACTTAAATACTATCTTGTGCATTACTGAACCCCAATGACCCTTTTTAACCCATTTCATAATATCATCTAAGGAAAACAAATTATATCCCGATCAGAGTCAATTTATCCTGTCAGACGATGATTGCTAACAGTTTCTGTCCTTGTCACTTAAAATCCAATATACTAGCTTTAGGATTCCGTTAATATATTATCCAAAACACTTGATCCGAGCGATCGAATATTCAACTTATTTGGCCCCCTTTTCTTTATTCGTAGTTTCAAAGTCAAGAGCCGACTAAACAGCGACACCTAACGGGTTGAGCTGTCAATAAACTCATTAAGTCGTGAGATACAAATGGTGAATCGAGGATCAATTGACTCGTGGAGTCCAAATTGATTCTGAAACCGTACATCTGACATTTTCGATCTAGCCAATGGTTTGAAGGCGCGAGCATATATAACACCCCCAACTGTATTCCAATCACTGTACGAAGTCCAGAACATCAAGGAAATGATTTACGCTACGGGAAATTTTAACAATTCTTCAAACATTTAATTAATAAAGGTAAGGACGATTTGATTAAATTATAATTGTGGTGAATTGTATAGTTGTTGTATAAACAATGTGTTTTCTTTTTTTCATCTAATTACAAACAATTCAAAAAAATATTATAAACAAAGTATAATTTAAATGGTTTAATGGGCTCGATCGTGGTAATAGACGAGAAAGTTCCCTAGGATTCCCAGCGTTGTCGCCCTTGTCAGTGACCCAGAACGATGGGGTGGCGCGTGTCAAGGAACAATGTCGGATAGGACAAAATTACCGAGGTCAAGTCTATACATCGGCATGCACACGAAAGAGCCCCTGTGCGATACAATTCGGAAAAATGGTGGTTCAAATCGCGAAGTCCGTGCAACGCACTGAATGATGCCTTCACGATACGGTTAGTGTTTAACGTCCTACTGTTACGCCTCTAAACTGGATTAATGAAGACGGGCATACACCATACAGTGTGCTATGAGGGAAATGTCGCCAGGGCAGCGGCGCTACGGCCTACACGTATATCGAATTCCAACCACCAAGGGATCTTTAACATGCACGCCAATTAATTAAACACTGAGTGCCAACAGTATTACGATACACACATTTTCTGTTGGCTGTTTCATTCATTTTGTACAAGGTGAACAGATTTGCGGATTACTCTATACTGTTTTATTATATTCATTTAACGACATAGCACAAAAACATATGTGTAGCTCAAATGTATTACACGTTGTAGTGTTTTAAATATATAGTTACTTGTCCTTATAATTATTGTCGTCGCGTCGTGCATCACAAATTCTGTTTAACAAGACCTACGTCGATAGCAGTAAAAACTAAATCCCTGCACTGAAATGTATATAAAGTTTACTGGGTGGTAAATCGTAACTCAATCATTCGTAATTTATGTTTAGCGGTAATTTAATTTGATATTCAGGATTTTAAAGCAACTCGGAAAGCTAACAATAAAACAGTAGTTGTTTCGATATACGGGTTTGTTCATTTGCAAAATATAACACTAAAACAAAGTCAATGATGATGGAATTGAACCATACCTTACAGGCGAGTAGTTTAATTAATCTCACACACTCTGTGTGTAATGACAGCGTACAAAACGAGATATCTCAGCATTTTGAGTGATGGACACCCAGGACTTATTGTTTGTTCATCACTTTAACTTAAAATAACGTTATGTATTTTTTTGTTTTATTGTGTTATGACATTTCATTTCCTGGGGAAGATGATGGGGATATTCATTTACAGATGGAGAACTGTCGGCTTTGGGATTGGATATCTGCCATTGAACAATTAAATATCTTAATTTTCTACGTGGTTTTAATCCGTTTTATATTTTTTACACACAATGTCTTTAAAAAACGTGTTCAATTAGATAGAAGCGAAATAAATGGTTTCAAAAATCGCGTTTTTTTCGACTTCAATCGTGGATGATGAAATTAAATTGTCGGTCAACTAGCTAGATGACTGTTTTCAATTGAAGCTAATTGTAGGCACACAGCGTAAATTTCGTATGTGCGAACGTGTGAATTTGTTAATGCCCATGATGCAAATTAGACACCTTTACGGGGTAACACTCTACAGAAAGACATATCATGTAATATTTATTAATGCAAGACTGAGTACAGCTTTCACCGTTTAACATTGGTAAGAGATGTGTGTATGTCTAGAATGAATGCATGAAATGCAAGTTTTATGGCATGCCAACTCCAAAACAGGTATATTGCTCAAAATAAGAAACGCTGAGACAAATTAAACAATATCACTGTAAATAAAAACAATATATAAGATCTATATGAACGAAAAACCTCAGAGATGTCTGTATAAATGAACTTCCGCCACGCTTCGTCGCCGCAATCCATCCCACAAATGGTAGCATGGGCCGCGGGCGGATTTTATGACCCGGGAGATATAAATATAAACATGCATCAAATATGATCATATACATTAAAGGGCATTAGGTAAAATTAGATAACGTTGGTACGATAATAAATAAAGTCTCTATTCCTACATTAAATCATCCATCACAAGCTAAACATGGTCTTGATAAGTTAAACAGACATTATGCAAGAGCTGAATCTTCCTATTGCAGGTCTTTCTTTAGGCCTGAAATGTTATCTAAATTATCAATTAACTTATCCAGACCATAATCAACCCTCGATGACATCGCTAGCCTTCGACCGTTGGTGGATTATGATCCGATTTACTGAGGAACTTTCCTTCTTGATTTATTTATTAAATGGATAATCGAGTCTATCTTTTTTACCGTACAGACTATAGTTATGATAAAATATGATAAAATCCAAATTTTAGCAATTTGATTGGATAATTGAAGTATCTACTAAAATTTGGATTTTATCTTTAGTTAAAATTTCGTGAAACAGGGCCCTGAATGTCCTCGCTAGGCAGATTTAGCTCTTGGATAATGTATGTTTAAGAATCCGAGTGCCGGGCTTTCATTTGATTTCGTTGTCTTAAACGGCTTATTACTCTATTTTCTTGGAAACTCGAAATATACAAAAATGATTCTAAAAGAACACATTATTAGTGTAACATGAACGTATGTAAATAAAAAAAACATATTGTAATTTCTTATCAATTATATTCGGTGAAATTTAAAAGTTCAAATTGAATTCTATACTTTTTTTTAAAAAAATATTATTTTGTAGTGTGCGAATCAGCCTTTATTACCAATCACTTCCACATTGTGGTAAAGGATATGTGTTGAAATTGATCAATATTGAATTCTTATTTGTGATGTTAGTTTTGAATATTAAGGAAAATATTTAGTAAGGCTCGACTTGGCTCCTTAAAGCTAGATAATATATATTTATTTTGTATTTCTTGTGGAGCTTTGAACACATTTCTTTAAAACCATGGCGGGGCACAATGAAGACAAATTCGCTTGAATTACAAAATTTTATTATCGTGCCATTTGGAAATTATTTCACGGTTCATACGGATTAAAAATTTACTTTAAAAGCATAGGAGGTCGACTGGTGTAATGCGTGATCTTTAAGTCATATGGTCTGTCATTGAATTAAGTTGCGTGGTTTCGATTCCCCGCATGTGCTTGGACATGCGTAGGGTTTATTGAAAAGAAAATGAGCCATGTTAGTCCCGAAATGACCAAGGTTATGTCGATTCGACGCTAAACCCCATCCCTTTAAAAAAAGAGATAGAGAAATGGGGTTTAACGTCCACGCAACACAACTAGGTCATTTCGGGACTAACATATGGTTTCCATTTCATTTCAATAATTCGCTTGCGCGTAGGGGTCTTTAGCAGTGGGAGGAAACCGGAGTGCCCGGAGGACATCCACGAGGTTGAGAAGGCGCCCTTATCTCCATGCCACATCCGCTCACACCAGGGCTCGAAACCACAGCCGCAAGCCAGTTTAAGAAAAAAAAAACAATTGCTTTAGAATTAATGACCCATCTATGCTTTTTATAACATTATCAATATGTTAATATCATTGTTCTGACAAATAAACGAATTCTTTCCGCTCAATTGACAAATGCAGCATTCTATATACGACCAGTGTGTTGAATAAAACAAAGTAATAAGATACTTATTTATTCTGTTGTAAACCATGTGGGACTGTTGTGATGGTTGAATAGCATGTCACTTTATAATATCAATATGGATATTACATTGTCTGGTGTATAGACACCCTCGCTTATATCATCACTACACCAGCTGGATTAACACGCTATAGCCACATACAGGTGAGAGGGAGAGGGAGAGAGAGAGAGAGAGAGAGAGAGAGAGGGGGGTGGAGTTTAACGTCCACTCGACACAAACTCGGTCATTTCGGTAGTAAGATATGTTTTTTAATTTTATTTCCATAATTCGCTTGTGAACAGGGGTCTTTAGCAGTGCGTGGTAACTGGAGGACCCGGCAAAACCCCACGAGGTTGGACAGGCGACCCTACTCCTTGCCGCGCCAGTTGACTCAATGACAAGCTTTATGATACAGGTCGCAAGTGCTAACCATTTGGCAGTCCTCTTGAAACGTTACCTCGAGACAGTCATGAACTAGCACTGTATTTGTTTTATTTCCATTCCAATATATCGCTTGTGGAAATCCGTCCCGAAATGACCTAGTTTGTGTAGAGTGGACGTTAAACCCCATTCCTCACCCTCTCTATCGCTTGTGACAAAGGTTTTGGTGAATTTAGATAAAACCAACAAGGCCAGAGAGATTGGAATTTGGTGGTGGTGGTGGTGGGGTGTGGGGTGGCAAGCATACTAGGATATGTCGTCGTTAATTCGCATAAGCGATTCAGCAGTCGTAAGTAGAAAGTTGGGGATCTTCATAAAAAGTTTTCAAACCACTATGCTTTATTGTTTGGTGTACTTTTAGTTTTCAGTTTTCAAACCACTATGCTTTATCGTTCGGAGCACTGTTATTTATACGTATATTTATAAAAAAGTTGTTGTTGTATAGAGTATGTAACTCTTTATTAGCGACGACAACTGTACATTAGGCTATTATGCAGTTTATGCATAAGCTAGAATTAATTAGCATGGCGTACTATTCATTATACGTTGGACAAAATACTTGCAAATACAAGAAAACCTACAAAATTACAGCTATTGTGGTTGTGGAGATATATTATAAATGCTATTCGCCAATGCGATTTTGTAATTAGTGTTTAACACTGCGTAGCTTGTGTGAAATACTATTGTGTTTGTTAAGATTATTATTTGGGTTTCACACCGCGTAGCTTTTGTTTCCAAATTTGATCTAATCGATTTGCAATAGTTTTCACGATTCAATGCTCAATGGTACCCTTGACTAGGCCCACCCAACTAATTAACATTTTTACTGTCACAGACAATGGCGTTATTATAGCAAAATAGTATTTTGTTCAAATGACATTTAATTCCAATCAACGTATATAATGACCCACGGTAATATATATCACAAAATGGTTTCTAACTCGTTCGGTTGCGCAGTTCAAGTCACTATTAGAGGTTTCACGGTGTGATGCCTAGTGCCATTTCAGATGTGATAAAACTAACTTAACCGTAAATAGTGTCGTTTTTGGCAACAACTGTATTTTTAGCCTCCTTACAAATATTTTCCAAAGTGATATGTTTGTAATAGTAAATGTGTAATACGCCGTACTAATCCGGACAGTATTCAGAAAACTACATTTTAATAGATTCTCATCCACCTTAATACCCCCCCCCCCTTTACATCATAATGATTTACATCATAATGATTTTCCTTATAAAATGAGCTTATAAAGTATGATTAATATCTACGGGCTATAGCGTTTAGTTAACAGGGTGAATTGTTTGTAGAGACGATAGATTTAAAGGATTAATGCCCTATAATCCTATACATATGGGGATATATTGACCCAAATGACATAATTTGAGAAAGCTTGCGACACGCGTGTCTTGGTAGATCAACTTAGATCACAAACCCAAGGACAGACCTTTTACCTGTATTTGGATATTTGGAGGCATAAGTTTATTCACTTACCATATCCGTATTGGAGCTTATATGCTAGTAAACATAGCACCAATATTTGTTTTAATAAATGACTGCTGTAAATTATGTGTATCAATTGCTAACCAAAGAATATAGAGAAATATTAGCCTTTGAAGGTTCGACAAGACGTGTGCGATGATTTCAACCCCGTTTTGGTTGTTCGAAGCAAGTCTCGCTCCTCCATTTTAAAATTAAATTAAAAATATGGCTGAACCATTCTAATCTTTGTAATATTTGGAGAAATCCGATGCCATTGAGGGTTGATGATAGCCTGGATCAATTAATTAATATCTACTTAATAATTAAGAAAACATGTTTAACCCTTTTGCTGCGAGGCTCAAAATGGGTAAATTAATGAACTGTGCTAAGTTAAAAAAAGCTGTTTTAATTAGAAATGCATCAATATGTACAGGGCCAAATAATAACAAGAATAAATGGTTTTAGATCTTTTATGTAACAGAAAAGGTTATTCCATTTGATTAATACTTTCTGTTCATCAAATTTAGAAGTTCATATCATTATGCTAAATTATGCAAATTAACTAATTAATATGCAAAAACGACGAAAATGATCATTTTTCCTGAAATTGAGGATAAATAATAAAAAATATAAAACTTGGTATAGAATAACAATATTCTACAATGTCCTGTGTACAATTCAATGAATGTTTTATGGTTTTCAAGGGACTAAATATCAAAATAACCCCTTAGAAGGGAAACGAACGATTCCCAGAAATCCAACGAATTTAGAACAAATGTCTGTAATTGTAACTGGAACTCAAAAATTTAACTATATTATATTATTTTACTGAATAAAACTAACTTATTTACACAACACAGTTATTTCATTTAGTCTTCTAGTTCTATATAATCCCTTTTGTACTTGCAGACTGTCTAGGCCTATTTTGCGGAGGGGGCGGGGCGGGGCATCATTTTCGGAATCAGAAACATTATTTTCACTGGATCTGTGCTCGACATCTATGTCAAAGTCAACATTAGAATCGGAATTTTCATCCTGTAAATTAATGTCACACGAATCACCCGAATCATCTTCTGAGTCGATAAACTCTGCTTCAGAATCACTGTTAGCGAATATGTCTTGCAGCACCGACTCCGCTGTTCTATCCACGCATTTGTACATAAGTTCAGGTCCTCAAAACTCCATTTTTTTTAAAGGAAACATCATTTGTTTACATTATACAATTGAAGCGGAAGCATTTATCTGACACACAGTGCCGCCTATAAACAGCGGGAGGTAATACACTTCACTCTGTCGGCCAGCTTTCATTGATAGTACAAAGTCGCAAAAATGCGACGTGCCGCATGGAATGGAAAATAACGTCTGTCGCATTTTTGCGACTTCTCGCAGCGAAAGGGTTAAAAGGCCTAAAGAAAGACCTGTAATAGACAGATTTAGCTCTTTCATAATGTATGTTTTACATTATATCGCAATATTACCCACGTCACGATTTCCCCCCAAAATGCAAACATAGCTTTATGAAATGTTAGACTTTTTTCATCGCACAGAAGAAGGGTGCAATTTATAGTAATGGAATCTTAGACAGCCTTCATTACCTACAAATCGTTTATCAGATGCAGGATGTGCACGTTTTGTATTCTTGTCTGTATAATCATAGTTGAAACCATATAAATAAAATGCTTTTTACCTTTCGGTGCTATTTAGCTAATCTAAAAAACCAGCATGTGTCTTTGTTATTTATCATATCCTAAACGCGACTTCTTTGGAGCAACCATCTTAATGATGCGCTATGGGTTTTTGTATATTTTAGTTTGGCAGTATGCCGTTTATGTTTGTAATATTCGAGAATTGTCAAACAAATGACATTAGCTAGACAAAATTGTTTTCTGTTTACGAGTTCTGATACGGATACCGGTCCACCAAATATCACACTCAAGTCAAAACTGTTTTCTGTTTGCGAGTTCTGATACGGAAACTGGTCCACCAAATATCACAAAACTGTTTTCCGTTTGCGAGTTCTGATACGAAAAGCGGTCCTACAAATATCACACTAAATTCAAAACTGTTTTCCTGTTTGTGACTTCTATTACGGAAACTGGTTTACCAAATATCACAGTAACGTCAAAACTGTTTTCTGTTTGCGAGTTCTGATACGGAAACCGGTCCACCAAATTTCACACTTAAGTGTTTACTGTTTTCTGTTTGCGACTTTGGAAACGCAACAATGGAGAGAGAAACATAAGATATGAAATTAATGTGAGAACTAAGATCCATTACTGGTATATATTTTCTGTCCGAATTTTTAACCATATCACTGTCTAAGATGAGAACCTCCAATCCTTAAAGGGATATCGTGAAATATTCCAGTTTGTATTTGTGATTTAAATGTTAGAATTTTCAAATTAGGCACGTTTTTTTTAACTTTGTTCAGTAGCTGCCGCTCATCAGTTATCCTAATATGGCATTTGATTGTGGAATGTTCCAAAAACTGAAGAAGACGAGAAACGTTCAAGAACCACGGGATCTGAACAGCCAGTCGCCCGAGAAATCATCGGACGTATCAACAGCTAGAGAACGGAGAAATATGTTTTATTGTAAGAGTCCGGATTGGAGCGAGTTTGAAGGATCGTTTTCGCGAGGTAAGTTGAAGTTTATTTTTTTATGAAAGAGTTTATTTCGAACTCAGATTACCGTCCAGTTACAGAATAGTACACACATTGAAATCATCTCAGCGGTTGATGACACTGCGATTCCTGTTTTGATTAATGTATATTATAATAGACAGTTTGAGGTAAATAATATATTTGATAGTTCATTCGGTTAAAGCACACCAATTTGATTTGCATTCTGCACAAAGAGATCCATCTACTACAATCATCGACGCTATTACAACATGTCTAGATATTGGTCGACGCTATTACAACAGGTCTAGATATTGGTCTACGTTATTACAACAGGTCTAGATATTGATCGACGCTATTACATTTAATCAGTTCAATCGTCGATATTAATACCCTGAGATTAGATATTGATCGGTCCAATCGTCGATATTATTACCACTAGATACTGAACGGTGCAATCGTCGACAGTATTACACCTGGCATAGATTAGGAGATTCGATCATCGATGTAGTTAGCCCAGGGAAATATAATTGGAAATTCGATCATCAACATCCCCACCTCCCAACATCATGGAGTCATAATTTGGGGTGGGGCGATGTCAAAAAAAAGATAATTGGGGCCCAATTTGTCAAAAGTATTAGCCTATGAATATCTATCGGGATGGTGGCGGGGGCATGGCATTTTCATCGACCTTTTTACCCCAGGAATGAATTTGTGCAATTTAATCGTCGCCATAAGGAATATATATTGGTAAGT
Source organism: Patella pellucida (assembly GCA_917208275.1). NCBI lineage: Eukaryota > Metazoa > Mollusca > Gastropoda > Patellidae > Patella > Patella pellucida. The sequence continues at coordinate 12,120,345 of OU795040.1, forward strand.
TCATTCGACGAACCAGTCGTAGTTCACTAGAAAAAAATGTAACTTGTAATTACCAAGAACAGATCGGGGCCATATTTCAGAGACGAGGTTTATACCATTCTGTTCTATCATTGTGCGTCTACCTTATACTAGCTTCCCACTGCCGTACGATTCGTTACGATAGGATTGTCCCTATCGTATTGAGTCTACGATCTTCTACGTGCAGATACGTTTGGCAATATTTCGATACGGTCAACACAATTGCTACGACTGAATTCAATATGATAAGACCTGATAGGATGACCACGATTACTCCACGATTTTAACCACGACATGCAGTTATAGCAGGAATCGTGATAGTAGGAACCTAAAGTAACCCTTGTTGTTTTCACTTATATTCTTAATAATGTCACCGGTGTCATATCTGTGACTGTCACCGATGTCATGTTCTGGCACCTAGCTCAAGTTCAATGTTTTAACTTATTGTCTTTCCAAAGAATTGCTAGAATCCAAGAACTCCGAAAAACTACATAGATTCCTGATAGAGATCTCCCACATATTAACCGACTATATTACAAAAGAAAACGACAGAGCATCTAAAGTTTTAGATTTTCACCACCCTCACCAACTACGTGAGATGATGGACCATTGTCTGGACATCGATGAGAATCCAAGAGACCTGGAACAGATTCTAAGTGACTGTAAAGAAACGCTGAAGTACTGTGTGAGAACGGGTAGGTTGCATCTTGTATTTAATCAAAGCGATATTCTTTTGTTAAAATTTGTCATAAAAAGTCCAGATTTTACTCAGCCCTCGCTGATTACCCGTCGCTACGTTTTTTTAAGATTTCGATTTTTCTTCGAAACAATGTAAAGACTATCAATAATATTTGTTGGGATGGCTTTCCAGTAGAACTACTTAACAGTAAAATTGTTTGCACAATGATACACTCGATGGTCCTAGTGGGTTGTTAAGTTGAATTCATGTTCGTCTTTTCCCGAATTATAACATTGGCTATTTGTAATGCAATAGGGATAATCAGGACGTTCACAGAAGTAACGATTTGTAGACACAATGTCTATTTAATGGCATTTTAGAATTTCCAATTAGCAATTGTTAAAAAAAATATGTTTGATGTAATCCATCTTTAAATTGAGAAGTATTAGCCTGGAAAGTTGATTACTCTAAAGTAATGGCGGACCTAAATGAGGGGAATGGTGGGGGGGATATCAATAAATAATTAAATGCATGGCCAGATGTTGTGAAAAGTAAGCATGGATTACTACGCGTAGCTAACTTTTACATGTACAACGGTTTTTCAAATTATACAGACCACCCTTTATTTTCTTTCAAGATGGGTAGGGGCGAATGTTTAGCACGTGCGCACTGTATGATAAGGTCTGTCATTTAGTCAACTGGCTTGATTTCGATTCCCTGTTGTACGTGACCAAGAGTAGGATCGCCTGTCCAACCTCGATGGTTTTTGTCCGGGTCCTCCGGGTTCCTCCCACTGCTAAAGACCCCTTCGCACTAGCGAATTATTGAAATAAAATTAACCACGTGTTAGTCACGAAATCACCTAGTTTGTGTCGAGTGGACGTTATGCCCCTCTCTCTCTCTCTCTCTCCCCCTCTCTCTCTCTCTCTCTCTCTCTCTCTCCGTTCTTCAATAAATGGTCGATATGTCACTCATTCAAATTAAAGTAGTGAAATAAACACGACACCTAGCGAATTATTCCACCCTCAAAGAGTATTTAATAGGAATCGTCACGCAAGGATTATTCATTGATAAATCTTAATGGACTATAATCTCTTATTGTTGTTTTGTATGCTGCTGGTGGGGGTTGGGTGGCCGAATTGCTAGAACGTGCGTACTGTATCTGACGGACTGTCATTGTGTCAACTGGAGTGGTTTCGAATCCGCGGTTGTACGTGACAAGGAGTAGGGTCGCCTGTCTAACCTCGTGGTTTTTCTCCGGGTCCTGCGGTTTCCTCCCACCGCTAAAGACCCCTACGCGCGAAATATTGAAATAAAATAAAACCATATGTCAGTCCCTAAATGATCTAGTTTGTGTCGAGTAGAAGTTAAACCCCATTTTTCTCTCTCTCTCTATTCTGCAGGTCATCCCAGATTCTTTAATCAGCTATCAACCGGTCTAGATGTCATAGGCGTGGCTGGTGAATGGTTAACAGCTGTTTCTAACACCAACATGTAAGTTTCAAATTGGTAATGTACGTTAAAGATCCCCGGATATTGAGAATAGATTAAAACGCTATAAGAAGAAAACCAACCCTTCTCTCATTGTACAAACAATCAGGGCCCCGTTTCTCGAAATCTTAACTTAAGATAAAATCCAAATTTTAACAGATACTTCAATTTGGATTGGCTATGCACTAAAATCAGTCTAATATTGTCCAATTAAATTCCTGAAATTTGGATTTTGTCTTAGTTAAAATTTCGTGAAACAGGTCCCTGATTAAAATAAAAATATATATTTCTTTTCGTTTTTTTTTTTACTGTAGATGCCCTTCACCTGGTGAAGTGGGGGCCATTTAAACAAAATTTTGAACCATGAAAAAAAAGAATCGAAATAGGACCTGTTTTTAATCAGATTGTTGTACAAACAAAGTAAAATAACCGTATTTTTATCTCAGGATGACCGTATCGATCGACGAAGATTTAAACTTCATTCATGTTATTGAATTTTGATGTCGGTCATCGCGATAAGAATGGATAAACTGATCTATGGAACCTAAAAACAGAGTCAACAATTCCTGCCTTAGTGATGACAAACCTTGCTTTAAGAACATAACCGCTATTGATCGTGACCCACATCTTCAATTCCCTGATCAATTTCTCCTACATGTTTTAAAATTTGATGAGATTTGGGCGGGAGTTGAATATTTCCCAATAAAGCTTTGGTATTAACGAAATTGTATTTTATAAATCTCAGAATAATAATAATCCAAATGTGGCTTTGAGGTGTGGGTGTATTCGATCTATTACACGCTTGTAGTAGACCCCATTACGTAACGATAACCAAGTTATACATTTTAATGAAAAATGACCTTTCGTATGGTGTTCTGGTGGTCGGTATCAAATCAAATGCGTGGTAAGGAATGGCGATTGTGTATTCTATGACAGTCTATTTAATTCAATTACTATAATATCGCATTGAACAATTTCCCTTCGGATCACCACAAAAACAATTTTACATCTTCGAGGTACATCAGCTGTTGGTAGCACATATTTACCTTAAGGTGAATATTCAGTTATATCCAAGATGTTCATATAGGAAGGTGGACAAGATTTGAGACAAATCGGTCGATCCATCGTCATAATGTGTTCGAATTGCCCGAGAAAGCCAATTTGCGATTGCGGGGGTCATGTCGGTTAGGTAGCATTGACTGATTGACGCAAGGCGGTTCCGGGTTTTCGTGATTTTCCAGTCTTAGTCAGTAGATTTAAGATTATAATTCTTTATTATTTTACATCCACAAAATTGTAAAATAGAGATAGGTTGTATTAGCTATAGATGTTTGTATGGATGAAATAGATGACTGAATAATGGCGTGGTAAAATCAATATTTTAATTGAACTGTAAAATAGATAGGTTGTATTAGCTAATTTAGAAAATTATGGATTTGAATCATCTCGGGATCAATATTTGTTTCGAAGAAAGAAAGAGCGAGTGTGAGAGGGAGAGAGGAAGACGGGTGTAGAGAGAGAGAGAGGGGGAGGGGTTAGAGAGAGAAAGAGAGAGGAGGGGCAATGTGGGTATTTTACGGGATATGATTAACTTTAACTAAGCCCATATTCATTCATATTGAACGCCAACTATGATTTATTTTACAATTGGTAATACATGAAAATAGCCACTCCTCGCAGCCCTGATGTCCGACCCAATTCGGGGTAATTGGTAAAATGTGCCGAAACAAAAACAGACCCTAATAAGGGTTTGTTTGGTTTGCTTATGATCTTAAAGCGAGAGTTTCATATTTTCTAAGAAAGTCAAAACATAATTATTTCTATGTCTTTTGTTCAATGGGTTGTCAACTCACTATTATAGTTTATACAATCATAGGCATTATTTACCACCCTTTAAAATCATTGACAACCCTAACCCTAACCCTTGACATGAAATAATAACACAACTACCCCCCTTTTGCCAATTTCTCAACTAGGAATACCACATTATAGGGTTATTCTTTAACAAGGTAGGACTGTTTATATATACCATCTATTGAAGGCTTTATTTAAATACATTTAAAAAAGGCAGTAGCTATTGTTACGACGAGTCGTAAAAATAGTCCCCAGGCTATTGCTACGACGATGTTTTCAAAGCCATCCATCCGAGAAGTTAAAAACTGAAAAGTCATAAAAATAGTCCTAAGCCGTTCCATCTCTTAATTGATGCTTTCAGTTCTGAAAACGTTGTACATACGGCTTCTTTTTCAAGGCTGGTTTTTGGGGGATTGGCAGCCATTTTGGATCTCGTTCTAAACTTCGCTCACTTTCGTCGTAACAATAGCCACTCTGTTTTAAAAATATAAGTTAAAAAATGTATCTCTATGTTTCGTTTTATCCATGTTACAGGTTTACATATGAAGTGGCTCCAGTGTTTACGCTGATGGAAGAGGTGATACTAAAACGAATGATGAATCTGATTGGTTGGGAAAATGGTGACGGAATTTTCGCGCCAGGTAAAATGGCAGTTTTAGTGTAAAACATAGCATAGGGACATTTGAATTGATATATCGCCAGTGTACGGTTGTACCGCACTTATTAATGTTATGAAACAATATAAAAAAATGTTTTCCCTTTGTATATACTTTGTATAACTACATCATATCAAATAATCTCGATCGATTTAGTCTAAATTGTCTACGCCACTACTATAAGCATAAAGCAAATATTGGTTTTGGCAAAATAGCGACAATTTGGTATACGTGGCAAAGGTCATATGGGGATTTGATCACCAAATTGTTTTTGCGAATGGATTGAGCCAAGTTGGCACTGCATACGCGAAGAGTCGGACACCCGGGGTTGCATTGATCGTAGCTGTGTACAAGAAATGACTACGTAGACAAAGGACAAGTTGAACTGGAGCGATCGAGGCTATGTATAAGAAACAAAACGATATTTGAAGTTTAAAAATATAAATTAAATCTAAACTGTCTTTTTGTAAGAATTGAATTTGTATGTGTGCGTGGGTGGGGACAGTGAAGATATTTGCTAGAAATTGGACTTTTAAACTAGATAAGACAGAATCTGTTATGAAGTGTACAAAATCTATTTTGTCTAATGTATATAGATTAATCGAAAACGATTTCAATAAATCTCCCATCTGGTATCGATTCGAGTTAAGTGAATCCTTCCCCTGTCTGATATTCCCATCCCGTGCTACAAAATTAACATGTATTTTTGTTATTGTGGTTACAGCCCGAAGGACAACTGGCATTGTTTTGTTAACATTATGGTATTTAAATCCAAGCTTTCGGGGTATGTCGAAATAGTATCGCAGGAGCTGGAACACCGCACCAAACATAAACAAATTAACATGAAACAAACCTGCGGACACTCCCGGGCATTGCACGTTGTAGCCAATAAAATACTACCATGTTTTGTGTCAACCACGCTTCTAAATATCAACAATAGCCCCTTGTCTAGTCACAGCTTCAGATGGTGCGACTTTTAATATGTATGCTGTCTTAAATTACGTTTGGTGGTTGCATCTCAATCTATAGTGTATCGATTTCTCGACTGTACGTGACAAGGAGTTTGGTTGCCTGCCCAACCTCGTGGGTTTTCTCCGGGTCCTCCGGTTTCTTCCTTTCGCTAAAGAGACCTATGCGCAAGTAAATTATTGAACCATATGCTAGTCCCTAATCAATGACCTAGTTTGTGTCGAATGGACCGTTAACTTTATTACTTTCTTTCTCTTTGTATGTTATATAGTTATATTAGGTCCTGCAATTTCTAACTTAAATGCTGAATTGTTGTTTTAGGTGGTGCAATTTCTAACCTGTATGCTGTATTGTTGTTTTAGGTGGTGCAATTTGTAACCTGTATGCTGAATTGGTGTTTTAGGTGGTGTAATTTCTAACCTGTATGCTGTATTGTTGTTTTAGGTGGTGCATTTCCTAACCTGTATGCTGTATTGTTGTTTTAGGTGGTGCATTTCCTAACCTGTATGCTGTATTGTTGTTTTAGGTGGAGCATTATTTAATCTGTATGTTGAATTGTTGTTTTAGATTGTGACCTTTTTTATTCTAACCCCTATGCTGTATTATTGTGCGGGGTTGTGCTGTTTCTAATCTCTTTGCTGTAGAGTATTTGTCCACCTTTTAGGAGTTTCAATTTCCTACCCGTGTGTTGTTTTGTTATTTTAGGTGGTGCAGTTTCTAACCTCTATGCTGTATTATTAGCACGGCAACGACATCTTCCTCAGGCTAAACTTAATGGTATGAATGGTTGTGGCGAGGCCGTGGTCTTTACTTCGAAACAGGTAATATACGAGGTTCATCACGACCAAACACCATATATCAATATACAGACTAGAATTGCATTGGATCCATACCTTATTTTGTGTGCAGGGGTATATTGGGAAGCTTTGGGCCCTTGGACTAACTGGTTTCCCTTTTTCGGTAGATGCAAAGATGATTTTGTTTTATTTTGAAAAAAAAAGTATTGTCAAATACGTTGTTTACTAATCTTGACCGATGGGCCCTCGGGCCACAACCAATATACTACGAAATTACTTAATTACTAATTGAATATTAATTCTAAGATGACACTAAAACTTTACAAACAACAGCTTCTAGAACAGCATTTCCGTCAAAAGTCAAAACCTAGTAACCCACTTTTTTTTAAAATCAAAATTGAGTTAGGACCAAATTTGTAGTTACTAGGGTATATAATCCCTGTTGTAATACTAGATGTTCCTATTTTTTGATTTTATAAGCTGTTACACCCAAGCCACAACCGAGCAACTTCCTTCATTTTGCTAGAATACTACAGAAAACCCTAATTATAACACAATACTCAATCAATGAATGAGCCGTGGTTGAATATTCATTCATTATGTTTTCCATTTTTTTTTAAAATAAGAAAAACGTGAGTTACTAGGTGTTGTCTTTTGATGGAAGATTGAAATAAAACTTCGCCTTATACTGTGCTAATATTCAATTGTTCAGCATATTACTTTGTGTAACGGTAGTTAACATAATGGACAGATTGTGTGTATAATTTGGGAAAATCTCTAAATATGTGTAAATAGTCAGTGGGTATTAGACCCCACATAAGGAAATGAAATGAAATGGGGTTTAACGTAATACTGTTCTCCACCGAATATGTGTTAATGAAGAAGGGGATGTACCGTGCAGTTTGCTATAGGAAATATTTTGCCAGGGCAGCGGCAATTCGTCCTACTCTTATATCGAATTCAAACTGCCAATGGATCTTGTACGCGTACGTTAATGTGTACTGGGGAAGCTTCGCGTTTCGTACCATCCGGACGTAGAGGCATCTGTCTTTGTCAGGCCCTCAGCCCTGCACCACTGCAAAGGGGTAACCACGACGGAAAATCCCGATGAACTTTCTCGGACAATGCTTGGATCGAATCCAATGTATATTTTAGTTCTTTGGGGTTTTGATCATTAAAAATTCCACTAAATTCTAGCATACAATGTTTGTCAAAATTTCAAAATCTAAATATTTGGAACAAAAACGTTTTGATAAGAGCCACTAACTACTTGGAAGGAATTGGAGGCAAAAGATTAAATTTGTGTGACCTTAATCACTAGTCTAGTGTACAATTGTTTTTCTACTATTGCGCTGAATGAATTTATTAGGGTTATTATGTTTTGTTTATAAGATATTCTTAGATGAAACCCTAACATTATTATACGTTTTATCACTCAATATCTTATCAAATTGACTAGTGTGGGGGAGGAGTGTCGATATCAGTTCCGGACCAAATTACACAGTTTCAACTAAAACTGGTTATTTTTGTCAGTTCTATAAAGGCAATGATCATTCCGGTTATTCCACCCCGATCATTTTATTGATTGCAATAATTGGATATTTAACTTCTATTTTTCAAACCGTTGTTGATTTACAATAGAAAGACCCGAGACAATAGATCAAAAGAAATATAATATATATCTAAGATTTTATCAAACAGGAGTTTTTTTTATATAATTTCAATAAACATAAAAAAAAACCATTGCCGTTAAAGGATAGGCGTTGAGCATGTCGTCGTTTGAATTAGTGATTCTTTCTTGTATACTTTGTGAATAACAAAATAAAAAAAAATTGTTGTGTAGCTTTTCTGTAGATCTGTTCTGAATAGATCTGTTCTCTGCATGGTTGAATGTTTACAAAAGATATCGCGAACAGTAGTGTTGAGTCTTTAAAATTTAAACTGGAACCAACACAATATTTTTTTCCAAAAGTATTCCATTTTATATACTCTTTATCGGCTGTTCTATACGTGTACATTCTTATCAGAACAAATCAATATATGGATTAAGGAACGGTCTCTTCTATGTCTACACATATCGCGCCCCTGATGACACATCAAATAATTTCTACTGATGTATAACCTTCTGTCTTTCTAGAGTCATTATTCAATCAAGAGAGCTGCCGTTATCTTGGGAATAGGTTCTAACAACGTCATCTATATTGACTGTGACCAAAGGTAAATACTCCATGTTAATGATTCTTTGTGGATCGGGTCTTTATTTAAAGCTGGTCAAGTAGTTGATTAACCCTCCTATTGATTGCTCGCTGTCCACCAATCATGGCAGCATTGGCCAGTGGGTGACCAGCAGGATTAAAGGATGTCAGTACTCCGATTAACCTCGTAGCCCAGACAAAACACTATGTTCGGATCTCGCCTTTCGGGTCAAATCAGATTGCAACTCCTATTGATTGCTCGCTGTCCACTAATCGTGGCAGCAGTAGCCAGTAGGTGACCAGCAGGATTAAGATATATCAATACTCCAATTAATCTCGTAGCCCAGATAAAACACTATGTTCGGATCTCGTCTTTCGGGTTGCATCAGATCGCAACTTCTTCGGGCATAGCCCTTGCCTTCGGGCATAGCAAAATGTAAATTATATAAAAATTCCATGAACCCTCTAGTGCCCACAACCGTTGGTTCGATTTTTAAAAAAAACTTTACATATTATATGTTTTAAAGAGCAATGCATTCGGACAATTTATTTTGACTTAATCTAGATTTGCCTGAAATTTGACCGTCTTGACACTGGCCATCATCTTTGATTTTCGAATGGTTAATATACGTATTTAAAAGATTAGTCCCCAAGGAGTATTTCTGCAACTTTTGACACTTGTATTCAATTTGAAGTCCTCATACCTGAAACGTATGAAACAGTAGGCTACCAGCGTTAGGTTTCTTAATTGTTCTCTTGTGTTTAAAAAAAACCAACATTAATTCGAGAAAACAAAATTTGTGGTACTGTTTAGTTCCAAATAAAAAATCGACCAGGCCACCATGGGAGAAAAAATAAGTCGTGATTGTCTACGTAACACTAGACGAACGAACAACAGTGGAATGATACAATCCCTAAGACTAAAACAATGGCTACGTGACTTTGTCTCCAACTTTAACATCCTGATTCTAACAGTATAGTCTGATCGATCATTATTATGACACCTTCCAGATAAGACCTCCGTGCCTCTTAAAATTATGCTCGTCGCAGTATTTCGTTTGATTAGATCGAGAAAGGAAATGAAATGAAATGGGGTTTAACGGCCTACTATTCTGTTCCTAAACTGGGATAATGAAGATGGGCTTACGCCTTACAACGTGTCATGAGGGAAATTTGGCCGGGCAGCGGCAATATGGCCTACTTTTATATCGAATTCCATCTGCAAAGGGATCTTATACGTGCACGCCAACGTGTACGTGGTTTTTCATCCCATCCGAAACGAATAGACAGCTGTTCTTGCCAGGCACTCTGTCCTGCATAACTGACAATGGGAAACGACGCCGGAAAATCTTGATGAACTTTCTCCGCCAATTCAGGGATCGGACACCCGAGCCAGCGTCTTACCTACTTAGCCATCGTGATCCTCAATCGAGACAGAGATCAAAATCCCTTAAATGAGCTTAGTTAGGGATAAACTTCACACAATGAAGTGCGTGAACATATACGTTTAAGAGCTGGACGGACCTTTTCCATAAAAGGAAAATCAAGTCAATTATTGTAACTTATTTTTGTAACGTAATTATTTGTATTAGAGATGGGGAATTGGCTGGCCGAGTGGTTAACACGTGCGCGATGTATCATAAGGTCTGGCATTGAGTCAACTGGCGTTGTTTCGCTTCCCCTGTTGTACGTGACAGGGAGTAGGGTCGCTTGTTCAACCTTGTTGGTTTTCTCCGGGTCCTCATATTTCCTTCCCCTGGTAAAAAGCCCTACAGGCAAGCGAATTTTTTTTTTAAAATGAACCATGTGTTATTCCTGAAATGACCTAGTGTGTGTCGAGTGGACGTTAAACCCCATTTTTTCTTTCTGTGTATTAGAGGTAAGATGTTGATTAAAGATTTAGAAGATAAAATATTGGTAGCTAAACAGTCTGGTAAAATACCACTACTAGTTAATGGTATGGCTGGTACCACAGTGCTTGGTGTCTACGATCCACTGGAAAAGATTGGTGAAATTTGTGAAAATTATGGTATCTGGTTTCATGTAGATGTAAGTTTTATATATTGACTATGCAAAATTAAAGGGTATTGTTTTCGCTATGGGCAAATTGGACTGGCATTGTCCGAGAAGTAAAGAGGGGTTAAATAATTATGTATGATCATTCTTAAGAAATCCAGCATAGTCTATATCCTTATGCCATCCTGACACTTGTACGATTTTTGTTACCGCAATGCCGCGCAATGCGTCTTGGCAAGGTGTGTCTATGCTGTACGAAGCATCGTATGAAGCCATGTACACACATAAATACGCAAGTACGCATTGTCCTCGCAATGGGCGGCTTAAAATGGTCTGCGTTGGTACACATTGATACGCAATGACACTGCAATGTACTTGTGTTCGCATAGTTTAAGCGTTCATGTCTCCCGTAACGCATTGTCGGCAATGTCCTGCAGTTTGACAACCCGCATAGTTCCCGCTGCCGGCACGCATCTCCACACATTGATCGGTAAATGATGCGAATATACCCGAAGAAAGAAATACAAGAAATTTTGTATTATACAGTGCAATGAAGTGTAATCGTTTTATTTCTAACCTGTTTTAATTGATTAAAAATTTAATCAAGGGAGCCTGGGGAGGTTCGAGTTTACTATCCAGAGACCACAGACATCTTTTAAATGGAATAGAAAGGTAAGGTTAATTCAATAACTAAAATGATAATGTCCCTCTTCATGATCGTATTCAAAATCAGCAAAAATATATCAGATTTGTGACGGGTAGTACCTGTACGGCGAACAAAGAAAGTGCTACTTTATCTTTCGTATACAAACGGCTTGCCGGATAAAATTCAACTCCATGGTATTGCAAACGTGGCCATGGAAGCCAAGCTTCATCCCTGTCATATTCCGACGTTTTCATAGCACTCTTGGTTCACGTTCAATGTTGCTCTTAAATCAGTAGCAGACCATTTTTTACACAAGTTTTACACTTTAAATGATATGATTGCTTATTCTTATGCACAAAATTGAAACTTCTAGGGAATTTGGGGACGCCATGGTAGTTCAGTGAGTAGCCTCGGCCTGCATTGGCCGAGCAACTTCATCGGGGTGTCCGGCGCGTACCTTGCCAGTTGTGCAGAGGGCCTAACATGGGTCAGCGACAGCGTATTGCACGAAAAACGAGGTTCCTTGTACACATTGGGGTGCACGTAAAATATTCCTTGGCAGTTGGAATTCGATAAATCAGTAGGTCGTAGTGTCGCTTACCTTGCAAAATTCCCTGTATGGCGTATGTCCGTCTTCATTAGCCCAATAGGGACAAAACAGTAGGAAGTTAAACCCCATTTCATTTCATGTCTAAGGATTTTTGTAAGTTGGTGTGCTAGGATTTGATACTTATCTGGTAGACCGGAAGTGTGTTTCTGTTTAAGCTGTTGTTAAGTGTTTATGTTTTAATATTTCTTCCAGGGCTGATTCTATGACGTGGAATCCCCATAAAATGATGGGCGTACCCTTACAGTGTTCAGCTATCTTAACAAAACATAAAGTAAATATAGTAAAGATGACTTATATAGGAGCTACATATATTATATTTATTGCTGGCTTAAAATTTATATAAATTATTATTCATATTTATTTAATCATAATCACATCTCTGGGTCATCAGGTATTGAGCCACGGGGGCTAATTGGGTAAGACGCTGGTTCGTTACTCTGGAGGTCGCGTGATCGATACCTTCATTGGCCGAGAAAGTTCATCGAGATTTTCCGTTGGAGGACGGAGGGACTGGCAAGGGCAGCTGTGTCTAGTCGTTGGGATGGTACGACAAACCGAAGACCCATGTATACATTGGCGTGCACGTCAAAGACCTCCTGGCAGTTGGAATTCGATGTTAGGGTACGGCACTGTGCCGGTACCCGGGCAAAATTTATATCATAGCACACTGTATGGCATAAGCCAGTCTTAATTAGCTCAGTCGGAGCAGAGAGTGGGACGTTAAATTGCATTTCATTTCGGGTCACCGTGTTGCTCCGATTTTACCTGGACTAGACCACTGAATAAAACAGATAATAAATAATCTACACTACATTTGGTCAAACCGCAAGTGCTCATAATTTTTCACAGAAAAAAGTAATTTGACGTAATTTTTAATATAAGCTTACTCATTTGTCATTTTTGAATTGTTATAGCAAGAACGCTAGCACATTATCCCAAATTGTTTTTATGATATCCTTCCGCTATTGTGCTATTGTTATTCATTGTTAAGTTTTTCCGGTATTTTATCAAAATCGTTGTATTGTGCGTGCTTATAATCATATTTTTTCATATAAGCGACACAATAAATTATTATTATTCTTTTGGTACATTTGATTTTTTTCTAAAATAGACTTAATTTAATAACTTTTGTTGTTTTATTTAACTGTAGGGTGTTTTAGAAGAAGCAAACCAGATGAATGCAAATTATTTATTTCAAAAAGATAAAAACTACGATACATCGTATGATACTGGCGATAAAACGATACAATGTGGACGACATAACGATGTGTTTAAACTATGGTTAATGTGGAGAGCTAAAGTAAGTATGCATTTTGTGTAGAGAGGATATTTTGTCTGTCTGCGGTTCTACCCTAGGAGGAAGCGGACGTCAATCTTCATTTTAACTGCGGACTTGATGATTCCACCTTCTTATAAACCGTTTCTTTTTCTCAATTTTATATTGATCCCTGCATTGGCCGAGAAAGTTCATCCTGATTTTCGGTGGTGCAGGACGGAGAGCCGGACAAGACAAGCTGTCTAGCCATTCCTGTGTATACATTGGCGTACGCGTAAGAGAACTCTTGGTAATTAGAATTCGGTATAAGAGTAGGCCGTAGCACACATGGCGAAGCGAATGCCCAACTTCATAAGCCCATTCGAAGCAGTGCAGTAGTCGACATTAAACCCTATCCCCATCCCCATTGTATTTTATTCCCCCCCCCCAAACGGCCCACTGTTCAATGAAAAGATGTGTGTGTATGGGGGGGGGGGCGAACTTAATTGGTCTTCTTTTCATATTATTATGAGCAAGATTTTATTCTTTTCCTATTTGCGGTGTTTGTCACCAAAACAATTTTGTATTTCATTTGTTTCCTCCGAACTTTAGTAGATGTTAATGATCAAATTTATCAAAGAGCACCAATAATTATTGTTTTTGTTGATGCTGGAAGTTGCGGTAAATGCTATTTTTAATTTCTAGGGCGATGCAGGGTTTGAAGATCAACTGAATAAAAATTTCGATTTATCGAAGTAAGATTTATATACTATATAGTAGAACATGTTACCACTAAAATTGAGAGAGAGAGAGAGAGAGAGAGAGAAATGGGGTTTAACTTCCACTGGACACAAACTAGGTAGTTTCGGGAAAACGTTTGGTTTAATTTTATTTCAATAATTCGCTTTCGCGCAGGGGTCTCTTAGCAGTGGGAGGAAACCAGAGGACCCGGAGAAAACCGACGAGGTTGGACATGCGACCTTACTCCTTGTCACGTACAACCCGGGATTCAAAACCACGCCAGTCGACTCAATGATAGGCTTTATGAAGCAGCACGCACGTGCTTTACCATTGGGCAATCCCTCCACACTAAAATTGAACATGACACCATAAGACAAACGCCTATAAATAAATACTTTTTGGGAGGTTGGGCTTATCAATTATGAATTACATATAGTGGTTCCAAAACATGGATCACACAGTATTTTGCGGTTAAACTTTGATCGGAGCCACCTCTTGTTTGAGGCTGTGGTTTCGAGCCCTAGCGTGAGCGTATGAGGCATGGATATAGGGGCGCCTTCTCAACCTCTTGGGTTTCCTCCGGGCACTCCGGTTTCCTTACACTGCTAAAGACCCCTACGCGCAAGCGAATTTTTGAAAAAAACAAAAAAAAACATATGTAAGTCCCGAAATGACCTAGTTGTGTTGAGTGGACGTTAAACCCCATTTCTCTCTCTGTGTTGTACATTTATAATGTTTGGTAACTATAATTCTAAAAATTCGGGTTACAAAAAATAGCACACAATTAATCGGCCACCACAGGGCATATTTGGTTCGTGTGGGAATGCCAAGTACTTGCTGACGAAATTCATCGATCATTTTGCATGCGATATACCTCAGATCTCGTCAAATAGATTTGATTTAATCAGTATGTCTATCTTATTACGTCCCCGTTCACAGGAACTTAAAGGAATTACATCATCCTGTCTAGCATACTACAATATATAAGTGTATATACGCGCCATATTCTTTCGAGTCGGTGAACATACTATACTCACTTTCCTTCCGTTTTATTGCAGATTATACTTGTCTTCATAGCGTTATTATTTACAAATTCAACTTTAAGCGATATCCATTTCTGAATACGAACGTCGTTGGCGAATGGTGTGCGCTATATCATAAGGTCTGCCGTTGAGTCAACTGGCCTTGTTTTGATTCCCCGGTTGTACGTGACAAGGGTTAGGGTCACATGTCCAACCTTGTGGGTTTTCTCCGTGTCCTCCGATTATCTCCCACTTATTGAAATAGAATTATACCATGCGTCAAGTAGACCTTAATTTTTTTGTTCTCTCGTCGTTGGATTGAATAAATAAAATCTAATCTGCATTTAAACAGAAAGAGAGTGTTACATGTAGTATGCATTGTAAGAAAATCGAGGAACACGTCCTGCCTTATTAACGAGTCAAAAGAATAATATGGCAGGTGACATACCTTTTTATGATATTATACAGTAATAAGCTATACAAGACGGTCTATAAATGTAGAGTCTCTATTTTAAGGTACATGCTAGAGAAAGTCAGGGCAAGAGATGGTTTCCATTTAGTTATTGAGGAGGTAAGGAAACGAAACTAGCATATTATAGTTCCTTGTCCGATGCAGGAGAATTGTCCATAGGCACAACGGTAGTGCCGTTCTAATTCTACTAATTCTAACTGCCAGTGACATTGTTAAACGCCCATGAGTGCGTACATAGGTACTTTGGAATACCATATTATATCCTAACGATCACCACGAGTCCAGGAGTTGACCAGGGTTCTAATATAGTACAATAACCTATCTCTTACATAATACCATATCTTAACTCATACATAATACCATAGAAATACGCTCACATCATATCATAGTCGATGTCCAATGTAATACAATAGTCTAACTCGCACTAATATCCATAGCCCTACGCTCACATCATATCATACATAATACCATAGACATACGCTCACATCATATCATAGTCGAACTCCCATGTAACCATAGTCTAACACGCACATAATACAATTGCCCTACGCTCACATCATATCATACATAATACCATAGCCCTACGCTCACATCATACCATAGGCTAACTCACATGGGCTTATACCATATCCTAGCTCTCACCTAAAAACATATCCTAACACTCACCACGAGGCCAGAGCTGGCCAGGGTTCTATTATTTTAACTCACACATAATATCATAATTAATACTTACATCATACCATAGTCGAACTCCCATGTAATACCATAGCCCAGAGCTAGCTCACACATAATACCATAACCTCATAGAGCGGGAGCCTATGGGGTTAACCTAGCTGAAAGTGTACCAATTTTCTCCGTTATAGTATCAAATCATGTATATTTGGTATCATCAAAATTTAAGTCTGCCTAGTTTCTGATGGTGAGTGTGGTAATTCACGCCCAAAATGCCATGCCTCCTATCTAGTCTAGAATAGCTCAAAAGTGTACCACATAAAAAAAGCACAGCGCAGTGTACCGTACATCTTCAGGTATCACAAAAACACCCTGACAGATATTTCTAGTGGTGGAGTATCCCTGAGAGCTATGTTGTTGAGTATCTCTGACAAGAGTTACCTACTTTCCAGTCAACAGCTAGGCTAGATTAACTGAAATCTTAACAAACTAAAACAGCTTTTGAGTTGTTCAGTACCACTACGAGAATCAGGAATGACCACTGCCAGATAGTTTGTCCGGTGGGTTACCCCTAACAGACACGCCTAAAATGCCACGGACTCAACTTGAATAGATTAGCCGGAACTGTGATAAAGTGCGGTTGCAGAAACATTTTTATTTGTTCAAAACTCATTTTTAGCCCCATAACACGTTTTTTGCCCCAAAAATCAATTTCTAGTATCCGCAGTTTACCGCCTCTTTCATACGTGCTAGGTATTAGTATTTTACTCCTCCTGGCTAATTTATTTTAAAAACACGGTAACAGTTCCGGCTAATCTATTGTAATTGGTGTCCGTGGCATTTTGAGCGTGTCTGTTAGGGGTCATTCCTGATTCCCGTGGTGATACTGAACAACTCAAAAGCTGTTTTAGGTGATACAGATTTCAGCTAATCTAGCCTTGCTGTTGACTGGAAATTAGGTTACTCTTGTCAGAGATACTCAACCACTACAAATTTCTGGTAATTACATAGCTCTGTCAGGGATACCCCACCACTAGAAATGTCTGTGATTCACGTGGAACACTTTTGGGCTAATCTAGACTAGTTGGGGGGCATGACATTTTGAGTGTGGAATACCACACCCACCACCAGAAACCCGGCAGACTTACATTTTGATGATACCAAATATACATGCATTGATACCATATAGGAGAAAAATCGGTACACTTTTCAGCTGGGTTTACCCCCTGTGCTCCCGGTCTATCACTCTCGCACACAATACCTTAGCCTAACGCCCACATCATACCATGAGGCCAGAACTGACCAGATTTCTAATATAAACCTATCCAATGAGGCGGATAATGATCATTCGGATGGAATTCATACATTTTTTCACGGAAATAAATAGTTGTTCCTTTGGTCAGGTATCCGGTCCACCATCCAAACGATCCAGATGACACAATACTGTGATCACAACTCATCAAAACTCCGAAATCTATAAAAACACTCTCGTGAACAATAAGTACATCACGAGCTAGAACGTTCTCCTCTATCCATTTAAGGTCATCGGAACAGACTATAAATACCGGATTGTCCAGCATTTTCCTAAACATTTCCATTGCTTTGTCAAAATATGTCTTCGGCGCAACAGTTAACCATAAAAACTTCAAAAAATCACCTCGTCGCACGTGAATTCCAACTTTAACTCTAGATGTGACGTTTAACTCGTTAAAGATAGCCTCCACTCGATCGGCTGTGTCCTTTTGCAACGTGAATTCTCTGCGAATTTCGTCTGCAATGTTGTGAAAATATTTCCATGATTGTACATACCCAAATATGGAGATATTTTTTGAGCTATTTTTTATATCTACAACACTTTCTGTGTAGATGCCCTGCTGCGTGGCATATCTGAAGACCTGGTTATCCAGACGAAACGGTGATACAGACTTAGTGTGATTGATTTCGAATAACTGGAAGATCGGGTCTGCTCTTGTCCAAAGCGGTGTGTGTTTTAGTGATGCGCCAATCCCTCGCAATGACGCGTAATTAAACATCTTATTCCCCAATCGACCCTGATCCATAAAATGAAATTCGACATAAAGTTTGTCACGTGACTGATGATCATCACGTGATATATTTTTGGGAATATTTGACGAAATATTGTCGTCATATTTTATATTTCGAATCAACTTTTGAAAATTAAGCACGGTTGAGTTGGTTGGTGGTCTTATGCTAATCTTGTATATGAACATTAGAAGCATAGCACCCAGAAGAACTACTCCAATTCGTCCGTTTCTTGTAAACTTCATCTTGACCTGTCTAAATCCTCTTACGTCACAGGTGTGTTCCATGCTTTGCTGCTTCACAAGTTCCACGAGTCTGACGCTTGACGAGTCTGTGACTCCACAAGTCTGACGCTTCACAAGAGTCTGGGACTCCACAAGTCTGACGCTTCACAAGAGTCTGGGACTCCACAAGCCTGACGTTTCACGAGTCTGGGACTCCATAAGTCTCACGCTATACGAGTCTGTGACGCCACAAGCTTGACGCTTCACGAGTCTGGGACTCCACAATTCCGACGCTTTACGAGTCTGGGACTCCACAAGTCCGTTGATTCCAAAGTCTGTTGATTCATAAGTCCGTTACGTCAGAAATAAGTTACTTCTCAAATCTCTTGCGAGATGCTACACAAATCTGATGCTCCGTGCGGCTGTTGCTTCCGCGAGTCCGTTGCTTCACAAGTGTATTGCATAATCTGATTAAAACACAGACCATATATCGTTTCGTTTTTATAGTCCAAAAATTTCGTTTTACTTGTATGCACGCCTATATAAATATTAATTAAGAGAAAACTGAAAATACCGACGTGGTTGTTCTGTTTAGTGGTAGATTTGACCATCTAATTACAATTCTTTATCCAGAGACGGTAAAAAAATCGAACGCAATAGGCCTGGTTAATATACATAAGGCAACACAAATAAAATAACTTGTTTCTCGGGCACCGCCCGCACGCAAAGTTGGTTGCGCGTGCAGTCTATTTATCAGTCTTGACAAGCAAGTCGTAAAAAAATATCCCGCATGTACCCACATGCTCCAAACATGTATATCCATTCAAATGTATTAAACTGATTCAGATGAAAATGCTGTCTTCTTTATTGATATCGAAAGAACCTCCATTCGGTAAATAATTATAAATAAACCGTCGATACTAGACGACGTTTTAAGTACTGTTTACCATGATTATTATTTTTGATACACATGGTGATAGAGGCTTAGTTTTTTTTTAAAAAAACATTATTGTCTTTATGGAGGGCTATTACATAATCATACGGAATTTCATTTTAAACCAATTTCAATTATGGTTGTCGCTATTACCTATACTATAGTATTAGAAAGCTACATTACGTGAATTAAATATAGAAAATTATTTTTCTTTCAGTCAGTGTTCAGTCTCGATGCTTTAGTTGACTAGATTTTGAGTTTATGTTTTAAGTATGCACAATAAGTTGAATATAACGGAAAGAAAAAACGAAGACAAGTAATGACTTTCTCATTTTAAAAACAAAGACCACCCTCCCGCCCCAACAATTTTCAGCAATAACCAAATTTTTTTTTTTGCACCATTAATGAGTAAAATAAAAAGAAAGAAACCGCCCTCAACACGTTCCAGCTGTCAGTTGGCCTGTAAACAAGACATTGTTTTTGTGTGGCCTATGGTGAAGTCATGAAATACAGCTGTCGATAGTAATCCATAACATTATACTTCACTGCAAGGTTCGAATCAATAACAATTTTAAACTTAAACAATGCATTATGCAAGAGCTAAATCTGTCTATTACAGGTCTTTCTTTGGGCCTGAAATATTTTCTTAATCAACTCTGGATGGCATCAGATTTCTCCGATTTAATCAATATGGCGGACCCAGGCTTAGCTTCGGACAAGCAGGACCGTAGATGAAATTATTGCACACGTCATTCAAACCTTCTAAGGCCAGTATTTTCGCTTGCAATAGAGAAATTTGAATGAAATTTTCAAATCATTATTTCACATCATCTACTTTCGAACTATTATAGCAAAAATGGCTAGTTTTTTTTATCTATATCATTATCTGCCCCTTTAATATAATATGCAACCAGCTGTTATTCTGATTGCAAGCTAATAATCTGGTCAATATATTAAGTCAGGTTTCTTAGCGGGAAATGTAATAATAATAGTAGTAATAATATTAATCTTTATTTAGTATATCAGGTCATTGACTCATAATACAGTGACATTTGCAACATACTATATACATTAATAATGTTCAAGTTTTATTTTTCAATGGCAGAGTTTCTTTCAATTATTTTTAACAATAAAGCCTTCTCTATATACGAAGCAATGACAACAATGAAATCTATATTCTTAGTTGTGCATAACTTGTAAAATTTATTTTAAGCATAATACCCCTTAACAAATTTAACAGGCATATACTGATTCATTAATGACTCATAAGCTGGACAATCTAAAAAAAAAGGTAAGTATCTTCGTCAACCATCTTACACATTGAACACAGGTAACATTCTTGACATAATTCATGCGTTTACTTGTGTGAACCTTTGTGTCAGAAAGGATCGTGTACAGATGATTGTGACTAGTGTCATTATAACTAATATCTGCATTGCTTTCTATCAGAGTACCGTATTTCCTCAAATACTACCCGGCCTCGAATAGAACCCGGGGGTAAGAGGGTGTTGAGATAAATACAACCCGGGTCTCGAATAGAACCCGGGTCTCTAATATAACCCGGGTGTAACGTAAAAACTGAATACTCCGTGTCAAAATATAAATTAATTGATGATCCCTGCACAGGAAGTAGAATTGTGTTATGTCACACACAGAGAGTTAAGCCTTCGTATTTGCAAGACGGGCCCTGTCTGCTTGTTTTACTTGTCCAAAATGTCACTCCTACAGAAGATTTTGAAGCATTAATTCGAATCTTAAAAAAATACAACCCGGCCTCGATTATAACCCGGGCCTCGAATAGAGCCAGGGGGTCGGGGGGTGCTGAACGAAATAGAACTCCGGGGTTGTATTCGAGGGAATACGGTAGTCACAAAATTACCCTACTCCCCCTGATTAATATGTTGACTACTTTATCTATTTACAGATAGAAGCACCGAATGTATGTTTTTGGTATATACCTTTAAAATGGCGATCTATACCATTCTCTCATATTGAACACAAACAACTTCATAAGGTAAAAATGTTGTTGTTGTTGTTTATTACAGATTTAACGTCCAATACAATGAATATGATATTATGGACAGGTTGATTTAATTACTTGAAAATTGTTAAATTAAAAACTCGTGGGTCCTTGTGAGAAGAGAGGGTGGATCATCTTCTCCCTTTGTCATAATAGTAGGGGTGGGCAAATGGAGGTCGAATTTTGGGAACAAGTGTTTTCTAAGGCGATTTTGGCTGCTGAATCCGAATCTGGTGAAATTTTTGTTCTGTGACGTCACTTTCGGTTCATAGGGGATTAATTTGACTGGAATTTTCAGCAAATTACCTTTACATTATCAAGTTTTTAACTATTATAGTGAGAAGTGTCAACTCAGTGTCTAAATTCCCATAATGCATCTTTAAATATTGGATATGGAATAAAGTTTAACATAGTACTTTTCTGCGCGGGTGGCCTAATGGAGATAGTTACACGCCAATCGGTGTACTATGAGGGACATTTTGCTAGAACATCCGCTTACTTTTATTTCGCGTTCCAACTGGCAAGGTTTGATTTACTTGTAAACAGGTGCTGTGGGTTACGTTCCATCCGAAAGACTAGCGACAACGTCTGTCCCATTTTAGGTCCTTGTCAGTCATGCAGGACGAAGAGCCTGGCACATACAGCTCCCAGTCGTTCGGATGGGACGAGAAACCGAGGTCCCGTGTACACATTGGCGTGAATGTAGAAGATCCCTTGACAGTTGGAATTCGATATAATAGTAGGCTGAAGCGCCGCTACTCGAGCAAAAATTCCCTCATAACACACTGTATGGCGTATGTCCGTCTTCATTAGCCAAGTTTTGGAGCAGAATAGTAGGAGGTTAAACCCCTTTTCATTTCCATTTTGGGAGGTGCATTGCTGAAGCTACTTCACGTCAAATCAAAAACATGTGTATGCGTTTCTTTTCAGATTGCACCAATGATAAAAGCTCAAATGATGGAATCGGGAACGATGTTAATACAATATCAGCCACTAGGGGAGCTGCCAAACTTCTTCCGGGTTGCCATGTCTAACCCGGTCATAACGACGCGTGATCTCGACTTCCTTTTAGATGAGATTGATTGTTTGGGTAAAGATCTGTAGCAAAAGATACATAATCTCTCAACGCCCCTACCATCTTGATTATAATTTGCATACTTTAACCCTCCTGACTCCCTTTTGGTTTGTATACTTTAACCATTAATTTGACTACTTCTTTTCGATCTGCAAATTTAAACCCTTTTAATACCCATTCGTTAAAACTTTTGACAACCTCACACAGATCTATTTAAAAAAATTAGCAGCGAAAGCCAGAATGTAAGATTGCAGTACGGCACAGAAACCTTACTATGTTATTAAGTTTTTATTGTTAATGTTGTTATCTGTTATAATTGTTATTATCGTAGACGTGATCGATATTTTATTAGCTACCACAATGTAAGATTCCAGTACGGGGCAGAAACCTTACATATTATTAAAGTTGTTACTGTTATTGTTAATATTTGTTATAATTGTTATTATTGTAGACGTGATCGATATTTTATTAGCTACCACGATGTAAGATTCCAGTACGGGGCAGGAACCTTACATGATACTAAGTTGTTATTGTTATTGTTGTTATTTGTTATAATTGTTATTATTGTAGATGTGACTGATATTTTATTATAGCTGTCGTAAACTATGATATGAAATGTGATTGCATTTATTCTTTATTTCAAAATGGGATCGTTCTATCCTTAATTTAAAACCTCTTTGTCAAATATACCTTCAAGCCTTTGGAAATCAATGCTATTAGTATAAACTTTCATTAGGAACAATGATTTACTATCTTAATCTCACATCAACAGCGATAATCCATGTGATATTTTGGTTCGGCAAATCTACGGTTCGTTATACTGGATTTGTAGAATAGATTTAAAACATACCGACTTCGTTAAAGGGCAATGATATGTTGTCGGGCTGTACATTTTCCAACATATAATCATTGGCATGTTCTGGCCCATTCATTGTAAATTATTTATCATGGAACATAATTATGAAAAATAACATCGAGATCATTTCAAAGGGTGCAAACAGTTGTGTCACTGAATTAAATCGATAGCTCTTGATTTTGATTATAGAAATAATTAGAACTATAAATGTCAATTCTCTAATTTTTAGTGCACTTGTAAATAGTTTAACAATAATAAGTGCTGCCGTGAAGATGACACCCTAGTGAACTATAGAGCCCAAATGCGTTTGTGATACGATATGCTTACATAAGCGGACATCCTCATTGGCTATTATTAATGCAATGTTGGACAAACCATAAAAAAGACTTTAGTTAGGCTAACACAAAATGTATCTGAACCCTTGTTTGGCTTGCACTTGATCGTCATTGGTGCCATATTGTAATTTGGACTCAGTGCGATCTGTCACTGGAAACAACTACAGGTACACAGCAAAATACATAAAATGTTTTAGATATGTATGAAGGCAATGCACCGAGTTTCTAGCCCAAGTTGGAATGTCGTGGATTCTGAGTCATCGCAAAGTTTTGTCGAATGAATATTTCCTTGGCATTTGCAAAAAATCACACTTTTAAACGTTATACCAAGAACCTTTTGGGTCACCCAAAATAAAATTCACCCATTGGCATATATCGAAACACACATCTGGAACACAGCGGAGTTGCCTTATTTCAATTGTGTTCTCTTAGTAGTTGTCATTGTCTGATTATTCAAATTCCAACTAAATACAAATACAACTCACAAGGAAAACTATTTTGACCGTTGGAGTTGCGTCCCCTTGTCTGGAAATTTTGCAAGTGGAGCTGTCCGTTATGGGTTTCGAGTAACAAGCACTATGATAGACAGCACTTTTTTTAAAAAGAAACTTTGATGCGATATTCGCGAACATAAATTCTACTAAATAAACAGTACTGTACCATTGTGATTTAGACTCGGTAAATTTATAGCTTTTTAGGGCTGCATTATGTGGTAGATGTGTAGACAATGTCACTTGCTTCGCCAGTAATAGATCATTGCGTTGGATCAGCGATACTAGAATAAATGAATGAAATGGGGTTTAACGTCCTACGCTTCTATACTAACCTAGGCTAATTGAAGACGGCCAGCGATAATAGAAGCCATTATTCCCTAGTGCTGGATTAGTAACAATTAAAGTCAATCCTGTTGTTTTGCTAATTTTGAGACCATAACATGTTTTTGTCTCTAATAGATTCTAGTCGAAACGTCGCTAAATAATAAGCAGTAATTGTATTCTATGGAATTGTGCCATTTATATTTCAGCTCATTTACTAAATGTCAGGAATAGGTTGGAAAAATAAATGCCAATGCGCTTTAAAAGTTTCGCATGAAATCACTAGCTTAGTTCTGATATTAATTATAAAATTGTGTAGGAGATAATTGTAAGATAGTCATATGGAAACATTGTGATGATAGATTAAATTATGAACCAATAAAGTTGATTTGAAAATATGTGCTTTGTTCGCAATGTTTTACATTATTGTAGGAACATGGTGTGCTCCTATAATCGGGCTTCTAAACTTTGAGGTTAGGAGTTTTGGGGTTGGATGGCTGAATGGGTATCATGTTCACGCTGTATCATAAGGTCTGACATTGAGTCAACTGGCGTGGTTTCCATTCCCCGGTTGTATGTAACAATGCACGAGAAGGGTCGCCTGTCCAGCCTCGTAGGTTTTCTGTGAATCCTGCGGTTTCCAGCCACTGCTAAGTCCCCTACAAGCAAGCGATTTATTGACTTGAAATTGAACCACGTGTCAGTCCCGAAATGACCTAGTTTGTGTCAACTGGACGTTAAACCATAGCTCTCTCTCTCTGAAAAGAGCATGCCACGTCATAATGACTTGAAACGAAATTGGGTATAACGTCCCACTGTTCTACTCCGACTGGGATAATTAAGACAGGAATACGCCATACAGTGTGTTATTGGAAGAATTGTGCCCGAGCGGCACGAGGCCTACTCTTTTATCGAATTCCAACTGTCAGGAGATCTTTTACGTGCACACCAATGTGTACACATGACCTCGGGTTTCGTAACATCCGAACGACTAGACAGCTATTCTCATCAGACCCTCCCGCACTGACAATGGGAGCAACGCGTCGGAAAATCCAGATGAACTTTATCGGCCATAAAATAACATAATTTGTAAATTAGACCGATAAATGAGCTATTATGTATACCTTTTAATTTCCATGTGTGATTTCATTCATGCTTATTATGGATCTGACAAATTAACCTATATTCAGATGCCTGGCGAAAGGACTTTCCTTTCCATAAATGATCCAGCTATAATACGTACCTTTACTGTGAACACCGGTACCAAAGCCAAGCCATTAACTGAATGCGATTCCGAAAGTGGTCCAGAACCCAATTAAAATTGAAGCTTTGGTTCTTTTATACAATTTTACGAAAAAAAAGAATGAGGAAATAGGAACAATGCATGCTGAAAAAATAAATCTTTTAAAATATGTTAGTATTTTG
Organism: Patella pellucida; assembly: GCA_917208275.1. Taxonomy (NCBI): domain Eukaryota; kingdom Metazoa; phylum Mollusca; class Gastropoda; family Patellidae; genus Patella; species Patella pellucida. Next base: position 12,146,165 of record OU795040.1, read on the forward strand.
CATACCGATAGTTCATTGGCCAATCACGCTATTTTACCAAGATTTCGCCTAATAGATTGGATGCAGCTATGGCGGGTGTGGCATGACAGCAGGGTAAGCTTGCTCTTCCGGACACCTGTTGCCACTGTTTGTCATGTATTTTTAACAGTCCATATACTGATTACACTATTTTGCCAGATGACACTATTTTGCCTATACCTTTTTTTTAGGACTTCGAATTTTGTCTAATGGTTTGAATTGTTCGTACATGTATCTTATATTGCTGTTACATGTTCATATGATATGGGGGTTGTTAGTAAGCTTATATTAATGAATATAGAACATAAAAATCGTAACAGATGTGCAAATCTACCCTTGATAGTTCCAAAATTACGTCCAATAATTGTTATACTGGTGAGAATCAAGTATCGGTGAAGATACTATACTTCATAGCGTTTATTTACAAATTCAACTTTAAGCCATGTCAATTTCTGAATATGAACGTCGTTGGCGAATGTTGTGCGTTGTATCATAAGTTCTGTCGTTGAGTCAACTGGCAAGCGAATTATTAACATAAAAGTAAATTATATGTTAGAGAGAGGGAGAAATGGTGTTTAACGTCCACTCAACACAACTAGGTCATTTCGGGACTAAAAACTATATGTTAGTCCATAAATGATTCTTTCTCTCTCTCTGCTCGACTAAACACACGAATATATGAAATTAAATGAAACCGATAGTTGTTTAAACAACAAAAATAGAATTAAATCGTTTGTCCCGAATTAACATAGTTTGTGTCGAGTGGACGTGTTAAACGTATTTTGTTATCTTCGTTGGATTGAATAAATAAAATCTAGTCTACATCAAAACAGAAGGAGAGTGTTACATACAGTAAGCATTTAAGAAAATCGAGGAAGACCTGTCTACACTGAATCAAAAGAATATGGCACGTGATTTACCTTTTATGATATAATACAGTAGTATGCTAGACAAGGCGGTCTATACATGTAGAGTCTCTATTTTAAGGTACCTGCTAGAGAAGGTCAGGGCAAGAGATGGATTCCATTTAGTTATTGAGGAGGTAAGGAAACGAAACTAGCATTTTATAGTTCCTTGTCCGATACAGGAGAATTGTCCATAGACACAACGGTAGTATCGATCTTATTCTAACTGTGCGTACATAGGTACTTTGGAATACCATATTATATCCTAACGCTCACCACGAGTCCAGGAGTTGACCAGGGTTCTAATATAGTACCCGAACCTATTTCTTACATGATACCATATCTTAACTCACACATAATACCATAATTAATCCTCACATCATACCATAGTCGAACTCCCATATAATACCAAAGCCTAACTCACACATAACCATAGCCTAACGCTCACATCATATCATACATAATACCATAGCCCTACGCTCACATCATACCATAGGTTTAACTCCCATGGGCTAATACCATATCCTAACTCTCACCACGAAGCCAAAGCTGACCAGGGTTCTAATATAGTACCATAACCTATATCTTACATGATACCATATCTTAACTCACACATAATATCATAGACATACGCTCACATCATATCAAAGTCGAAATCCTATGTAATACCATCGCCTAACTCACACATAACCATAGCCTAACGCTCACATCATATCATAGGCGAACTCACATTTCATACCATAGCCTAACTAAAACATAATACCATAGCCTAACTCTCGCACATAATACCATAGTCCAACGCTCACATCATACCACGAGGCCAGAACTGACCAGATTTCTAATATAAACCTATCCAATGAGGCGGATAATAATCATCCAGATGGAATTTATACATTTTTTCAGGTCCCGGATAACCACGGAAATAAATAGTTTTTCCTTTGGTCAGGTATCCGGCCCACCATCCAAACGATCCGGATGACACAATACTGTGATCACAGCTCATCAAAACTCCGAAATCTATAAAAACACTCTCGTGAACAATAAGTACATCACGAGCTAGAAGGTTCTCCTCTATCCATTTAAGGTCATCGGAACAGACTATAAATACCGGACTGTCCAGCATTTTCTTAAATATTTCCATTGCTTTGTCAAAATATGTCTTCGGCGCAACAGTTAACCCTAAAAACTTCAAAAAATCGCCTCGCCGCACGTGGATTCCAACTTTAATTCTAGATGTGACGTTTATCCCTTTAAAAATAGCCTTCACTCGATCTGCCGTGTCCTTTTGCAACGTGAATTCTTTGCGAATTTCGTCTGCAATGTTCTGAAAATATTTCCAGGATTGTACATACCCAAATATGGAGATATTTGTTGAGCTATTTTTTATATCTACAACACTTTCTGTATAGATGCCCTGGTTGGTTGTATTTCTGAAGACCTGGTTATCCAAACGAAACGGTGATAAAGACTTAGTGTGATTGATTTCGAATAACTGGAAGATCGGGTCTGCTCTTGTCCAAAGCGGTGTGTGTTTTAGTGATGCGCCAATCCCTCGCAATGACGCGTAATTAAACATCTTATTCCCCAATCGACCATGATCGATGTAATAAAATTCGACATAAAGTTTATCACGTGACTGATGGCCATCTCTTGATATATTTCTGGGAATATTTGACGAAATATTGTTATCATATTTTATATTTCGAATCAACTGTTGAAAATTAAGCACGGTTGAGTTGTTTGGTGGTCTTATTATAATCTTGTATATGAACATTAGAAACATAGCACCCAGAAGAACTACTCCAATTCGACCGTTTCTTGTAAACTTCATCTTGACCTGTCTAAATCCTCTTACGTCACAGGTCTGTTCCATGCTTTGCTGCTTCACAAGTTCCACTAGTCTGACGCTTCACGAGTCTGTGACTCCACAAGTCCGATGCTTCACGAGTCTGGGACTCCACAAGCCTGACGCTTCACGAGTCTGTGACGCCACAGGTCTGACGCTTCACGAGTCTGTGACGCCACAGGTCTGACGCTTCACGAGTCTGTGACTCCAGTCTGGGACTCCACGAGTCTGTTAATTCACAAGTCCGTTACGTCAGAAGTAAGTTGCATCTCAAATCTCTGCGAGATGCTTCACAAATCTGATGCTCCATGCGGCTGTTGCTTCCGCGAGTCCATTTCTTCACAAGTATATTGCATAATCTGATTAAAACACAGATCCTAAATCGTTTCATTTTTATAATCCAAAAATTTCGTTTTACTTGTATGCACGCCTATAGAAGATATGCATATTAAATTAGAGAAAGCTGAAAATGACGACGTGGTTGTTCTGTTTAGTGGTAGATTTGATCCTCTAATCACAGTTCTTTAACCAGAGACCGTAATAATATACTGCCGTCCCCAAATCAATCGAACGCAATAGGTCTGTTTAATATACATAATTATTTTAAAGTCCTAAAATACAGCTGTCGGTATTAATCACCATAACATTATACTTCATGGCAAGGTTCGAATCAATAACATTTTTAAACTTAATATAATATACAACCTGCTGTTATCCTGATTACAAGCTAATGATCTGGTCAAAATATCACGCTTCCGGTTTATTAGCGGTAAATAATAATAATAATAATAATTATAATAATAATAATAATTATAATAATAATAATAATAATAATCTGCATTTGCAACACGAAGAAAATACTATATACATTAATAATGTTCAAGGTTTTTTTCAATGGCAGAGTTACTTAAAATTCTCTTTAACAATAAAGCCTTCTCTATATACGAAGCAATGGCAACAATGAAATAATATAATATAATATAACTTGTAAAATCGATATTGAGCATAATACCCTTTAACAAATTTAACAGGCATATGCTGATTCCTTAATGACTCACAAGCTGAGCAATCAATTATAAGATAGGTTGCCAGGCAACGAAACATACGTCCACAGCAGCTAAATCATCCGGGCAGTCAACAAGAGATGTCGCATATTATTTTTTTTCGGTAATGAAACATTTATGTATTTAAAAATGTGTGCTTTGTTCGCAATGTTTTATATTATTGAAGGAACAAGGTGTGCTCCTATAATCCGGCTTCTTTACTTTGAGGTTAGGGGGTTGATGGCCGAATTGGTATCACGTGCTCACTAAGTCAACTGGCGTGGTTTCGATTCCCCGGTTGTATGTGACAATTAGTAGGATCGCCTGTCCAGCCTCTTGGGTTTTCTCCGGGTCCTCCGGTTTACCGCCGTTGCTAAGACCCCTTCAAGCAAACGTTTTATTGACATAAAATTGAACCACGTGTCAGACCGGAAATGACATAGTTTGTGTTGAGTTGACGTTGAACCAAAGCCCCCTCTCTCTGAAATGAGCATTTCGCGTCGTAATAACTTGAAATGAAATTGGGTTTAACGTCCCACTGTTCTGCCCTGACTGGGCTAATGAAGACTGGCATACGCCAAACAGTGTGCTATGACGTAATTGTGCCCGGACGGTGGCACCAGGCCTACACTTATATCGATTTCCAACTCTCAGGGAATCTTTTATGTTCACAACTTACAAGGGGAGCCTTAGACTGATAAATATGCTATGTATACCTTTTAATTTTCTTATCATATTATTTCATTCGTGCTTATTATGGATCTGGCAGATTAACCTATATCCAGGTACCTGGCGAAAGGAGTTTCCTTTCCCAAAATGATCCAGGGATCACGGTGGCTAAGTGGATAAGGCGCTGGTTCGCTAGCCTGGAGGTTGAGTGTTCGATCCCTGCATTGGCCGAGAAAGTTCATCTCGATTTTCCGGCGTGATTTCCCCTTGTCAGTGATGCAGAAGGAGGGCCTGACAAGGACAGCTGCCTAGTCGTTCGGATGGGACGAAAAACCGAGGTCCCGTGTACAAATTGGAGTGCACGTAAAAGATCCCTTGGCAGTTGGAATTCGATATAAGAGTAGGCCGTAGCGCCGCTGCCCGGGCAAAATTTCCCTCATCGCACACTGTGGCGTATGCCCGTCTTCAATTGGCCCAGGTACGGTGCTTAAGCGTAGGACGTTAAACCCCATTTCATTCATTCATTCATTCCAAAATGATCCAGGTACCTGGCGAAAGGAGTTTCCTTTCCCAAAATGATCCAGCTATAATACGCACCGGTACCAAAGCCAAGCCATTAACTGAATGCGATTCCGAATGTGGTCCTGAACCCAATTAACCTTGAAGCTTTGGTTCTCTTAAACAATTTGGGAAAAAAGGATGAGGAAATAGCTGGAAATTGAAATGAGAAAAAAACATACTGAAAAAAAGAATCTTTTAAAATAATCGAATAGAAACAACGAAAAAATTGAGCTTTATTGATTGCATAACTGTGTTAGTACAGGGCTACATGTATCTTATAGTGTTGTTACATGTTCATAATATATTGGGGGGATCACAAAATCCTAAATCAGGCACGGCTGAAATTCATTTACACTCTCAGCACCTAGAAAGCTTATATTAAGGAATATAGAAACTGTAAATCGTAACAGATGTGGAAATCTACCCTTGATAGTTCTAAAATTATTGTATTCGATGAAAGTCAAATATTGCAATTTCTCTGATCAGCTTCGAGATGACCGTTATTCCTGTAATGGAGCATCCACCATTTTTAAATAGGATATTCCCCATCTGCTAATATCATATGTCCTTATTCGCAATACTTCGGGCCTTTTGAAAAATAAATCCCACAGAACAATAAATAAAATGAGTATCCCCACGGCAATTGTATTGAGTGAAATCGCGGTCGATTGATCGGGATTATGTTTTGGTGTTGTAATCCGGAACTGGGTACCTACCAAGCAATCAATAACTCCAGGAACACCAGTCCTTAATTCAAAACGATCCTTTACAGCGTGAAGTTCAATTCAAGTTGGCAGTGTTATAAATTCGTCCATTAAATGAATCAGATATTTCATGAACTGTACCTTGACTTGTAATCCGGAACTGGGTACCTACCAAGCAACCAGTAACTCCAGTAACACCATTCCTCAATTCAAAACGATCCTTTACAGCATGAAGTTCAGTTCCAGTTGGCAGTGTTATAAACATGTCCATTAAATGTATAATATCAGATATTTTATGATCTGTACCTTGACTTCAAATTTTGACGACAAGGCCTTAAACATTCGCCTAAAATTAACCGCACTAAACTCATGCACGATTTCCGTCATATTATCCTTTCCCGGTCTTTTCTTATTCCTGAATTTTTTCATTTTTAAATGAAAGTATTCCTGTTCTAATGGAATGGGTTCAAAGGGTACAATAAGAAAGACCATTGCTGAAGTTTCAGATATTCCATTTTTGGCGATTTACAATTTTGTTGTTTTTTTTATCTAGGCACATAACAACAGGCAAAGTATTTAGTTCTTCTAGAATACTAGGTAACACAGATTGTCCATACACCCACACACATCCGCAATGTGATGTATATAAAACTGACCATACCATGACGCGGCTACCGCAGATGCAGAACTATAATCAAAAAGTATCTTTATTGTTCCCATAAATTTAACACAACAGATCGGATGTCATCTCTTATACCTATTGTAATTTCCGTAATACTCGGTTGACACCATTTTTGGGATTGAGAAAGTTCTATTCTGGAACATCCATTCGAACATCGCTTCTCGACGTCTTTAATTGTTTTAATCCGATGGTTGATTGTTGACATTTCTAGTTCTTCTGTTAAACCTAGTTCAGATTGTGAAAAAAAGGTCGTTAAATAACATTTTGATCTAATCCATTTATACGAAATTTAGATAACGAGTGTATGATAGGGTGAGGGGTTTAATATAGGCTATGCCTGTCCCCAAATCCCTATTTACATACAAATCTGAATGAACATGTTGCTTTACAATTGACATAATATTGACAGTATTACGTATGGAATAAAGCATTGTATAATGGTTATATGAGTTTTGTATAACGGGAATATGTGGTTGTTTATCCCGAAAAAAAATCCCTTAATTCATGCATTATTACAAATAAACATAATGTAAACCATTAAGATGTGAAAACAATAAAATTGTATTTGACGAATCTTAATTCCTGTCGATTTGGAAATAAAATAAAGAAACTGTATAAATACAAACCAAAGCATTTATGTTTGTTGCACACCAGATGCTCGTGATGATCACCAGAGCTCCTAGCCCCTTCATGTGTAGCTGTTGGATTGATGCGCCGTTTGCACCTGAAATTTAAAGACAGGTTGCCAGGGAACGAAACATAGGCCCACGGCAGCTAAATCGTCCGGATAATCAACACGAGTCGCATATTTTTACTTTTTTTTGGTAATGAAACATTTATAATACACTAAAATCTGATTATGTAATTATCAGAAAATCATTAGAATTTGTTTGGCTTTGATAAAGTTCTCATCGATGCTAATGCTTAGTATATGAAACATTTAATATCATGGATTTAGCTGTTCAAGTTATCAAAATTCATCGAAAATCAATTTGTGAAGTGATCAAGGGCCATAACTCTAGCAGTAATTTTTGGGAATCAATAGGATTGTTTGTTTCATGATCTTAAACTCTGTTTATGATTTTAAAGTCAATCGGATATTAACTTTAACCTCTAGAGCGCCTACAAGCAGTATTGGACGCCGGAGCGACGGACGGACGGGCCGACGGGCGGGGGGGGGGGCGAAATAAACGACCAGATTTCAATGTGGGCGTATAAAAATGTTCTTGTTTCTCCGTCCAAATATTGGGCCAAATTATAACTTTTGCATAATATGATATAGTGGAACACAACCATGGTAACCATGAAACTCATTTCCTCGGTTCCCTACGGTCCACCAAGGTAATGAGCAAGTTGACTATGCATGCCTCTGTCAAAAATCCATATTGCAATGCAACATTTTGAACACGAATTTGAAGTTTAGACAGAGGTTTTACGTTACACATGAAAATGTTCATAAATCTATTAATCAACTGTGCTCTGGGTATATCTTTTCTCTTTTAAAATTATGTATTTTATTTCAGAGGATTGTTCATGACAAGTTCCTGATCTTCGCATTGCAAATACTCGATACAGAATAGCTACATGAATAATATGTATGTGTTATGATTTAGATATAATTACATACCAGGACAAGCTTGTTGGTTACATTCAACTTGTTCAGTAGAACTACCAAGACAGTCATCGCCCCCGTTAGCTGGTGCAGGGTTATTACACTTCCGTGTCCTACTGCTAGTTCCTACCCCGCACGACTTAGAACAGGTGCTATTCGACCAGTCACTCCAACCACCAGGCATCACTGAAAAAAACCAGCAACATTATGCGTTTATTTGGAGGTACAATTGCGTATATATCGTTGGGTGGATATGTTATAATATACGTGTCATGCTATAAACATATATATAACATAGAGACACATATAACATAACACATATTATATAACATACAAACACATGCCACATACATGCCACATACATATAAAATAACACATATTATATAACATACAAACACATGCCACATACATATAAAATAACACATATACAAAAACATGCCACATACATAACACATATAAGGTATTGACATCTAATGTATTAACCATGTTATATACACGTATACGGTCTCAACAAATGTTATACACATATCAAAATATTAACACGTATTACACACATATACGGTCTCAACAAATGTTATACACATATCAAAATATTAACACGTATTACACACATATACGGTCTCAACAAATGTTATACACATATCAAAATATTAACACGTATTACTAACATATACGGTCTCAACAAATGTTATACACATATCAATATATAAACACGTATTACACACATATACGGTATTAAAATATGTACACATATATGGCATTAATACGTTTTGTATTCACGCATTTTATTTAGAATGAATGAATGAAATGGGGTTTAACGTCATACGCTTCTGCACCTAGCCTAGGCTAATTGAAGACGAGGGAAAGTTAGCCCGGGCAGCAACTGAATTCCAACTGCCAAGGGATCTTTTGTCCCATCCGAACGAGTAGGCAGCTGTCCTTGTCAGGCCCTCCGTCTGACAAGGATAAACCACGCCGGAAAATCGAGATGAACTTTCTTGACAAATGCAACCGACCTCCAGGCTAGCGAGCCAGCACCTTACCCACTTAGACACGTGATCTCCGTTTTATTTAGACAAATACGGTATGAACTTATAAACTAGCCATGTAATTAATAATATACTCACCTGCTTTATTACAATCACACGACACTGTCAGCATTACACCTATAAATAGATCAAGTAATTCATAAGACAAATTATGGGGAATTGTCCTTTTCCCCGGGCCCGTAGCAAGCTTATAACATGTGGGGTGAGGATGTGGCAAACGAAGAACACTTCTAAGAGATCATTATTGTTGGCAAAATATTGGGGGACTAGACCTGCTCTGATCCACATTGCGAAAAACTAAATGCCCTGGTAATTGGCTTGGACAAGACATGATTTCTCATTGTATCCTTTGTGCTCAACCTGTAATGTGTTGTTTTAAGAAGTAGACAGGTGGTCATTTGATACCCAACATATTAACCCGGTGATGATGTGGAAAATAGACCATAAATATCACCATCTGGATATGTGCTTTAAACTGCTGAAAAAAATGATCGGCTTCCAACCTCAAGGGAGGTAACTCTTAGTGACAAAACGGTTCATGTTTACATTAAAGTTTGAAAGTTTGCTCTTGAATGTATAATTAATTTGGGATTTTTCGGTTTTTTTAAAAATTTGAATATGCCCAAATGACAATAAAAGTACCGCATGTACGCACGTGCAGTGCTTAGTCTTTGAGCACAACAAACAAGGAAAATGAAACGAAACGACTCCAAACATCAGTTACATTTTCGGCTGATGTTTATACATGCACTAGACAATAGTCACAACATTCTAAGGTTATCTACCCGTATAAAACAAAGGCAAAACGATTGGTTTGTAAATTTCAAAGTCTTTTTAATTGTAACAACACCGTTATATACCCCTACAATTGTGATGCGGCTACCGGATTACTTATTATTAAAACTTGCCGCTTTTAAAAAGAGATTCTAATAATGGTGTCGATCGAAGAGTGTGTAGAGCATTCATTGCAGGGTTGTATGGAATCTGAATTAACCGAGGTGTGCCGAATGGCCTCTTTTAACGACAGACGGCTTTGCAAGATAGCTTCCTAGTAACGACTTAAAACGACTCGATTTAAAATGCGATGATTTGTACCCATTTCCGGTAGGATTATATGCTTAATTGTAGTTGGATGTGGCAGAAATATTATAAATAACAATAATCAATCGTTGTTTTGGTGAAAATTATTGCTCATTTTGTTATCACTGGCGGGGGGTAATCATTCCGGCATGTGCTACGTTGAAGTTAATAGAATCAACTCTTATCTCGAAACACGGAGGGTGGAGAGATAAGGTTTGTTATCTAGCTGGCAAGATAAGGTCAGATTTTTATTAGCAACATACTTTAGGCTGTGAATCACTCTATATATACAAATGGGTAACGAAATTCTGTCTGATAAACCGCTTGTGATAAAATCGTGTCTCCGTCGTATCCGTCCATTTTCATTCACTAGCACGAGTTCGAGTGTTTATCTTGACCCCCCCCCCCGGTCTTAGTCGATAACCTTACTAACTTGTCTTAACCAATCAATGAAAACATGACATGAAGAGCTAGAGATTGGTAAAAAATGAACGGATTCATCTAAACAATTACAATGGCAGTCACTATCACGACCATTCGTTATTTTTGGGTGCAGGATTTGTAGAAAATGAACGTAATCATCTGAACAATTACAATGGCAGACGCCTTCACGATCTTTCATGTTTTTCTTGGTGCAGTAAGGTAAGACTACAATAGATAAGTAAAAATCAGTCCAAATCAATCAATAATAGATATTTACCGTACACACGGTATCTAGTTAAGAACAGTTATTATTTAGTCGTGATGCTGACATTTTGGATGGCTAAAATGTTTTAGCCAAATGCCACCGATCGTGCAATTGATATGGTCCAATTATTGTTCTATGCACTATCCACATACCTGTAACAGTGTAATTGCAATTCGGCATCATGTTAATTCGTCGGTAGGCAGACGAAGTGACTTATCGTCAAATGGTTACGGTATGAAGATAATTCAGTTCGTCTGTTGACCAGAATTATGAAAGTTTTGAAATAGTTATAGTGCACAGCGGAATTAGTCACACATTTTAACAAAAGTTCCAGCATCTTAATAATATTGTTTAAAACGGCGAGACAGAGGGTCGTGGTAACTTAGGCAAACGCCCGATTAACCATGGTGGGGGCCTGGAACATGGAGGGGGACCCTGATCACCGACCGCGAGCGCCGAAGGCAGGAAGCCCTTTCAGTCACCTTTGTGGAATCATTTAGAAGTACCTCCCCCAGATAAAAATAAAAATCTTCAACAAAAAAAGCGCATCCTGGCGACTAAACAATGCAAGTGCTCTGTAATGATGGCATGTCTAGAGGAGGCTGGACGAAACTGAGATCTGTGTGGGGGGCCTGGCTGAGGCTGGTTTTCAGTTAGTTAATAGCGCCTTTTTCTAATTGTTTAGGCCTATGATGTGATATTCTTCATCGGTTAACGAAAGTTGTCAACCATTTTATATCACACCCTGGAGTCATACTATAGCTTTCTGTTGGATAAGTCGGTGTATTTATATAAATAAATCAAATCAAGTACGAACAATCCAAATCATTAGACAAAATTCGAAGTCCTAAAAAAAACATAGTTATTTTATAAAGTATACACAAGTATTACCGTAGAACCGTATCCAGAATACGTCATCGTAACTGGAAGTCATGTTGTTAAACGAAATCCTATATTTGAGTCCTCTAGGGCCCGTCATATCACTGAAACCTGTGAATACACCATCATCATTACACGTGGATACGACTTTATCATCCTCTGTTACAGTTACTCCAGTACATGATCCACCAGACAAGTAGTTGATCCAGGTGTAAATATAGACGTTACCATCATCACTCGTTACGTCACAAGAACAGGTTAATTCTTTAACAGGTGTATCTATTCCGCTGAAAAACAGGTTGTAGCCATCGTTACGTGATGCTGTACATTTTGTCATGATGGGAAATGTATCCGACTCTGTAAAACATAATATGGAATATAAATACCGGTTTCCTTTTGTAAAATGAAAAAAAATGAAATGTGGTTTAATAATAATAAAATAATAATAATAATAATAATAATAATCGCGTCATTTTACAAGGGTAGCAAATTAGGCTTGAGGCCTTTTTCCAATTTGGCCCTTGGCACAGATCGTGCGAATGATTTCGATCATTACTGCAGGAAGAAACCGAAGAACTCGGGGGAAACCTGCCTGATCGGACGGGAGACCGAATATCCCTCTCACTTACAACGATAAAGTTCTTGCCCTGAGCTGGGATTGAACCCTTGTGGGTTTAACTACCTACTGGTTCATTTTTTTTGGGGGGGGGGGCAATGGTTAGAAAGTGCGCGCTGTATCATAAAGACTGTCATTGAGTCAACTGCCGTGGTTTCGAATCCGAGGCTGTACGTGACAAGGAGTATGCTCGCATGTCCAGCCTCGTGGGTTTTCTCCAGGTCCTCCGGTTTTCCACACTGCTAAAGGCAAAATAAACTCAAACCATATGTTAGTCCCGAAATGTCCTTGTTTGTGTCGAGTGGACGTTAAACCCCATTTCTCTCTTTCCCTATTGTTCTGCTTCGAACTGGGCTACTGAAGACGGGCATACGCCATGAAATGTGCAGAGATCCAGCATCCGACCCCCGGGCTAGTGAGCCGGCGTCTTACGCACTTAGCCATCGTGGCCCCCGTATTGTTTTAGGGAATTTTATTTCATTCTAATTGTGTGACAAGAAGGGCTAATGATGACTCGAACCCGAACGAAAATGGTGGCGGAAGCGGTAAGGTGTGTATGATTAACGCGTTTGCGTTGGAGAAGAAGGTATGTCATTGGTCACGTGGCGTTGTTTCAATTCCAAAATGCCAAGGAGTAAATAGGATCGCCTAGCCAACCTCATGGGTTTTCTCCGGGACCTTGCACTTCTAAAAACCCTAGCAGAAGCGAATTATTGAAATAAAATTGAACCGTTTGTTAGTCTCAAAATGGCCTAATTTGTGTCAAGTGGACGGTAATCCCATCCCCCCTCTCTCTCGAACGAATATTCATTATATTGACACAAGCAGTTTGTTGTATCTATATGGCGCATACTGAAGGTTGGACCCATATGCCGCAGGGATTTATTTTGAGTAACACTTGTCCAGACGGATATCAGACGATATTTTAAGATCTTATCAATTATATCAGTGCGTATACCCTGGTACACTATACTTGTACTATATAAACTACTATATAGTTTACTTACCCCGCATACACGAATAACCGTACTTAATATATCGATACTCAGTTGATGGTCTATAAGGAGGACTGATGGTACATGATTGTTGATATGTACAAGCTTTAAAAGCATGTAAAAGGTCATCGTCGCTGGAACGTTTATGTACATCACCCGTACTATAAGAACAACATGGATTAGTTCCACAGTCCTCTTCATCCTGTAGTTTCGGGCATGCGATAGTTGGTGGTTTGGTATAGTAATGCATGCCTTCTATTCTAATACGTCGACCGACATCACAAGTTAAATTCTTCTGTGAACATAAGGAATCTTCTGGTACATAACAACCATACACACTATCTGCTACCACCACCAATACTATTAAACAATTAGAGTGTGGTTAGAATACGGTAACAGCCATACACAACCATCATTACTTTAAAAAAAAGGTGTGTGGTATAATAAATTAACATGCATTATATTCAGAACAGTATTTTGAGCTCATCAATAATTAAACAGTTTAAAACTGACCAATAATTATTATAATACACACCGGATCCATACAATAATAAATTTATTAAATACATTTATATTTCAAAGATAATAATAATTTAAAATAAGATGCACTAGATTGAGACTGCATGGCTAATTTCGCCGACTATAACTGATTTAAAATTGCGGAAAAAAACGGAAAACATTGAATATAAATCAGTTTATATACATTCATATCACAGTATTATATGCGTTGCGACCCACTTTTAACAATTTCTAGGTCCCAAATGTTAGCGATTTAGCTCCTTTAAAATAAGATACCTGTATTAGATAAATTATTGTTCTATTATTACGTAAACTCAATGACATTGAAAATATAACATAAACGTTTATCGGTCCATATTCCAAGACAACAGAAGCATATTGTGGTCATATTCCTGACGACGAAACCCATCTTCATTGACAACGACACGGTTAATAAGTATTTTTACACTCTCAATTGATGTAATAATGGCGATAAAGGGACGTAAAATATATTTCTCTGGACATTTCAATAAAGGGACATTACTAATCCTTTATCGGAGTATCGTCCCTTTATCGTCGTTATATTTATAACGACAATGGAATTTGAAAGTGTAAAAATACTTTTTTGATGGGGAGGATTACAGTTTTATTGCTGCTTTGGATATATTTTGGAAAGATAATACTAGACTTTATTTGGTGTTTCTACCCTGTTGTGCAAAACATTTCAAGAAAAAAGACATAAATGTATGTTGCTGGAAGATTTGTAATTGTTTAAGGTAAAAAAGTTTTTCTGTTATATTTAGAGCAAAGGTACATCGTGGTTGACTTTTTTCGTCTAATTAGTAAAAATAATATAAATAATATTTTCTGTGAGCTAATAGTGGAAAAGCTTCAATCACTCAGAGAGCTGATCATATCTCTTACCGGATGTGGTCACTTCGCCTGTCACGGTTTACACTGGAAGTGGGCGGGGCCTGTTATTGTTTTAGGTAAGGAAGTTTCTCTGTTATTTTTAGACAAAAAGTACACCGCGGTTGACATATTTCGTCTATTTAGTAAACAATAATATAAAATAACATATACCTGATCAGACATAATAATTGTGTAGCAATGATATGTTCTGTGAGCTGATAGTGGGAAAACTTCAATCAGTCAGAGAGCTGGCTATTATCTTACCGGATGTGGATACTTCGCTTGATACGGTTTACACTGGAAGTGGGCGGGGCCTGCCTGTGTGTTTGTCGTTCAAATCGACGGCCATGTTTGTTAAAGAAATTTAAACAAGTATGGCGGTTGTTTTAGGCGTAATTTTTTTTTATTTAGCTATTTCTGTAGCTTTATAATCGGAGTTTAGCTTTAATTAATATTGCAAAAACTAATTTAAATACCTGTATCGAGCAAAAATAAGACTAGACATGAATTCAACATGTTTGCCATAATCTGAAATAGAATATAAATACTGTTTTTAATCATTAATAAATTCTGACATGGTATATTTTAGATATAACTGCTGTTTCCGTTTGTTGTTCTAATTGTTCTTACCGTATGGTTGGGTGGATAAGATTATTCTCTCGGACGACATCCATTTCTGATGCCATTATGGTCATAAAGAACTCATCCTTGTCGATATATTTGGCCTACTACAGCTCATTTATTGGACACCTATTCGCATTATAACTCCATAATCAACTCCATAGACAATTGGATGGTTTTAATATTCAACGGATTTAAATAAGATTGCCAGTTAATTAAAAACAAGCCAACAGTGAGGCTGACGCCCCCCCCCTCCGCCTAAATACCAAAATAATTAGATGACACAAATTAATTAATCGCACATTTATTTCATTCAAAAGTATCGAGCAATCAAATTGATTATCAACTATACACTAAATTTCATCACTCTTTATCAGATAGAATCAAAGTTATCGACCAATGAAATTTCTTAGCCTTAGCTTGAAATGTTAATCATTGAACTCAGTCAAGACATTCACCAAATGAACATTCTACCTGTTGATGCCAAAAACTATATTTGTTATATTAATATACAGAAACATTATTTGTCGTCTGCACATTCGTTTCAGGCGTCTCTGACCTTAAAACACTGAAGCCGTTTACGATTTTAGTGTCCTTTTTGTCGCGAACAAAGTGCTATATTAGTAAATAAATTGGATCGCCAGAGAAGAGACTTGATGTTCGAGAAACAGGCGTGTTTGAGACCCAGAAATAAGTGAAAGAACAATTAGAAGTTAAAGACTATTTGGACCCCTGGAAAGCCTATTAATAAGGCAGTTGAACTATAAAAACATTGTTAAGAACATTGTTATCTATGTGCATTGTTGTCATATTGTTGTCATGCCTTTTTTGGAGACTTTTGCATAATATTTGACAGCAATAAACCTGTCAAAGTTTTTCCCGCTGTAGACTGGCCACGCACTGACGTCATCGCCATTTTTCACCTATAACCGTTTGTAAGACTAAACGGTCAGCCGATCAGCGCATTTAATAGGCATTTGAGAGTAAGAGAGTGCACACAATATTTAGTGTTGTTGTGTATTTTATAACTTATTGACGTTTATTTGACTTGTGAATTGCTTATGTTGCTCGATAATCTATTTTGTATATGCATAACATAACCGACCAGAGCAGGCTGTTTGTTATTGTTTTAGATTAGACTATTTTCCTTTGCAATCTGTTTAGGTCGAATTTAGATTTTATTTGAACACAATTTAAGACTTATACTTGATTGTATATTTACTGGAACTCAATGTTATATATTTCAGTTAATCGCTACGCCAGGGGCGGACTGGCCCGCCTGTGCGCCTGTGCATGCACAGGCGGGCCCCCACTTCCAAAAAAAATAAATAAAACAAGATGAAAAAATATGTTAATGTAAAAGTGAACATAAAGGGTTTAAAAGAGTGTCAAGGGGGGGGGGGGGGGTGCAACCCCTATGATTTCTGTGACAAGGCTTTAGGGCCCCAGTTGCCTAAACTTGGGGGCCCCCATCCCCATGTCAGCTAGCTTTGTCCCTACAATTTCCCTCCACTTGGGTCCCATATTTGACATAAGCTGTGCCGTATTCTACATTTCAGTAGTCTACATGTGGCTAAGGGGCCCTGTTTTCCTCCAGAGGGGCCCAATTTTGGCTTAAAAACTCAAAAATTCATCAAAATTCAGTAAAAATAGTGATTTATTTTGTCAAAATTGGGGGCCCACAGTCAAGAGTAGGGACCCACTTGGCATCGGTAAGATGGCCTCTATTCGGGCCTGCCCTCTATTATGAAGGAAAAGGCCCCTACAATATATATACATGTATATGCAGGCCTGGACTGGGTCGAAGGGGCCCCTACTTGCAAGGTGGCCAAAGTACCCAAAAATACAGGGAAGTCTAATAAATTAATTAGTAGGTCAAGACAAGAATGCTGAAGTTTAGCTGATTTAGAGGGCCCATCAGCTGAAGGGGTCCAAGCAGAGCCTTATCATTATTTTGTTACCTTTACCAAATTTGACAATTTTATTGACAAGTGGTAAAAGTAAAGTTTCTATGACCACTGTCGTACTGTGACTATACGGCCCTACGCTTCCTAGAGCCTTCTTTATATAGCTGCATCCCCATGTAATACTTTAAGTATTTGCTTTTGAAATTCGGCAGATTTACTTTTTCCAGAATTGATCCCCATGTGCTTGGAAAACGATACTATCCCAGAAAAATTCCTCGCCAAAATGGAGTTTTACTTTTTCCAAAATAGATCCCCAGATGCTTGGAAAACGGGTTTCCGGCTGACGAATTTCAAAAAAATTCTGGGAGGAGAGCCCCCCTCAAAAAAATCGCGCCTTCGGCGCTCGGAACGTCGGGCTTCGCCCTCCGCGGTTGTTCGCGGTGTTTGTCTTTAAAGGGCCCCTTCAGTTACCCTGCACAGGGCCCTCTTCGGGGGCCCAGTCCGCCCCTGCGCTACGCTATGCTACACTATGTTATGGTAGTTTAGTTTTGATACATACATGGTTGAAGTTGAATAAAGAATTATTGGAATAGAAAATTCGTAGTTATTCAAGAGAGCGCATTGACGAGGGCCTTTCCATGGGAACAGAGGGCGGTAGAATTGAAACTACACCACACTACCTCAATTAAATTGAATTGGGGTGGGGGCGGGGATACGCCATAAAGTGTGCTACAGGACAAATTTTTGCCCGGACAGTGGCGCTACGGCCTACTGTTATATCGAATTCCAACTGCTAAGGGATACTTTACGTGCACGTCAATTGTCGTCCCATCCGAACGGCTAGGCAGCTGTCAGTTTCAGGCCCTGTTCTGCATCAGTGGCAAGGAGAAACCACACCGAAAAACCGCGATGTAGGGATCGAACACCCGACCTCCAGGCTAGCGAGCCAGCGCGTTACCCATTGATTTGACATTGAAAAAAATGGGGGGGGGGGTGGCCTAGTGGTCTAGGGTGCCGCGCTTCGTTCTGTAGCTGGCCGGCTACCTCTGGCTTGCGGCTGTGGTTTCGAGGCCTGGTGTGAGCGTAAGTGGCACTCCGGTTTCCTCTCACTGTAAAAGACCCCTACGCGCAAGCGAATTATTGAAATAAAATTAAACCATGTGTTAGTCCCAAAATGACCTAATGGCCTTTTCATTATCTATTTAAATCATTATTTAAAGAAATGTCACCCCTGTGTCTAAATCTTACTTACAGCTGTCCTTGTCAGGCCCTCCGTGCTGGGCCAATACAGGGATCGAACACCCGACCTCCAGGCTAGCGAGCCAGCGCCTTACCCACTTAACCACGTGGTCCCCCTCGAGCGAAGAAAGCCCAGTTCGTCCGAAACAAATCACAAACCAGTCTGTCCACTAAATTAGAGAATTGGGGTAAAACATCCACTCGACACAAACTAGGTCTTTTTCGGACTAACATATGGTTCATTTTTTTATTTCAATAATCCGCTTGTGCGTATATAGCAGAGGTGGGAAGGCGGGGGACCCGGAGAAAACCCACACGCAAGCGTATCATTGAAATAAAATTAAACCATATGTTAGTCCCGAAATGACAGTTTGTTAAACTCCATGTCTCTCTCTCCCTCTCTCTCTCTATCTCTCTCATACTCATAGCCTTACAATTAAAAGGAAATATTGTAAAACGACATACAGCTCGCGTGAATGTGGATCTGTACGAATCATGTCAAATATATTAGATGTAAATAATACCGTTGTACGTCAGTCATTTGTTCAACCTGAGCTATAATATGATAAATTACCTATATTTTTAAAGGAGACAGATTTGTATAATAAAATTTGTATATATTGTATCTTTCGTTCAGTTTTATATTATATTTTCTGTGATATATATTTTTATTTACATATTTATATAAAATGTCTATGATATTCTTTTAAATAGCCCAGTTGGAGCTGGCATGCCATGAACCTCTATTTCATTCATTATTATCATTTGTACTTGATAACGATAAGAGAATACTTGTCGAAAAGTCGTGCTATTTGTATATAACCAGTGATTGTTTTCCATATTGTGTTGTGTTTTTTTTTCAATATTAAGCACTTGTTACACGTAGATACATAAATAGGGGATCGCGGGGGCTAAGTTCGTAAGACGCTAGAATGGGGGTCGGGTGTTTGATTCATGTATTGGACCAGAGAAAGAGGGTCTGACAAGGACAGCTTCCTAGTCGTTCGGATGGGACGAAAAACCGAGGTCCCGTGTACACATTGACGTACACATAAAGGATCCCTTGGCATTTGGAATTCAGTTGCTGCCCCGGTTAGGTGCAGAAGCGTAGACGTTTAACCCCATTTCATTCATACATTCTTTTTAGATACATATATAAATGCTTGCTGATCGCGGTAATATATATAGTAGCAATAAATCTAAGTGCGCTGTAGGGGTCGCTAAAAGTTCACACAGTCTGTTTGCCACAGTACGAAAAACCAGTTTTAAACCATAAAACTGTATGGGTATGTTAATAAAGTTTAATTCTTTCATAGCTACATCTTTCACGTGTATTTGTACTCCATTCTGATATGTCTCAGAATAATACTAGTATATAGTGCTCTATATATTTGAGTAACCAAACATCTGCATGCGACAGACTATATCGTTTAAATAAAAACAAAACTCACCTCAAACCTTGATATGCATATAAATACTAATAACTATGGATGCTCCAACAACATTGACCTGGTTAAGGTTTCTTTGACGAGAACGCGCAAACACGGCGTGTGATCTATTTATAGATCGCCAATACCACTGAGGTTGTCCGAATGTTCGGGACGGATAAAGTGTTTTAAAACAAGAGCAATACTCCACAAGCATAAGACGTTCACATCCCTGCTTAGTTTGATATAAATGAAGGGGTGAAATATTTTACTGCAGCGACTGTAATACGGTAATTAAATCGGAGACAGTCTAGTACTTTACCATGATATAAGCGGTCCATGCATTCGGAGGTCTTCGGCTTACCAAGTTAAATAGTCAACTAGTTTTACTGCTATATTTATATTGATTTCTTTTGACACTTATTTACTCGCCGGCAGAAACATGTCTATGACTGGTATACGCCAAACAGAGTTTTGCGAGGACAAATTATAATGTAGTGGCCAGTGGACCCAATTAAACGGTAATATTAAATTTTTTGTTTTGAAATTCCACAAATGTAAAAGCTGCCATACAGCTCGCGTGAATGTGGATGCGTGAAGAAGTTTCTATGCGTAGATATCAGCGGTCCGTGTGTTCGGAGGTCTACGGTTCACCGAGTTCACCGAGTTCACAAAGAATAAATTAATTTAAAAAAAAAATGCTCACTATTAATTTATTTTGTCACGCATTTCCGTAATAATTTGAGTTATAATATAAATTAATTTGTCTGTTGTCTAAATGTTATTTAAACAGTATCAGCTTCTATCCAATGCAAAATTTCGTTTTCGTTGGTTCAAAGTCAGCTATTTAGTGTCAGTCATAAATTCCATTTATGATTAGGTTACTGTACCAGTATAACGTGAGTCTAGTAATTTGGTGTCGTTAACGTAAATTCTGAGTATGCACATACCGATTAAAAAACACCAAAAGTCGATATTCACAGAATCACAGCTTTATATATTCCACAATAATATTCTTTAAAGTGCAATTCTATCTATTTTTTACAGAGTTCAATTCTACTATTAAATCTGGTAATTGGTAAACTAAAAATACTGCGATTCAACTTAATATACTGCGATTCACTACAATAAAGAAATAACAACATATTATCTAACCATTCATACAAATTCAACCGTTAATGCTACAACTTTCGATTTGTTTACGTATGGGCTTTAAATGTAGTTGTCTCTCTTGAATACATTCCTATGAGGCGCTCATTGCGACTTTATTGTCAACTCAAAATATTTAATTTACGAAATTTAGATAATAGGAGTATTATATGGACAGTGTTATAAAATAAAATCAAGTACAAACAATCCAAACCATTACAAAAAATTCGAAGTCCTAAAAAAACGGTACATACAAAATAGTGTAAGCAGGCAAAATAGTGTAATCAACATATGGTATAAAGCACTTTATACTGTTTACATGAAATTTAGATAACGGAAGTGTAATGTTACAAATAAAATAAGGCAACCTGTGAGGTTGGGCAAAACGTAGATACGGAGAGTATAATTTGTTTAATGTCACATATAAAATAATACGCCTTATAACTTTTACATGGAATTTAGATATCTAGATTTACATGAAAGTTATATCTAGATTTAAATGAAATGTAGATATCTAGATTTACATGGAAATTAGATATCTAGATTTGCATGAAATTTAGATGCCTAGATTTACATAAAATTAAGATATTATCTAGATTTACATGAAATCTAGATATCTAGATTTACATGAATTTTGGATATCTAGATTTATATGAAATTTAGATGTCTAAATTTACATAAAATTAAGATATCTAGATTTACATGAAATTTATATATATATATTACATGAAATTTAGATATCTAGATTTACATAAAATTAAGATATCTAGATTTACATGAAAATTAGATATCTAGATTTACACAAAAGTTAGATATCTAGATTTACATAAAAGTTAGATATCTAGATTTACATGAATTTAGATAACAAAAATATGATTTTTATACTGTTATATATAAAATAAATAAGTTTATAATGTTAATATGACATTGAGTTAACTGTTTGATCAACTGGTATATTATTTCTCATAGCAGCGAAGCACATGGACTTTACCCGTAACAAGTTTGGACCAAGGTATCTATCTTTCGTCATTGATATATAACAGAGGGAATCTAGATGTTGAATTTCTGTCTAGCTTACCATCTTATTACGAATACAAAGACGGCCAAAATAAGACACCAGTAAAAATCCATTGTATATAAATTCCTGAAAATATATATTCATTGATTATGAGAGAGGGAGAGGGAGAGGGAGAGAGAAAGAGAGAGAGGGGGGTAGAAATTGAGTTTAATGTCCACTCGGCACAAACTGGGTCATTTCGTGACTAACATTGTTTAATTTTATTTCAACAATTTGCTTGCGTGTAAGGGTATTTAGCTGTGGGAGGAAACTTGAAGACCCCGACAAAACCCAAGACTTGGTGACTACCAGACTTAAATATGGTAGTTTGAAAAGCAAACCAAAGAAAAATTAAATTAGTTGGATGTGAACCATTAGTAATTAGAAAACAAAAACATTATATTTGACGAATCTTAATTCCTGTCGATTTGGAAATAAAATAAAGAAACTGTATAAATACAAACCAAGGCATTTATGTTTGTTGCACACCACGTGCTTGTAATGATCGCCAGTGCACCTAGCCCCTTCATGTGTAGCTGTTTGGTTGATGCGCCGTTTGCTCCTGAAATTAAAAAAAAAACTTATTGTTTATCCGTCCATATATTTGAAAGTCTTTAAATATATTGCCCTTTGTGTATTTGAGCAAATTAAAGCTTTTGCATAGTATTTTAAAAAACAAGATGGCGGATGAGAAACCTTGTATATACTATTCTTTAAATGGCATTTAGTAACTGGGTGTATATACTGTGTAATTAGTCCCATATGATTGGTTATATAGGTGATTTGGATTCATTGACTGTCGTCAAACTCGTCGCCGAGGTGAGCACACTACACGATTGATCGCCGACGAAGCGACGACTTGGGCGATCATATCAAACATGTTTGATATCGCTTGCGATCAGGTGCGCACACTAGGTGATTTTTTTTATTTTTCATCATCGGCGAACGAAATCGCCTATGTCGTCGCCTAGTGTGCGCTAGGCTTAATGAACAACATTACTACTGTGGTCCTCTCTGTCTCTTGCGTGTTACCCATCAAAAGTGTTCATAAAGTTAATAATAAGTTTTAAGAGCAAGTGAAATTTGTACATGTTTTCGACTGTGCTTTGTGTATACACGTATCTTTTCTCTTTTTAGATTACGTATATTATTGCAGAGGATTTCATCATTAACATATATATTTAATAATAAACTAGCACACCGACGTTTGTGTCAATCTAAGATAATGAAGATGACATGACCAAGTTTTCTCCATATTACCCCTACTAGAACATTACAAATTTACTCGATACATAATAACTTCATGAATAGTATATACATGTATGTGTTATGATATAGATAATATATAATTACATACCATGACAAGCTTTTCGGTGACACGCAACTGGTTCAGTAGAACTACCAGCACAGTTGTCTCCCCCGTTAGCTGGCGCAGGGTTATCACACTTCCGTGTCCTACTGCTTGTGCCTAGACCGCACGACTCGGAACAGGTGGCGTATGACCAGTCACTCCAGCCACCAGGCATCACTGCAATAACAGAAAAACATTATGCATATATTTGGAGGTACAAATAGGTACCGTTGAATGTTATATGATATATAAACATGCTATATACACATGCCATATACATATAAAAAGATAGGTTGCCAGGCAACCAAACATATGTCCACAGGAACTAAATCGTCCGAGCATTCAACAAGAGTTGTCGCGTATTGTTTTCGGTAATGCAACATTTATAATACACTCAAATTTATTAAGAGTAAAAACTCATTATGTAATTATCAGAAAATCATTAGAATGTATTTTGCTTTGATAAAGTTCTCCTCCATGATAACGTTTAGTATACGAAAATTTTGATATCATGGATTTAGCTGCTCAAGTTATCATAATTTATTGAAAATCAATATACTTATTAGTCTCAATCTAAAGTGAATCAGATTTTGACTTTGGCCTCTTGAGCGCACACAAGATTGTTTTGAAGTGATCGAGGGCCATAACTCAGACAGTAATTATCGGAAATGTACTTTAGACTCTAGAGCCTGGACCGACGGACGGTTGGGGGCGACGACAATATACGACCAAATCTTAATGTGGGCGTATAAAAACAAATATACATTTTGTATATACGTTATGAACAAATGTTATACACATATCAGTACATTAACACATATTGCAAACATATACGGCATTAC
The DNA here is from genome assembly GCA_917208275.1 of Patella pellucida. NCBI lineage: Eukaryota > Metazoa > Mollusca > Gastropoda > Patellidae > Patella > Patella pellucida. The sequence continues at coordinate 12,170,515 of OU795040.1, forward strand.
AATATACTATGTACTTATATGGTATTAATACGTTTTGTATTCGCACGTTTTATTTAGAGATACACGGTATGAACATACGCTGTATACATAATATATATTTATATTGAAAAATTATACACATATGGGGATTACGTGGCTAAACGGGTAATACGCTGGCTCGTTAGCCTGGAGGTCGGGTGTTCGATCCCTGCATTTGCTGAGAAAGTTCATCCCGATTTCCCGGCGTGGTTTCGCCGTGTCAGTGATGCAGGGGGGGGGGGGGGCTGACAAAGTCAGCTATCTAGTCGTTCCGATGGGACGACAAATCAAGGTCCCGTGTACACATTGATGTTCACGTAAAAGATCCCTTGGAAGTTTGAATTCGATAGACGAGTAGGCCGTAGCGCCGCTGTCCGGGCAACATTTCCCTCATAGCACACTTTATGGCGTATGCCCGTCTTCATTAGCCCAGGTTACGAGAGAGAAATGTGGTTTAAAGTCCACTCGACAGAAACTAGGTAATTTCGGGATTAAGCCCAGGTTAGGAGCAGAACAGTAGGGCGTTAAACCCCATTCCATTTCATTTATACATATATATAATGTATTCAAGCGTGATAAACATGCTAAATGTGCTGCATACGTATAAAAGGTATTATTAAAGAATTAAGTTTAAAATGGACATCACCAAAGGTGGAAGCGGACTTTAACTGTAACCAATTAACCAATGAACGGGTTCTTTCTCTATTATTTTGTTTATGCGCTTCTGCTGCTCCCCAAGATATTCCCACAAATGGTGTTATTTTTGAAAAGCCAAGTTATATGATTGTGTTTTATTGTCACTTTAAATATGCTGTTTAATTACTTGATTTAATTTGCTCAATTGAAGCTATAACCGCCCTATTAGGGGGTGGGGTGCTATTTTAAAAATATTGAGGATCAAATTTGAACATTTATCTTTTCGTCACAAGGGCAACAAGGTTTTAAAATGAGTATTTCTCGGCTTAAAGGGGAAGATCAACGATTTTCAATAAGGTTTCCATAAATAATAAATATATATTTAAAAATAATCCCTCCTATAACATATGCAAAAAAAAATTTGTAAGCGAGAAATTAATTTTTATTAATAGGTCGCCAATTTGTATTCGGTTAATATCTGTCACGTGCTAGCTAGCACATGATGTAAACAATTAGCACGTGGCTTAAATTGTGTCACTGTGTCCAGTTTAGAAACTTAATTTACACTAACGCGTTGTTTATTATACCTTCAAAACACCGTAAGTTCTTGTTCTTAATATCCTAATAAAGATTACCTTCCATCGGATTTTCTGCCAAAAGACGAAACGATCACAAAATACAGCGCTAAACTTACTCCAAATTTGTATGTTTACTATAGTGACCAGTGAGCGTGTCGGACCAACTACGTCACTTCCGGTATTAATAAAAATTAATTTCTCGTTTACAAATTATTTTTTGCATATGTTATAGGAGGGATTATTTTTAAATATATATTTATTATTTATGGAAACCTTATTGAAAATCGTTGGTCTTCCCCTTTAAAGTGAAGTAATCGGGACCCTTATTAGCTCAGAGCAACGAGGGGGCCTTATGCTACGTTCACACAGAGCACGGTGCTGATCCGTATTCCGGAATACGTACTCCGGAAGACGGTTTCGGTAATGCGATTAAAAATGACCCGTTTACATTGCGTTATTTCGCTTCAAATTCGCTTGCTGATCCGGTTCTGGAGCGTTCACGCTGAATGCGTAATAACGCCACGGCATATATCGGATGCGATATAAACTTATTCCGAGGGCCTTCGACAAATCACGAATGTCCCGAAGGAGGCCGAGCCAAAAGATCCCGAGAGGTGAAGGTCAAATAATCCGCATATTTCTCTGACAATAATGTCAACACGTTTTCCCCACGACGTTAAAAGGAAGAAGTTGGCAAAACTCAACTGCGCATGCGTAAAGCGGGATTCCAGTTTAATACGTATTAAGTTGTTCACACTGCGGTGACAAAGCGATGTAACCAATTCGAATTAGTTAAAGCGGAATGGAATACGCATTAAGAACCGTATTTGTTGATACGGTTTTAATGCGCATTAGCGGGTTCCAAGTGCGAACACCTGAAGCGTATTGAAGCTTCAATGCGCTTTGGGATACGTATTAAAGGCCAGTGTGACCGCAGCAATATTGTCGATAATTTTCTCAGAGTGGTGTTTTTTTTCCGGGGTTTACGGACCTGAAAGTAATTTGACTGAAATTTCCGAATATTGCCTTTACATTATCTATTATTCAAAGAAGGCATCGTGGGAGATTAGATAAAGACCTGACAGTTCTCGAACTGGGTATCGGATATACATTGGCGTACCCACGTAAAATAACCCGTGGCATTTTCCCGGCGGGTATGGATATAAAAGTAGGACAGGTATGTTAAACCCCGTTTAATTTGTTCATAACCAGTCATGAATAAACTAAACAGACTGACCAATAGGATATCCCTTGATATAGAGAAATTATAATTGTGTGTGAAGTAGCTTTATTTAACGTCCGCTTCCACAGAAATTCTATCGCCGAGAATAACATGTCATATATAGAGAAAATATTTGCATAGTGATTAGCGTGAAAAATAAGAGTTGAAAATAGTATGTATACAGAAAAAAACAAAACAATTTTTGACATATACATTTAACATACGGACACGGGCTTAAAGGGACAATCCCGAATTAAACAGGGTCCAAATATAAAAGTCTGAGAAGGTATGAAAAATAAACGCCAAAATATAGGGGAATGTTGTATTTACCCTGTCTCAAAATTTCAACTTAAAATATTGAGTCGTACACGTAACCCTTTTAAGATTTCGGGTCAATTGTTTCGTTGGGTGACCCTATAACTGATTACGGTTACTTGAGAGGGTTATGCAGTGAATAATCCATGTGCCGTACTTGATTAAGAAAGGCTCATTTCAACTACACATTGTTTTATTAAAAACAATGTTTGGTTTAATCCAGATACTACAAAATACACCTTGGGGCACCGGTCTCAAATTCCAGATGAAGACTGACGGATATAAGTCGTTTGAAAACGCATCATAAATACTGAAGTAGTTGCTCGACCCATGACTCGAATATTTTAAGGGATTTTAACACAAAATTAAGCAGTTTTATTCCCAAAACAAATATCGGGATCAGCCCTCTAAACTCTTACAATATATGTTTATGTGACATGTGCAATGGATAAATTATTAATATTCTTACCTGCTTTATGACAATCACATGAAACTGTCAACGTTGGACCTATAAATAAATAAAGGTATTCATGAGACAAATGGTGAGATGTCCCCTGTCAATATCCACATTGCGAGGTTTAACCTCACTTTCCCCACATTTAATTGTTTTGATAAAGGATAAGGCGGTTACTAGACTGTGGGTGTGGGGCTATAGTCTGTTCTAATTAATTAATATCACTGGTGTAAACTTCTCACTCTAAGTATTGTTACTGTTGAACACTTCCCAATATCAGTAGATTGGGCAAATTGCTCAGATCAGTTCACTAATAAATTTTCATTTTGGGCTGTTTTGATGTAATAATTAATTGGAAATAAAATCAAAAAAACTTCTGATATTTAATCACAGTTTATCAACTTAGTTAGTTACTCATTTTAATATATGTACTTACTATGTAGTACGTATTATGATAGAATTTATATATTTATTATATATGTGTTCTTGTTAAATATTTATTATATGTATTAATTTGTATTTATTAAAATTCGCGAAATGTTATAATATAAGAATCAATATTATTTGTATTTTTTTCACTAATATTATTTGTATTTTTTTCACTAATATTATTTGTATTTTTTTCACTAATATTATTTGTATTTTTTTCACTAATATTATTTGTATTTTTTTCACTAATATTATTTGTATTTTTTTCACTAATATTATTTGTATTTTTTTCACTAATATTATTTATATTATTTAAATCATTTTGTTGAAGTGTCACAAACATGCTACAGACTATACAGTAAACCCCCTTTGTTGATTTGGAACAGAACAGTGGAGCGCTAAACCTATTCACATTAAATTTATGATTTTTGGGTGCAGTAAGGTAAGACTACAATGGATAAGTAAAATCAGGCGAAAGCAAATGATATTGAATATTTACCGTAAACACGGTATCCACTTAATGATAGATATTATTTCAATCCTGATGCTGACATTTTGTGTGGCTGACATTTGAACAAAATGCCACAGATCATGTAATTGGTCCCATTAGTAGCTTAATATTTATTGTTCTATGCCCTAACCAAATCTCTGTAATTACAATTCGGCATCAGTCATTTTTTAATTATGACAGTTTTGAAATAGTAGTATAGTACACATCGGAATTAGTCCCAAACCTTATAAAAACATAGGTTGCCAGACAACGAAACAAACGCCCACAGCAGCTAAATCGTTCGGGCAGTCAACAAGAGTTGTCGCATATTTTACTTCTCTCGGTAATGAAAGATTAAATAGTGTATTATAAATTTTATAATACACTAAAATCTGATTAAAAGTAACAATTCATTATGTAATTATCAGAAAATCATTGGAATTTGTTTGGCTTTAACGTTTAGTATACGAAACATTTAATATTCTGGATTTAGCTGTTCAAATTATCATAATTCATTGAAACTCAAAAGACTTCGTTTCATGACCTTCAACACTGTGTATAAATTTAAGTCAATAGGATATTAACTTTAAATTCTAAAGCGTCTATAAGATTTTTTGAAGTGATAAAGGGCCATAACTCTGACAGCAAATACCGGAAATCAATAGGATTCTTCGTCTCATGACCTTAAACACTGTGTATAAATTTAAAGTCAATCGGTTATTAACTTTAGCCTCTAGAGCGCCCACAAGATTTTTTTAAGTGATCAAGGGCCATAACTCTGACAGCAATTATCGGAAATCGCCGAACATCAATAGGCTTTTTCAGCTTATGACCTTAAACACTGTGTATAAATTTAAAGTCAATCGGTCATCAACTTTAGCCTCTAGAGCGTCCACAAGATTTTTTGAAGTGATCAAGGGCCATAACTCTGATAGTAATCATTGAAAATCGCTCAAAATAAATAGGCTTCTGACCTTAAACACTGTGTATAAATTTAAAGTCAATCCGTTATTAACTTTAGCCTCTAGAGCGTCCACAAGATTTTTTTTAAGTGATCAAGGGTCATAACTCTGACAGCAATTATTGGAAATCGCTGTAAAAGTAATAGGCTGTGTATAAATTTAAATTCAATTGGATATTAACAAGCAATTGTGGACGCCGGACCGACGGACGGACGGACGGGGGCGACGGCAATATACGACCACATATTAATGTGGGCGTATAAAAATTATCTAAAAAAAAAACCAACATCAAAAAAAAAACCAACATCTTAAAAAAAAACTTTTACAAACGGTGAAATATAACGTAGTTGAAACTTCCGCGAGTTTTCAGTCGCCTGACATGTTAGCTAATATTGTCTATTTATGTTTAGGCCTATGATTCTCCTTCGACTGGTGTGGCGCCAGGCAGGGTAAGCTTACTCTTCCGCCAGTCTTCCGGACACCTGTTACCACTGTTTGTTGTGTATTTTGTACACGGTGAACAGTCAATTTGCTGATTACACTGTTTTGTCCTATGGTTTGGATTGTTCGTACTTGGTTTTATTTGTATATCACATCCCGACGTGCATTCTAGAGTCATATCATCGTTTTCTGTTGATAAATCGGTGTATTTAAATCAAATTATGTTAAAAAGTATACATAAGACCTACCGTAGAACCGTGTCCAGATTACGTCATCGTGACTGGAAGTCATGTTGTTAAACACAATCCTATATTTGCGTATTCCGGAGCCCCTACTCTGGCTGTCATAACCTGTAAGTGCACCATCATCATTACACGTGTATACGGGTTGACCAAGACCATGCTCTGTTACAGTTACTCCAGTACATGCTCCACCAGACAAGTAGGTGATCCAGTTGGACATATATACGTTACCACCATCACTTGTTACATCACAAGAACAGGTTAATTCTTTAACAGGTGTATCTTTACCGCTGAAATACAGGTTGTAGTAGTTATCACCTGATGCCGTACTTCCTGTCATGATGTGAAATGTATCAGACTCTGGAAAACAAGTGAAATATAATATAAAGTGATTTACTTTCGGAAGATTACTTTGTTTTCAATCTCACAAATCCATCCAAGGATATGTCGTGAAGAAATTGTGAACAGACTGGCTAATGACGAAGTGTGTTCAAGCCAAGGTTCGATTTCCATCTAAAATGGTGGTGGGGGTGATTAAAGTGTTTGTGTTGGATCAGAATGTCTATCATTAAGTCAATCAGTGTGGTTTCGAATTCCCGGTCGTACGTGAAAAGGCATATGTTTCCTACCTAGTGGGTTTTCTTCGGGTTCTCCGCCCCCCCCACTCTCCCAAGACCCCTACGCACAAGCGAATTATTGAAATACATTTGCACCGTATGTTAGTTCCGAAATGACTTAGTTTGTGTCTTGTGGACGTAAAACCCATTTCTCCCCTTTCCTCGAACGAAAATTCATTCTACTGAGACAAGGAATATGTTGCATCTATGGCGCATCTTGCATAGTTGGACCCCGTTGCCCCCGGGGATTTTTTTTGAGTAACACTGTGCTGGTTTAGACGGATATCAGTCGATTTATTGTAAGATCCTATCAAAGATATCAGCACATGTATTTTGGTACAATAATCTTCACTAGAAGGCTTGATCTCGTTTTAACTACAAGCTCAGATGTCTACCTGTGATAATCGAGTTGAAAAGCTCGAGGTTCGTTCAATGTCAAGGTTCCCGAGGGGTTCCTAAATGACAACCTCCGATTGGACGCTACTGCTCACGTGTTTGTGCACAGCTATTAGTTCAGGAATTGTAAAGTAATCTAGCAACGTCAAGATGTTTTAAAACTCACAGTCGTTGCTTCAGGAACATTGTGGTACACTATACTTATACCGCATATACTACTATATAGTTTACTTACCCCGCATACACGAATAAACATACTTTACATATCGATACTCAGTTGATGGTCTATAAGGAGGACTGATGGCACATGATTGTTGATAAGTACAAGCTTTAAAAGCATGTAAAAGGTCATCGTCGCTGGAACGTTCATCTACATCACCCGGTGTATGGAAACAACATGGATTAGTTCGACAGTCTTTTTCATCTTGTAGTTTCGGACATGTGAAAGTTGGTGGTTTGGTAAAGTAATACATGCCTTCGATTCTGATACGTCCACCGACATGACAAGTTAAATTCTTCTTTGAACAGAGAGAGTCTTCTGGTCCATAACAGCCATATACACTTGTTGCTACCACCAACGTTACTATTAAACAATTAGAGTGTGAATAGAATATGGAACATGTGCGGTTAATAAATTAACATGCATTATACTCAGAACAGTTTAGTTCATCAACAATTAAAGATACATTATGGGAGATTAGATAAGGATCTGGCAGTTCTTACTTTAATAGTTAAAAATAAGATAAAGTAAAGGGTATATGCTGCAGATTTCAGTCAAATTTATTAACGCTTGATCCGAGAAAACCTTATTTTAGCTTCACTTTAGCGGTCAATCTTCAGTGGGCATTAAACAGCAGATCAAATTACGGGCCTAAAAATAACTGATCTTGCAATTTCAAATAGACCAGGGGGGGGGGGGGCGAGTGGTTTGCACGTGCGTGCTGTATCTTAAAGCGTGGTTTCGAATCCCCGGTTGTACGTGACAAGGGGTAGAGTCAACTGTCCAACCTTGTGGGTTTTCTCCGTGCCCTACGCGCAATGGACTGACAATTTTGAATATAAACTTTAAATAAGATATATTATTGTTCTATTATTACGTAAACCCCAATGATATTGAAAATGTAACACCAACGTTTATCGGTCCATATACCAAGACATCGGAAGTATATTATTAGGATCATGTTTATGACAATTGTCATTTCAATCAGATAAATTGTTAGTACCATAATTATAACAATGAAGGGTTTTATAATGATATTTAAACTTCAGTTCAGGGCCGGCGGAAGCAATTCTTGATTGAGGGCTTGCATCCTAGGTCCCTATAGGCGAGGGTCCAGGGGCCACAATAACCTGGAGAAAAGAGTACTTGCCCCCCCCCCCCCTTCCTTAGCCCCCCTACTCCGCCGCCGTTGCTGGCTTTTTACATTGTTCTTATAAGACGTCTATATAGAGTTGGGTTCTTAAGTCAGTGTGTTATTTTCTATATAATACTGCAATTGTTGACATTGTAATAAAGAATTCAAATACCTGTATTTAGCAAGGCTAAGACAGCTAGGCATGAATTCAACATGCTTGCCATAATCTAAAATAGAAAATAAATAAATACTGATTTTTCTGAGTAATAAATTCTGACATGGAATATTTTAGATAAAACTGTGGTTTACTATGGTTGGGTGGATAAGATAAGTCTCTCAAACAACGCCACTATTGTCCTTTAGAAATTACATTAATTGTCGATATATTTGGCATTTAGTTTGGCCTCCAAGGTTATACTATAACCTATTTGTTGGACATCTATTCACATGCCAAGCCGAAAATCAACCTCATCGGATGGTTTTGATTTTCACCAGATTTAAATACGATTTTAAGTTAATTAAAAAAAATGACAATCGCTACAACACTTTTCTTTAAACGGTCATGACTCCGCCCAGAATAACGTAATTGGAAATTTGAAACATAATCTATTTTATTCATAATAGCAAGTGTCTTTGTCTAAATCTTACATAATGCATCTTGAAAAGTTTGTTGTTTCTGAGTATGAGTTCTCGTTAATATATATATTTATCTTTTGTATAAATTAGTCCCGAAATGGCCTAGTTTGTGTCGAGTGGACGTTAAACCCAATTTTTCTCTCTTTTTTGTATAAACTATGTAAGTTATTATTCAAATGCTATTCTAGGGATTGTTCAGGGGGGTTGGGATGGACTAGTAGGAAATTAAACATCATTTCATTTCAGTCTAGTATTTATTCATTCCCCATTCCTGCATTTTGGGGTTGACGTTTTGGTCTAGAATGGGGGAGAAAACGGATCAAATTTGCAATTTCATAGCAGTTTGGGTGTAAAGTGAGTTTCTGCAGAGCAATCATTGTGTCGGAAGTGAGATTTTCACCCCAGTCAACATCAAATGTGCCTATAAAGATTTGAACCAACGGAATGTTGAGCAAAAAGCTACAGTCTGTGGTGTTACAGCCATTTAACACTGGAGTCGATTGGCAAATCAATGCTTGTCAGAGTCCACTTGCGTTGTGCTGATCGCGATAATATAAAATAGCAGTAAATCTACTGGCGGTGTGGGGGTAGCTTAAGTTCACACAGCCTGCTTGTCACAATACGAAAACACCAGTTTTAACAAAAAAAATGTATGGGTATGCTGAAAAAGTTTCCTATTGTTACATCTTTCACGTGTATTTGTATTCCTTTCCGACAATTCTCAGTATAATATATAGTGCTATATATATATATATATATATATATATATCTGAGTTGCCAAACCACTGCTGCGGCTGACTATATCGTTTAAATAAAAAAAACTCACCTCAAACCTTGTCGTGTATACATATACTAATAAGTATAATTTACTAAGTATGGGTGCGCCAACAACGTTGACCGCGTTAAGGTTTATTTGACGAGATTGCGCGAACACGGCACGGCGTATGATCCATTTATAGATCGCTAGAGCCACTGAGTCTGTCAGAATATTCGGGACGACTAAAGTCAAATGAAACAAGAGCAAAACTACCACTGCATAAATCGTTATAATCCCTGTTTAGTTTGATCATGTTTGATAAAGTATTTCATGAAGCGAATGAAATATTTGGAGGCAGCGATGGCAGCAGCGACATTAATTACGCTAGATCACTTGGCAAATCTCGACAGATTCCGGTACCCTACATCTAGACTCGGATGTATTACGAATTCCGCCATTTTGGAACTATTTTTAAGGACCCGGATAAAAAATGGCTGCCTCTACGGAGATTTTGTCAACAAACTAAAAACTAAAAAATGGTTGCCATTTTGGGACTTTTTTGTAAAAGTGGCACGTTTTCCGGTTAAAGTAAATCGGTAGTCGACTAGCCGCATCGCAAATGTATGGTCGTAGGTACATATCACTTACTGTCTAGATGTAGGGTTACGGAGGCTACCGGAATCTGCCGAGGTTTGCCGATCTAACACTTTACCTTGATATAAGCGACCCGTGCATTCTGAGGTCTTCGGTTCACCTTGTTCACAAAGAGTAAACTAGTTTTAAATAACTGCCCAATATTAATGTATTTTGACACATATTTCCGTAATGATTTGAGTTATAATATAAATTCGTTGTTGTTTAAATGTTATTAAAACGGTATCAGTTTCTATCCAATGCAATATAAATTCGTTGTTGTTTGAATGTTATTAAAACGGTATCAGTTTCTATCCAATGCAAAATTTCGTTTTCGTAGGTTCAAAGTCAGCTATTTAGTACCAGTCAAATTTCATATATGTAAACACACATTAGTTTAGTAGTAGTATCATTACTGTAACCAGGAGAACTTGGGACTTAGTAATTTAGTGTTTCAAAACATTTCTTGATAGGGTGTCTTCAGTGTTCCACAGATTGTACAATTCCAGATTAACCTACCAATGGAAGCCCGAACATGCACATAATTCTGCATAATCGATGAAAGGCTTTGATCACAGTCCGTATTCACAAACATTTAAACTAAAATATTGAAAGGGAGTTAATATTTGTTCGATGATGTTAATCCTCAACCATTTAGAAGAGGCATCATCTTTATACATATTTTTCATGAATTAAGCCGAAATAGATTGGGCTATGTGTGTGTATCTAAAGCTACAATTTCATATTTTTAAGTTATATTATTTAAAATTTATTAAAATAAAGCCTTAAAATAGATGGTATCCATAAATAGTCTTACGTTGTTAAAGAATATTCCTATTAATCCTATAAGTCACTATTGCCAGCTGAGAAACTGTTAAAAATATCATTTTCAACTTCAAATTCCAACGTTTGTATATAGCTTATGTTATTATTTTCTGTGTCAATGAGTTCTAAGGGTGGGCGAATAATGCCCATGATCGTATAATAGTGAGTTGATAACCTATTGAGCAAAAGAGAGAAATAATTATGTTTTGACTTTCTTAGAGAATATGAAATTCTCGCTTTAAAGGACAATATTGGTGTCAGTCATTAGCACATGCAACAGAGCTGGTTAAACACATTCGAAAATATAATTTTAACACGGAGACCATTGCTACGACAGTCGAGTATTACAGGTACCCTGAATTTGAAGTGACGAACACCAAGGGAAAATACGAGTCGTCCATCTATATAATTTACTGGAGTGACGAGTGATAACAGATACATGGGCGAATTTCTGTTCACTAATAATTCTTTCCAAGACCGTCAGTACCAGGAAGACTATGTAAATAATGTCATATTATGCATTATCTACTTTGTAACCTTTTCTGTACATTACCTACCATTCTTTATAACCCATTGCCATGGAAATCTATTATTTCACGAATGTTAGGTAAAATTCCATTTGTGTGTATACATTATTAATATCTGAAGACGCCTATAGACGAAAGACAGTTAGCTTATATGATTTAATAATATGTCAGAATGAAGTAAAGTGGTGAACTTTTTACCTGGACGTGTATTTTATTTAATGTATGTATTTAATTATGATAATTGGGTTTAACAGGAAATATTTATTCATGGCAGGCTTAGAATATATCACCCTGCCCTACATCCTCCAGTTTATCACCAAGTCTGGTTATTTTAAGCTCGCCTTGTGGATTTGACATACTAGCTATAGATATCGCCATACCTAAGTGTTACAGTTACAATCATTACGTTTTGGTCAATTCACATTACAAAAAGGTAAGTTACTTTGATAAATATAGCCATTATCAAATATAAATAACGACATATAGATAAATCCATTGGATGCATTCGGGTTAAACTTAACACAACGCATTTAGAGTAAGTGATATTTTTTTGGACAGACATGGCTGGCTTCTAGAACACACGATACTACGACCCCTTGGTGACATCATAATATATGGCAAACATTGTGTCTAGATACAACTACTCAATACTTATTTCCATGCAAATAGACTAATTTTCATTTTAATCTGTACCGTTGCCATCAAACATAACCGGTATGGGCCTGGGCATATTTAGAATAGCACCTTGAAGTTTGCAACTCGATTATCAAAGGTGGGTATTACATTTGGAAGTTTTCCAAATCAATCAATCGAAAGAGATACGAAAATTTAGAGCATTACCTCAAGGCGATATCACGCCTAATAATGTTGAAAATAGCTGGGATTAGCTTTGGTTCATGCCTGCGTTAATGAGTAAATATCATAACACAGATTATCGATTACATAAACTTGATCTCCGATCCACAGTGTCCATGAAAAATTGGAACCATAATGTCTAACGTAAGCAGAAATCAAATAGAGAACTTTTATTCTTTTAATAGTGTGTTGGTAAATCAACATGGCGGACGGACTGGTCACAAGACGAGCAACCTTAGAAGATTATCAAGGGGTTATGGATTTTGGAGAGATTTATAAAGGACGAGATTATCTTCCTGTAATGTATGGAAAGTATTTAAAATGGTTCAACTGTCGCGTTGCTGAGAAAAATGGAGAAATAGTAAGTTGCTCCAAATATTACAATATAGCAACCCATTGCATTCATATAAATAAAATCAAAGTGTGAATGTACGTTCACCCATTCCAGCCTCGTGGCTTTTATCCCGGTCCTCCGGCTTCCTCCCACTGCTAAAGAACCCTACGCTGAAGCGAATTATTGAAATAAAATTAAAAACCATATGTTAGTCCCGAAATGATCTAGTTTGTGTCGAGTGGACGTTGAGCCCCAGTTCTCTCTCGCTCACGTTCGCCCAACATGCTTCATCGCCGCGCTTAATACCCCCATTTCACTGGGCTGCGGAATGGTGCGGTACTCACAAACCTCCGCGGAATGGCTTCTACGGAAAAGCTTCCGCATTTTTACGCGGAAAAGTGGAAAAAAAATTCCACGAAAAGTATCCATTCCACACGCTCTTAGAATACCTTCGGAACAGTAACGGTATCTTCGGAACACATACGGGTGAACTTCGGTACAAATGATGGCGAAGCGGCGGCGAAACTGCGGAACATTTAGGAATGCGCCCGGATCGTCACGGAAGATATTCGGACAACTTGCGGGCTACACTCGGCAATGTCGGAAGATACGCAGGATAACTGCGGTAGCTGGTGGTACTAATCCGTTTGGCAAGGTAGAACTTCAGAATGACTGCGGAACAAGCGCGGACCATCTTCGGCAACCGCATTTCGTCTCGGACCAATCGCAACCTACTCGCGAACAATCCGTAATGATACTGCCGATAAAATCACTGTTTTGAAGACAGAAAGCACGGACTTATAACCCCATTGCGGAAACAAAACCGCAATTATACCGCAAAGTACCGCATGTCTTTCCCGTTGTACCGTATTGTTCCGCTAGGGAGCGCAGTGAATCTGTATTCATTTCACACCATCCGCAGCCTTCTATGCTCCAAAAATGTTCCGCAAATGTTCGTGCTCCTCCGCAGTTAAACCTGGAGCGATCCGTAACATTGGCAAGTTTTCCGCTGTTATTCCGAATACAAACGCAGATGTCACATGGTAATCCATGGTATAATGTGCTTTCCTCTTCAAAACCGCAATTTGATGGGCAAAATCACGTGCAAATCCACAGGTACACCGTGATTGATTTGAGACCAAACGCTGTTGTCGAAGATCGTCCGCACTTGTTGCGCATTTATTTCGCGTAGAACACAAGTACTCAGCGATTATTCCGCCAAACGGATTTGTATCGCCAGATACCGCAGTGATTCCGCTACTTCCGAGTGTGACCCGCAAATTACCCCCTATGTCTTCCGTGCTCATTCCCATGTGTTCCGCAATTTTCAGTGATTTGTTTTCCGCAGCTCTGCCGTCGAGGTAGAAATATCTATAAACGGAGGTCGGCTTTCCACGGATTCTATACCCTGAAATACCCGCTTCTGAAAGTAGTCCCCTGGTACCGCATGCAGTACGCAAATGACCCGTTTATTAAGCGCGAATAATCTTTAACTAATCTGTCGTCAGACCGGCTATCCTTTGGTCTTGTGCGTCTCATCCGCATCATTTCTGTAAACATTCCGTGATATACCGCGCTTTTCTTTAGCAAGCGAAGGTCTCCCGTATTCTTCCTTACATGAGCGAAGGTCATCCGTAACCATTTAACACCCGCGGAAAGTGACGAAATGCCTGCAGTATACATGCGGACAACTACGTATTTATACGGAATAACAGTGGAAGACTCTCGGATCGACCCCGGTTAAATTGTGGAGGCACGGAAAATTTTCCCGCAAACAATATTTAATATCCCCATTTCACTAGACCGCGGAAGACTTGCGGAAGCAAAACCTCAATTATACCGCAAAGTACCGTATGTCTTTCCTGTTGTAGCGTATTGTTCCGCTAGGAAGCGCAGTGAATCTGAATTCATTCCACATCATCCGCAGCCTTCCGCGCGCCCACAATTTTCCGCAAACGTTCTTTTGAACATATTGAAAAGAACGTTTGCGGAAAAATTTGTTCATGCTTTTCCGCAGTTAAACCGGGAGCGATCCGTAATATTCGCAAGTTTTCCGCTGTTATTCCGTATACAAACGCAGTTGCCGCAAGTTGTCCATGGTATAATGTGCTTTCCTCTTCAAAACAGCTACTTTATAAGCGAAATCATGTGCTCTTTACCAATTTTTCCGTGATTGATCCGAGACAAAACGCTGTTGCCGAAGATCGTCCGCACTTGTTGCGTATTTATTCCGCGTAGAAGGCCAGCACTCAGCGATAATTCGACAGTTCTACCGTGCCAAACGGATTAGTATCGCCAGATACCGCAGTTATTTCGCTACTGCTAAGTGTGACCCGCAAATTATCCTTATGTCTTCCGTGCTCATTCCCACGTGTTCCTCAATTTCTCTGTGAGTTTTTTCCCGCAGCTCTGCCGTCGAGGTAGAAATATCTATAAACGTAATACCTGCGATATACATGCGGATAACTTGCGGCAAATACGTTTGTATACGGAATAACAGCGGAAGACTCTCGGATCGATCCCGGTTGAATTGCGGAAGAGCACCGAAAATTTGTCCGCAAACGATATTTAAAGGAAAGTTCGCGGAACAATTTGGGCTCGCAAAAGTCTGTGGACGACGAGGGATGACTACGGATTCATTGCGCTTCGTAGCGGAGCCATACGGAATGAGAGGAAAGACTTACGGATTACCTTCCTCAAGTCTTCCGTGGCCCAGTGAAATGGGGGTATTAAGGAACGTTCGCGGAACAATTTTGGCTTGCAAAAGTCTGTGAACGACGAGGAATGACCACGGATTCACTGCGCTTCCCGGTAGAGCCATACAGAGTGAGGGGAAAGACTTACGGACTTTGCTGTACACTTGAGGATTTACTTCCGTGGCCCAATGACATCGGAGTATATCCATCAATGATGATTTGGGACACGTTGGTTCTAATTCATTAAGTGGTAGTTGTAAAACTTAGTGTATAGTTTCATGATATCAATGCATTGACTATAAGATCGACAATTAGTATTTTCTGCTCACGGTAAGCAGAGCGATAAGTAATTTGATTGATCGAAAATTTTAATTCTAATTGAGTAGTAGTCGCTGAACTTAATGCATAGTTTCATTACATCAATACCTTGACTAAGTTCTATTAAAAGCATGTTCTGTTTAGGCTGTGTTGTCGAGAATTTGGATCATAATAACTCTCCTAATTGAGGTACTATGTTCAAACTTGGTGTAGTTGTTTATGCCTTGACAGTGTTCGATCATGTGCATTTCCACATAGGCTAAGCAGCGATGAACAATTTGACTGGTTGATACTGTAACACGATAACTTTGGTTATAATTGGGTGAGAGTGATTACACTGTTTGAGTACATATTACATTTTATCAATATCTTGACTAAGTTCAATGATGAAGCCGTAGAAAATAACTTTTAATTGAGATATAATGTCTTGAATGAATTCAATAAAGATACTCAATTCCATTGGTCGATGTTTCATGACAATATAACTTTGATTCTAACTGATGACATTTAGTGTATAGTATCAAATTATTTCGGTGCATGTCCAGACCCCTCCCCCCCCCTGGGGCGGTGTCACATCCACCGGTTTATTAATATTTAGTCTGTACAAACCTAATGCCTAGCTTTCTTCGTCTCTTGTCATATTACAGCCACATTCTCTTCATTTTAAAAAAAAAGTGTCAAATCAATATCGCAGCGGTAGCAATGCTCTAGTTATATAAGTATCTACACATGTACACGTGTCGTCCCTACAGTGTGTTCTATATATGCATGGAAACTACTATATTAAAGGTCGAATAGATAGGTCACAAATACCTTTAACCGTCAAGTTATTCACTCTCTTTTGGTAAGTTAATTAAATGTGATACAATTCTCGGTCTACTTTTATAATATTAATATAATTGTAAATTATATTAACTCGAATAGAATATTTACTGATGACATTACCCTTTATTTGCGCTGTTATCGTGAGTACTGTCAACAATTGGCTAAAGTCATGGCTTGTAACTTTCTATCCCCTAAAAACTGAAACAGTAACTTTTTCAACTAACCAAATTTAACTATTTGGACACCGTGTATACCTTCCTCTGGATCATTTTTAGTGCTAGCTGCTGCGATTTGGATAGGTTATTGGTTTTAGGTTTTGTTTTCAAAAGTATATTGGAGATATGATGCCTTAAATAATCCACCTTGCCACCTGGTGCCAGTTGGCGTCGTAACCTCTTTTCTATATTTGTGATGTAATCGTCATGATTCTACAGTCTGGATACAGAAATGAATAAAGAACCAACACAAGCCAAGAACGCCAAATACTGACCACTCTGGCATCCCGTTACAAATTAGAAGGTTGGTGAAACAAGAAGTGGGTATAGACGTGACCTTCTCTAGCGGCAGAACCATACAGAATATACTACAAGCCAATGGTAGATCAACACAAAACAATCCCCTACAGCCCAAAGGGTGTATTTACGAGATAACTTGCTCCTGCAATGAAAAGTACGTGGGAGAAACGAAGCGCCCATTTGATGTAAGAATAAAAGAACACAAGTCACTAGCTTCCACCAATCCCTCAGTCGTAGCAGACCATATTATTAACAAAAGAAATCATACAATCTTGTGGGACCAAACCAGAACCCAAGCAGTATATCATCATCAGAAGAAAACCAGGAAACTTCTTGAGGTCATCAACAAAAATCCGCATCGAGCCCGAGCTAAACAGTGATGTTGGACTATTTATACCAAGGGCTTATGACCAACTTTTACATTAATTCTAACACTTTATTTCTATTTCAGCACTTATCCGGTTTTCACATTCCAATTTCACATTGCACATATCTTAACTTTCAGCATGTATCCAGTTTACAGCCTGAAGATATATTTCCCATTTATTGATTCTAATTTACTGGAGGAATATAATTACGGTTTCCCTATTCCAGATTTAAGTATATTAATAGCTTGTTTATTAATAGGTTGGCTTTAACGGAGAAAGACTCGTGGATGGTGGAATGACATTATGTAGAGCGGCCGCACGTGTTAAAGAGGCTTACCATGGTCAAGGTGTTTTGTATGCGATCTTGAAAGATATTTATGACTTTTATCAAGAAAAAGAGTCAGTAAAATATGAAGCGATTACTACTGGCAATAACAATATGGAAGTCAATGGTGATAAAATAAGGCGACGATTTACGCAAATCTTACAAAGGGTACAGCTAATTTTATTGCATATATCAAAGTGTATAAATCCTCCGAATTTTGTTTCTTTACTTGGGATTGCATTAAGCCTTTCCAAACACGAATCAAAATTGCAGGAGTCGTTATTAGGCTACACGGATAACCCCCTCCCCCTTTCAACCGCTATCGTTAGTATTAAACAATTCAGGCCAGGGTTAAAAATATTTCAATTTGCCCAAACCCGACTATTGATGATTAGGTGTGGGTAGGTAGGTAGGTAGGTAAATTCTTTTTTTGTGAGGGGGAGGACCAGACTTGTACGTGACTAACGTGACGAAATTTATGGTAGCTGCCTTTTTTTTCGCACGTATCCAGTGAATAGCCATTTTGCTCAGTAATCACAGCCAAAATTTGGCTATTTTTTTAAAATGACGTTTAAGTTTTGTTTAGAACTGAAATAAATTAACTAATAGTCAATTCTCACGCTAAAACATTAGCATAATCCATTGTGTATATGGGAAATAGACCCGACCAAAGCACAAAATAGTGCGGCCCCCGCGTGTGTCAAAATCCGTTAAAACTTGCTAATTCTGTTAAAATCCCATTTTCTTCCGGGGCTTATTATTCAATATCGTCGAAGTCATTGTACTTTCGTTTGTTTGTTTACAAACTGACTTCTGTGCGTTGACCTCGCGACCTGTGACGTTTAGATAACGGCATGTGAATATCATGGCTGTTCATTGTGTCAGAGTCACTTATCTGCAGGTAGGGTGAGTCTGTCGTTCAGATTGGACCAGACTTTGACGATAAATAACGAGATTTTACAAAGTCACTTGTATAGACATGACAGTGGTTGTTCAATCTCCTGCCCGATTATTTCGCGTTTGGGTGTAATTGTCAAGCGTAAAAATAATGCTGTTAACAAAAAAATCCTTCAAAAATGGCAATAAAAGAGTTTGAGTAGGCAGCTTTTTTGGGGGTAGGCAACGTTTGGACAAACAGACAATCTTTTAATTATGGCCTAATCACATGTACACATATAGAACACATTATCATTGGCAATTTGTCACATGTATCCATTGCACTTTTATTTTGTAACAGTATATCACGTCTCCAGTCCCGACCAATAAGACTTATCACTTAGCATTAGCCATTTTGTCATTTGCACAAACGAACTCATCGCGCGTGTCGGAACATGTATATTGCACATTTTAAACAAAAAAATATAACCGCGGTTTGGTTATTATGGTAAATTTTTGTGAATACATATATATCTATACCGCATCTTCGTCATAATTACCACGACCCATGCAAGCAAATACCATGCATGTCATGAGAACAAAATAGCTAAAAGTAGTAAATGATTACTATTATCTCATATGGCTTGTCATTTATTATGGAAAGTCAAACCGGTTAACATTTCTTTCTACGTGTTATCGTTTTGTCTTTATTAGGTATTTGTAGAAATTGTTGGAGAAGTAACATCATTTAAACCAAATTACATGGAATCGGATGACACCAAAGTTCAAGAACTGACATCGGGAGATTTGAAGGAAATTTTCCAATCTAAAGATGCGTGTTCCAGATTATTTCCTGGAGACAGAATAATTCCAAGTTGACACCCATATCGTCTGCTACCTGAGAATATACCTCTTATGATGGACGGGTTTAAATTCTGGGGCACCAAATGTTCCGACCAATCAACGTACACAACACTGACTGTTACAGAATTTTATAACTTAAAAGAAAGACTGGTATTGAAAATTTGTGTTTATGGCAATGACGTAATTGATATAAAACGTCACGTTGAGAAACATATACAAACCCTGAATCGTTTGATTAAAACCAGAACATGTTCATCCATTATGATTCACGTTTCTCGTTCACTTGATTGTCAAGATACGAAAATATTTTTATCGGTTTTTGAAAACTGTGGTCTTAAAATCAACACTGATTTTCCTATAAATATGATGTTTCTATTTGAACGGGAAATAAAATAAAATTATAAGCTGGAATAAAGATACAAAAGTATTATACACATCGTGGATATGTCGTACAAGACAGATGTGGTGTTTTTATTGAATAATCTTCAATATCCTCTTATCAATGTTATGGAGCCGAAACGTTGCCATATTACGAAAATATATACCAGTTAAAATTTACGAATTATCATAATCAAAATGGTAAAATTGGCCATTTTCGAGATTTTTTCACATGTAAATATCACATAACATATAATCACCATATAAGTATCCAAACAAACCCCAAATCTAGTTTGTTGCAAATTCACTCTAACGTTTTCACCTTAGCATGGTAGGTTTTAACTGGTAGGAAAGATCTTTGGTTAGTTTTTAGGAGTCACATAAGTGTGCGCTAAGAACCTCTCCCGTTACTCCAATTCTCTGGCTTCGTAAGGTCGATGATACATTTGTGGTGCTTGAAGAAAATGATCAACCAATGTCCCTACGAGAACACCTGAACAAACAACACCCCAGAATTAAATTTACTATTGAAAAGAAAAAGATGAGATCCTACCCTTCCTAGATGTACAAGTTATAAAAGTAAATAATCAAATGAAAACTAAAATATACCGCAAACCAACCCACACAGATCAATATATCAACTACAACTCCAATCATCCCCACTATATCAAAAGAGCCCTCATATCTACCCTAGCACGCAGAGCAATGAACATTTGTGAACCTTAATTCCCCACAGGAAGAATTGGACCATTTACGCCATGTGTTTTGTAACTTGAATAATTACCCTCCCTTACTTGTGAATAAGCAGATTAATCAAACAATAAAAACTACTAAGAAAGATCCTCAAAAACCTGAAAAATCCCCGAACCAACCTTAAACAGATACTGAAAGCCAAAGGCAAACTACAACCAATTCTCCAGATTAAACCCAAAGGAGTCGTCTATCAGGTGATCCATCAAATATTGGTGAAACGCAACGTCCAATTGACAAAAGAATAACAGAACACAGGTCCGAATCTACCACTAACAATTCAGCCAAAGCAGAACATCACCAGAATCAACCACGACACAGAGTTTAATCGAAATAGGTTCAGATATTAGCCGCTAACCAACAGAACAAGAAAGCCATAAAGATCCTTGAAACCATAAACATCAGAAGGTTTTCACCTGAACTTATTAGGGATTGAGGGCTTTACATTCCCAGGGCATACGATGAAGTGATTAGACTGCATAAAACAATTTAACTTTGGCTATTTAACACCTTTGGCAATATTAAAATACCCCCCCCCTATTGTTAGGTTTTTGCTGCTAGAGATTCTTAGTTATTATATAGTGAGGTTTGTCATATTTGTATTCATGAATGCATATCTCATTTAATTACATGTATGTGGTCTCACTATCGGTATCTTATCAGTTTCACTTTGTTTATTTATGGTACCCTTTGAGGGCCTCATACTATTTAATAACCCCTCATCATATATTAGTGTTTATTTAGTAAGCTTATTGCCTAGTTGTTGCTTGTTGTTATCTTTATATTCTTGTTGTTTTTGTTATGTCAATCCACGTTAATGGTTTTATTAAAAGTTTCATATATATTGATCTTAAGTTTACTAAATGTCATTGTGCTTGATAACGATAAGAGGATACTTGTCGAAACGTCGTACTTTAGAATAAACTAGTGATTGTATCCCATAAAACTGTGTTATGTTAACTTTAACTTGTTGATGGCATGTATTATATAACTTCTTTGTCTGATAAATTGTACTGAATGTTAAACCTTATATGTTACATTAGCCAGGTGCCTAATAAGATCCTTTGTCTTGGGTGGTTTAAAAACCCAGAATGGTAACGACATGGTCAGTCGGGGGCTAGGCGAGCTCGTCTAGAAGTTAACCGAGGCCTAAGTTAACACCGGATAACGGCCATGTACTATAAGTTAGTTTGGAGTTGACATACGTGCCTAACCAAGTTAAGGCCATGGCTCCCTCAACACAAGCTAATTATTGAGTCCTTGAGTTTTGTACATAATATGTTTATAGTAGAATAGAAAGTATTTATCCCGTAGCAGGGTTTCTAATCAGGGATTTTAGTGTAGATCGTCAATTAGGAATCCAAATAAAATATACTCTGGGAGGCATAAAGAAAGTAATAGTTTACACTATATACATATATTTAAAAAAAATGGCGGGAAATCATTGATTTGAAACAAGGGAATGCAAAAGGGTTTATACAATTACAATGAACCCTTAAGTAATATATACATACAAATACATACTCTATGAAATGAAAGTTTATATTACTACTTATTAATTTAGAGAGATTTGCCATATAAAATACAGGACTGAAATTAATATTATGAATGGATTAAAACTAAATATAACATTCTCAAAACGTACAAATATATTTATGGAAATACTTACTGAAAAGTACTAATATCTTCATATTAAATAGATAAAATATTCAAGTTAGTCAAATAAATATGAAACTTTCCAATTGATATAAGGTATTCCTCCATGTGACAAGGCTAAGATGCATGTCATGTTTGAAAAATAAGCCGAGATGTGATTAGTTTAGTAAGTTAAAAGTAAGTAAAGTGTTTAGACTTGTTATTGTAAAGACATTGTTGACCAGCTTACAGGTGTAATATTAAAGGGACAATATCACAAGCACCAAATATACCATAACTATCCAATTTATCAAAGGGAAAATAGTACGACAAACACTAAAAATACAACAAATACCAATATAAACTGCTACGATCCGAACGGGAGATAAATCTTAAGGGAGCCAATTCTGTTTATCGCATTTGGAGGCAGACCACCAATAATTTCCCCATTGAATTCAATGTAAAATTTGGACAATTTGCCCACCTCCAGTTTTTCCCCAAATTTTGGTTGGCCTGAATGCTATAGACAGAGGAACATTAAATGACCATGTCTTTGCACTAAAATGTGTATGAGGTTGAGCACCAAAATTTAGAGATACACCAACTTGAAGAAGTATACCCAAACATGATAACCCAGTTATCCTCCCGTCTCAAAATCATAAATATTTACCAAAACCTGGCAGAAAATATTAATTCAAACCCTCATCGTCCATTCTAGACCAAAAAATCAACCAAAATTGGCACGAAAAAAGGGGAGAAAAGAACTACAATTTGAGGGTACCGAGAGTGTGAAATTTAATGGTGATCTGCCCCCATTTGGACTAGCAATCATTTTCAATGTAAAATGACTGTAACATCACAGGCTTTAGCTTTTTGCTTTTGGTTCCCATCTTTATAGGCACAGTGGGGACCGCATTTGACAATCTCCTCATCATAATTTTGTAGGGGGGTTGATCCTTTAGAGTTTTGCTACGGGGATTTGAAGTTGACTGGGGTGAAAACATCACTTCCGACACACTGATTGCTCTGCAGAAGGACACTTTATACCCCTATCCCTCCGTTGTAATATCATCAGTATTACCCGAAACCGCTATGAAATTGCAAATTTGATCCCTTTTCTCCAATTCCAGATCAAGAAGTCAACCCAAAACTACAGGAAGAGGGGACAGAAATTAAGGGAAAAACTATTGTCTATGCACCACAATAGGGGAACAAATTACTGGTCCATTTATCCTAACAGCTGTACATGCAATATTTTAAAGTAACAGCTATGTAAAAGTCTAGATCAGCAGCTGTACATACAATATTGTGTACAGACATCTGTACGTGCAATATTTCATACCAGCGGTAATGTGTGTACTTCGTCTAAAATAACAAACTGCTTTATATGTAGCATTTACAACCACGGATGTGACATTTAGGACTGTATAAACACATCTATATTTTTGTACGACTGGATTGTTCTTGTTTCAACAACCTTTGTCCCGGCTGTCCATTTTACAGTTTCATAAACTCCATCGATATAAAGAAATCCTGCCCATTGTTGACATATCCAGGCGTTTTCTTTGTAAACCACTGTTTGTTGTACACCGGTTTTCAGTACTATATATGTGGAGTTTATGAAATTAATATGACGTATTGCAGTGGCCTGAATCGAATTGTCTGTATTTGTAATGACGATTCTTACCGATTTCATATCTAAAACGCCTTCCATTAACTTTCCTTTATATCCCAAAATTATCTGACCGGATGCATTATATGATAAAGTTCTAATCCAGAACCTGCTGTCGACAAACCAATGAATTGTTCCACTTGTTTGCCACCAGCCCTTGTTTAATTCTGATTCCCATAGAAACGTGCAGGAAGTTATCACACCGGAAGTTGATACCATATGTCTGATTCGCTGACCTTTACCGGCTATCTTCGCCGTTCTATTGAAAATTTCATGCATGACGCCTGTAACATCACGATCTGTTATTTTGACATCATGCAGCAACGAAAACAAATAACCTGAAATAAAGGTTTACAGATACAAACAGGCGCCTTGATTTCAGAACATGACCGTAAAGCTATGAAGGCTAGAGTTTAAACGATTATCTAATGGGACTGTGCTGGGTGTGTGTGTGGGGGGGGGGGGGGGGGCGTGGCAGTCTATGTCAAGTCACCGGACACTTATCATTTATATCTTTACTATTTTATGGTTTGCTAGAAATCAGTTAGAAAATGAAATGAAATGTTGTTTAACGTCCTACTGTTCTGCTTACGTCATATAGTTTGCTTGAGTGATATGTCACCTGGACAGTTACGTCCTACTCTTATAAAGAATTCAAACTTTCGATGGATCTTGCACTACTGAGAAGTAGAAACTACGCTGAAAAATCCAGATGAACTTCCTCGGCCAACACCGATCACCAACCCGCAACCTCCAGGCTAGCAGGCCAGCGTCTTACTCGCCTAGCCACTGTGTTACCCGAAATCAGACTACCTATTTTGGACACATGATCAACACTGGTAGATTATTGTTTCAGGACGATATACTTACCTGTATTTACTCTTAGTTGCTTTCCATTTCGAACAGCTGCTTCTAAATATTCCTTGGATCCAGAGATGGCACTTCCAGACGATGTATGTGAAAAAGCCTTGTGCCAGCATTCATCCACTAACCATGTAAATTGACCATCGATTGTGCTCTCTGATCTAAATGTATGTCCATGAATGTACCACCTAAAAACTTCATCTACTTGAGTACGAGCATTTAAATGAAACCAGTAAGCGGGTTTTATGATGCTTTTAGTTGTGGAACCACCGTGGGCAATTGTAGATGGTAAACTGGCAGATATCGTTGATCCGTTACAAGTAACAGTTTCTGCCTCAGCAGTTACAAGTCCCAAAAGATGTAAATCTCCGCCATTACTCAAAATATCGAAACAAGAAGTAATTGAACCGGAAATCGGATTGCCGTTGGTATCTGTAACCAAGCACGGGTCCACATTGGTAAAAGAGATTGCATACCACTCCATGTCATGGGCAGAGTTGGAGACAGTTTCTATGCGAAGGTCTAACTGGTAATTCCAAGTGGATATTTTGGCGTTGGCCTGTATGTCAAGATTCATTCGGTACGCTGAGTATTCTGCTCTGTTAATGAGATCGATTCCTAAATCTTCGTATGTCATCGCCCAGACGCCACTGGATGGAGTCTGACTTGTATGAAGTGAGTACATGGCTGAAGTACTTTTATTTTTATCAACAAGCGCCTTTATGTTTTCTCCGTTTGCTACAGAGTTGGCGAGACCAGTGGAACTGCCAGATATAGTTTGACCATCAGAATTGGTTGAAAAAACTTTCTTCCACGTACGGGTGTGACAATAATCTGCAAAGTGAGGGAGAGGTTAAATTTCACGACTAACATAAAGGCTATTTTCTGGCCTGTGCGTCTAATATTTA
Organism: Patella pellucida; assembly: GCA_917208275.1. Classification (NCBI taxonomy): domain Eukaryota; kingdom Metazoa; phylum Mollusca; class Gastropoda; family Patellidae; genus Patella; species Patella pellucida. Next base: position 12,196,231 of record OU795040.1, read on the forward strand.
GTGGGGATGAGAACATGGATCTAACGTCCGTTTCAGGACTAAAACACGTGTTTATTTTTATTATAGAAAATATGCTTCCGCTTAGGGGTCTTCGGCAGTGAAAGGAAACCGGAAAACCCCCACAAACCCACGAGGCTAGAGATGCGCGCCTACTCCTTGCCACTTACAATCTCAGAATCGAAATTGACCCACTTAAGATAAAAAGCGCACGCATTAGATCATTGTGCCACCCAAACCCTGGATATTTACCAGTGAAAGGAAACCAGGGTACCTCGTCGAAATCACACCAGTTAGACTTGGTGTTCTAAAGCGCTACTACTTAATTTAATCTGAATTTTAGAAGAGAAAAATAGAGCACCAATTATTGGATGTAACAGTGTGTGAGAATTTTTTTTTTTTCACCAGGAAAAATAATTTATTCAGACAAGTTAAAAGAATGAGACCTTGATACATATTCACAAAATCGACATCTAGCTAAGTAAATTGGTTTAGGGCCATGTTCCTGTGCAACGGATACTGTCTTATAACTATTATCCGTTGCTTTCACAGCCGACTATTCTCGTCACTAATTTTGATTGGTCGAGGGGATATTCCAGTAGCCATTGAGATTCCTTGAAACTAAATTTTCCGCGACATATTCGAATAACCAGACGCTTGATCTCCAGTAGAAACCCCTATTTATGTTAATCGAGTCACAAAGGTCAAAGGGGACAAAGGGCAAGGCTGTCAATATTCCATCATGGCCGATCGCATCACGTTTTGTCGAATATGTATTGATTTTTTCTGGTTTTCGCTTAAACATTCAATTGTAAACTTGTTTTTAATTAGTGAAAATGTAGAATCTATGGAGGTCGCCATCTTTAAATCACTGCCGCTACTCCATATGTTACGAGGTAGTGACGTAGGTTCCGCAAAGGGAGGTTATTACTCATAAGTGACGAGAATATGGTGCTGCGTAAGCAACGGATAATAGTTATAAAACTAGTATACCGTTGCTTCAGGAACATGGTTTAGGGCCCACTCAACACAAACGTTCAAAAATTCGCTTTCGTGTTCCGTGTACAGCAACCGGGGAACCCGGCGGTTAGGCAGACGACCCATAACCTTGTCACGTACACGTGTGTGGGTCTAAACGCAATCTACCTCACTTAATTACAGACCTTATGATCTGACGATCCCGTGTTGGACCCCACCCTCCGCAATACGCTACCAGATGTTATGATATAAACCAACATAGTTATTTGAATTTCAGAGAGAGTTCAATAAACGCTGTAATGTCCGCTTGACGCTAACTAGATCAACGAAACGCCAGGGGAACTACGGTCCTATCAACCCCTTGGTACGTACATACTGGGGATATGAAAACAACTTGCAAATATTATATACAGACACACTTTAGAAACTCTCGAATATGAAGAACCGACTTTTATTCGATAGAATATGTTAAATACATAATTAAAATAACGTTGCATTACTTATTGATAGTCATACCTGGTGTTTGAAGTTGACAGTTTGATCCTGTAAAACCACTTACACAGTGGCACAACCCTCCAAAAAATGTTCCACCATTTCCACAAGAAGCCTAGAATAAATGGAAATACCTAAATACCAGTAGACCAAATGAAGCAAATTGAATTAATCTTCTAAACACATCAGCTTCAATGCAACAAATTGAATTTATATCACCAAACTTGTAACTGTGCCTAATTTAATGGAAGGGTGGATTTTGTCTGCGCAATAATAAAATGTACTTCCAGGAAGAAAAATATTTTCATTGCGCCAGTTCAGATCACTTCAGTCTAACAAGTACTTTCACGAAGACGAAGAGCTAACCAAGGTTGAAAAGTTGAAAAAAGAGTACTGTTGTGGACAGCTTGATGTGGATGTTTTCGTAAATGGTTCCATCAACGACCCAATAAGCCAATAGTTAATATAATAGATTAATAGATAATAGTGGCTGACCTTGCGGTATAACAAATAAATATGCTAGGTTTCAAGACGATCCGTTAAGAATCGCGGTCTGTAAGCGAATCACAAAGAAACACTGGGTGTGACTCTGTCCCTGCGGGATAGACTTTTACCACGAACAAAAAGACAACGAAACGTTTCAAGACGATCTGATAAAAAGTGTGGCCTTTAGGGAATACACAGACACTTACAAAAAGTGGGCGTCGTTCTGCCTCTGGGGTCCGACTAGCTACGCGAATGTAGCTAAAAACAATGAGATATACTGATGTGCTTGTTTTCAGCTACACTTTGTTCTCATCATTTTGACGTAGAAGTCTATTAATATTAGTCTCGGTTACCCAGAACCCCCTATTCTTTAACGTAGGTACAATATTTGTCTGGATGATAGGGACTATCAAAATACAAGATGGCCGTCTTGGGAAAAAGTTAGCACATCGATTTTAAATACGACGATTTGTCCCCGTTTCAGGTAAGATAAAGTCGATGATTATAGTGGTGTGTGTCGGAAATATTATTAATAACAATAATCAATCTTTGTTTCGATGAAAAATACTGTCAATTTTGTATTAAACGCCCTGTAATGATTCAGAACTGGGGTTGCAACGCATTAGTCTATGGGGCAAAATCTTATCTCGGAACACGGAAGGTGAAGAGATAAGGTTTGTTATCCAGGGTCCTGCATGTACCAAAAATAATAGCGGCCTTTTTTAGGGTATAAGAAATAAGTATTAAGAACTGCGGCCTGTAGGCGCCACGAAGAAGAATGGACGTGGCTATACATTGGGGATTTGGCATTTTCCAAAATACTATAGGGATCATCCTAGGAGTATAACGAATTGCAGTCTGTGCGTTACAAAAGGAAACATACAAAAATTAGGCGTGGCTCTGTCTCTGTTGATCGATTTAGCACCAAAAAAAGGGATCATTCTTAGAATAACTATTAAAGTTTCAAGACGATCCATTAAAAATCATGGCCTCTGGGTGTCACAGACACACACATGGCCACACAAACAGGAAGCGGCCGCATACTGAGGACGTACACAAATAAAGTTAATTCCTTATATTATGTATATACATAGTTCAAATCATAATAGGTTATATATATACAATTCATTATAAATAGTTGTCTCATTTAAATTTAACAACGATTTTTATAGTTCCGGTTGAGCAAATAAATGATGTGGTGACTGACAACGGCATTCATTTGACTGGCTGTTTTGAGATGATTCAAAAGTAATCAAAATGTGCTAACCAGAATGTGAGCACTGTCATATTATGTTTTACACTGATAGAGATAGAGAGATAGAGAGAGAAATGGGGTTAAACGTCCACTCAACACAACTAGGTCATTTCGGGAGTAACATATGGTTTTAATTTTATTTTAATAATTCGCTTGTGACATTGTCACTGATTTGCTAACTAATGATAAATTCCAGTAAGTACGTCGATATTAACTCCCCTTTATTATTATAATTCAATAATCTAGTATACCAGGCCTACCAACAGAACTTTACTGTCAATCGAAACCGGAATGCCCGGGGGAAACTCACGAGGTTGAGAAGGCACATACGTTCACACCAGGGCTCGAAACCACAGCCGCAAGTCAGAGCAGAGGTGGCCGGCCAGCTAGAGGTCGAAGCGCGGCACTCTAGACCACTAGGCCTCCCAACCTGCCATGTTTTACACTAGTATGACCTGTGGTATATAGCGACATAATGCTCCACCACCCCTGAAATCCAGTGGATATATTCTATATTCTTTAAAATGAGAAATGGTAACAATGTGAAGATTTAAATTAGATAAATAAATATATATGGAATGTTTTGTCTTACCGTGGTAATAACCTTGCAGTCAGTGTGATTATAAGTTGATAGGGTAAAGTTAAAAACATTACCAGAGACCAGAAAACACAATTTCGTTTCATCCATCATATTACACATCACTGCCATATCACAATCATCATAATAAATACATTCGCCAAGACAAAACATTATTTTTTGTATAGGTAGTGCTGCCAAGGTGCTGTGGAAAGGTCCGGTTTCTGTAAATCCAGCTAATTGTGTTGGTGTTATGTGATGACCAGCGGAAAATCCATGACATGATACAGTTGATAGGAGACCACATAAACACAGTAATGTCAGTGTATTTTTCACAGACATTTCACAGTATCCTAAGTAAATTAATTCACTTAAGACGGCATCAATGATTGTTATGAATTGGTAAGACAAAGAAAACCTAGAACCCAAGGGACAAACTTACTTCGAGTCAATAAGAATTAAACTTAAGCAATTATTGAAGATATAGGCTCAAAATATGGATTGAGATAAGAAATTCCTTAAAACTTTTCAATAAATCGCCAATTACAGCTTACATCTAAATTTGATAATGTGGAATTAAAAAATGGGAAATTTGAAACGTATATCGCAATCGCTCAATCAAAAACGTCCACACACTGAACACGAATATATTTGAACTGCAACTCACTGTACAGATTTCGATCTGACATTGTCACTGATTTGCTAACTAATGATAAATTCCAGTGAGTACGGCGATGTTAACTCCTCCTTATTATCATAATTCAATAATCTAGTATACCAGGCCTACCAACAGAACTTTACTGACAATCGATCTGCGGTGGTTTGGGTTTATGTAAACGACTACTAAACACAAACTTTATGGAGAGCATAGCTAAATGACAAACCTCTATTAAAGTGGCATTATGGAAGATTAGATAAAAAGGTGACAGTTCCTACTATAATAGGGATAGGCTGAGTATTGCTCCAATCTGAATCGAGATATTTGCGTTTGAATTTTCAGCCTAACCACGATCATCATTATTAAAGTCGGTACGATAAAAAAAACAACATAGTCTCGATTATCCATTTTTGGATTAAATCATCAATCGAGGTTTGGCAGCATTTCGGATTCAAATCCAGTGAAAAATCCTGCTCATAAGACGGCACGGAGAGATGGTTATGGTCTGAATAAGTCAATTCATGTATACTTAACAGTTTAGGTTATTATTAAATATCTGGCCCAAATAAGGACCTGTAACAGTCAGATTTAGCTATTGTATGATCTATGTTTAAATTGTGCTCAAGTTTGCCAGTCAGGATACAATCAATGACAATATTGGTGTAAAACCGAATACCCGAAACATCTTAATAAATATAATCATTATTCATCAGTTATGCAAGACGGAGGTCGTGACAAGAGACAATGTATAGTTGGACCGTAAAACCGAGGTATTGTGTACACATTGACCGATGGAATTCTATATGAGAGTATGCCCGTACCCAATATACCATTAGCTTTCATTAGGGGAGAGCCCATGATAGGCTATGCCTTTTCCTATATCCCTTTAAATTATGTACAAATAAGCTCAAGAGGTGCAGAACAGTAGGGTGTTAAAACTCCCATTCCATTTCATTATAGACAATTCAACTAAAGAGAGGGGTTCAATGGTCCGCGGGTTTATTACCCCGCCGTTATAAGAAATACTATAAATATGGGTATAAATAATTCTAACCCTATCCCAGCCATAATAATAAATATCGGTGGACGAATGAACCCGCGGACTAGTAAACCTGTGGACTGGTGAATCTGCGGACTATTGAGCATTTCCCAAACTGAAAACCCTACATAATATTATATATGTTAGTGGGGATGGAAATATAGGCTTAATACAACATAACCGACGTATGAATTTGTTTAGGATGTCCCCTGTGTGTGTGGTTCAATGTTTGATCTATTGAATAATTGAATGAAAAGGGCTAATAGCCTTACACGTGCGAGGCTTCTATATGTTACTGTCCATTGATTGTCTATGCTAGGTGACTGACCATGTATTATTTATGAATTGTTTAATTGAGATAAAATAAAACCAAGTACGAACAATTCAAACCATTAGACAAAACTCCTCGGGAATAAACAACAATTCCATAGAACTCCAATCAAACAGCAACTAAGCACATACATCTCTACGCTGTGATGGGTTCAGTGAACACGAATATAATAACAATGCTTTAAGCGCAATTCCCGTGTCGACAAAAGTGTATCAATATTTGTGATTAAAATACAGATGTGACGTCATCCTTTGATGTTGGCGTACCATTATGTCAAATAATGTACGGGCAACTTGCCAATAGTACATTATTTCAATATTACTACTGGCATGATGTTTTTCGCTGTAAACGCACGTGCGGGGTCTGTATTTTAAGTAGTTTAATTGTCTCTGGCTTAGACATTGCGTAATATATTGTAAAAACACTCGGACCTGACGGTCCTCTTGTTGTTACAATATATTACTTAATGTCTCGCCCTCGACCATTAAACCACACTAACAGATCAGTTTCTTGAATATAGGATTTAAATGGCTTTATTTACTTGGTTTAAACAGTATTATTTCGAGAATATTATACAAGATAAAAAGCATAAATAATAGGATACAAAAACAAGCCAAGTAGGCTTATATTATTTTTCTTCCTTCTGGTTTGGGTGTATAATATATGTACAATGAGGAATTATATATGATACAGAAAAAAACTAATTACAAATGTACAAATAAGCAAATAAGTAATTTTAAATAAAATAAAAAAAATAACAAAAAAATAACAAAAACAAAATAATACAGAAACATAATAAGAAAAATAAATAAATACATTAAAAAAAAATAAAATAAAATAATAACAAAAAATAAAAAAAATTAAATTAAAATAAATCCTCACCCCAAGGTTGTAGTTTACGGAGTAAAACGTTTCGTATCTTTAATATATTTGTAAACGCTTTTAAAAATATCGCTGTTTTTATTTAAACAATATTTTATTCATTTAAATTTACAAAATTTTAATAATAAATATAGGATACGATAACAAGCTTTATCAGCTACGATAACGAGCTTTATCAGCTTATAGGAAATCACGGTGGCTAAGTGGATAAGTCGCTGGTTCGCTAGCCTCAAAGTCGGATGTTCGATCCCTGCATTGGCCGAGAAAATTCATCTCGATGTTCCGACATTGTTAGCTTTGGGAAATAAGGTTGGATACAGTTTAGTTTTAAAATCAGAGACAGACGAGGCCCTTTTAAATTCATTATCTAGACTACGCTGTTATAGTAGACGACAAAAATGAATTTTTATAAATATTACTTTTACATTTAGTTTGTGTAATGTCGGAGTTACGTAGGTTGTAAGGGTTGTTGGAAGAGGTAATTGGCGGAATAAGACTACACAGATAATTGGGATAAAAAAAACAACTAAGTACGAACAATCCAAACCACAAGACAGAATTCGAAGTCCTAAAAACGTTATAGGCAAAATAGTGTATTCAAGCAAAATAGTGTAATCAGCAAATGGACTGCTCCTCGTCTACAAAAATACACGAAAAGCAGTGGTAACAGGTGTCCGGAAGAGTAAGCTTACCCTACCTGGCGCCACAGCCGCCATAGCTGCATCCAATCTATTATTTACCATTTTATAAAACATTATTAATTTATGAGCTTGACGTCGCACTGATAAAGATGAAAATCCGGATTCGGTATAAAGTGTATTGTGGGAGGTTCCACGAGGCAGGTAAGTTATCATTCGTAACGCGTCTAAGTGGAGCTTTTCTATTTTTTGTTAATTAATTTCAATTTACTTCATTATTACAGAAACATAACCAGGGGTCTTGTTGGTAGATTGCAGCATACAAAAGTTTCAATGGCATTTAGTAATTGAATTGGAGCATACAGGTCACAATTCTATGGAATACAATTACTAAGCAACGTTTCGACTAGGCTTCTCTTGTCATTGTCAAGAAATGATAAAATATGAAAATACAACAAGACAATATATAATTGAAACGTCGCTCAGTACTTGTAGTCCATAGAATTATGGCCTGTATTCGGCAGCATACCAGTTTCACTGCTCAACCTTCAATAACTCTTTTTGGGAAATATCTTTGATCCAGAAACAAAAAAAATTGCACATAACATCTTATTGGTGTTTTAATAGATTAAAACAAATGTTTAATAAATAAAGGGTTGTATTTTTTTTAAAAATAAGGCGAACAATTTTGAGTAAATTCTCAACTTAGGTCTGAGAATGCTTTGTGAACTCGGTGCCTGTTTCTTGAATCTAGGATTTATTAACATGGTGAAGAGGAACATAAATTAAACAGGAGCGTAACTTCACCAGGAACATAAACGATAACATTAACACAGTATATGACCGTATTACAGCCATTCTGCCCCTCTGCCACAGCAGTGGCTAAACTCGGAAGAGTACGTACACCCGTCTCCGCTCTCCCTATAACGTCTGTAAGCAAACGTATGGTTATATACCTTTTAACAATAGGGAAAGTTGATATAAACGTCTTATAAGGAATTGGGTCTACAAACACAAGGTCATCACCATGGGATTTACATGTTAACTTATAAATTATTTAAAGTCATCAACTTTGTATTCTTTTGGTTTAATTGGTCAATCAAAGCCAAATACATAAGACAATTCACTGTGTACTAATCAGCCGTTTAATGCTTTTCTGGCGTTGACCCCAATGTATATGTAAATTGTAATGCATTTTTATATGTGTAAGTTGTTTAATGTTATTTAACAAAAGTTAAATTTGTTCAAATCAATACAGTTTTATTCCTAATAAATAAATTATTATTAATATTATTACTCAAATACCATTGTTCTAGGATTAACTCTGGATTAGCGGCACAATTTGACATTAAAGACTGCCGCAAAGTGGGAAAATGGGGGATTTAGTTCAATTAAGAATTTAGTGGATTAGTGTATTAAGCGGATTAGGATTAGTTGATAGTGGGTACTTGGACGGACAAAAATATAGATATTACTGTATAAGTTTTATTTTTTTTATTTTTCCCTGTTCGATATATCACATTTTACAATTCAATAAGTATATAACATGCACATAATAATGGGATAAACATAGTTACAACAAGATAAACAATGAGTTGGTTTAAATTAAAAATATCTTCTTTAATGTTTTAGACTACCCTTTTTTATACATTTCACCGATGTGGTTACTTGTATAGTCGGAATTGTTACTACAGTATGCTTGCATTTGTATTTCTTGTAGCATATGACAGACCATGAGTCATGCTGACATCACATAATGTTTTTCCTGGTCATTTTCAAGAGTGAAATCTGTGTTACTTCAGACCCGGGACTGTACAGCGCAGTGGGTGCTTACGGCTAGCCCCCGGATCCATTCACTCGTTTTTGAATTGTTTGTTTATTTGTTTGTTTGTTGTTTCGGAGTATGATTTATATTTGTCCTTTGTGTGAATCATATGTGGCGCAGTCCCACTGCACTAACTAATATAATATCTCCAGTATACTCGTCCTGCCTTTCTATATCCGTCATAGACCAAGCTTCATACATTCTTAAAAATTTGTTTATACACATCACCATTAGGCCTACACCCCATTGAAGGGCGAGTTTGAATTTCATAAATATCAAAACGAAACTACCGGACAAAATGGCCTCTCCTTGTATGAAAATAGTCCAAAATGTAATACCTAGTAAGAAAAATAAGTCTTGAGTTTGACATAAGTTTCTATGGGATATGTATTTGTTAATTGGTACCATGTCTTATGGCCGACCATGTTTTCTTCACATTATCGGTGTGAAAACTCATTGTTACTGATTTGATTAATTTCCTAAATGCATAATCTTGCTTTGGTTTATTGAGAATATATTATTTTATGGATTTAAACACTTTGTTCAATTTCTATACACCTGCATTGAAATGTGTTCACATATTGTCTGTCCGTCCGGCTTCCAGGGACTCAAGTTAATATCAGATTGAGAAGCCTTTTGATTTTCAACGATTTCCAATAATTACTTTCAGAATTATTGCATTTAATCATTATGACATATGTTGTAAATGCTTTAAAGGCTCAAGTTAATATCCGATTGACTTTAGTATTATACACAATGTTTAAGGTCATAAAATAAGACGCCTATATATTTTAAAGGATTTCCGATAATTACTGTCAGAGTTATGGCCTTTGACTACTTCGAAAAATCTTGCGAGTGTTCTACCATCCTCGGTTACCCAGTGTACACATTCCGTTCTACTCCACTATACCCTGGGTTAATCCATAGGGATTCCACGATTTCAAAATATCAGAATGTAGTTAAACTGTACGAGCCAATCAAAGAACAGTTTACAAATAAGTCTTCCGAAGACCCTTTAGCGACGTTTTTTACGTCATACAACTTGTTTACATATTTGCAAAGTGTGCAAGAACGAACTTCGGCAGCCATGTTGGGGTATTCTTTGTTTAAAAAAGATGAGAGTTACTTCCCTTCGTTTATTTCCCTTCCAAGTAACGCTTTCTGGGATTGGACGATAAAAATATCACAATCAGCCAGGGCAGATAAATTGAAATCGTGGAATCCCTATGGATTAACCCAGGGTATAGTGGAGTAGAACGGAATGTGTACACTGGGTAACCGAGGATGGTGTTCTACAGGCCAAAGTGGTCATCCGATTAACTTTCGATTGATACTGTATAGTATATGTTCGGTTTTACACATAGGCGTACGAGGCGGGGGCCCTGCCCCCCCCCCCAAAAAAAAAAATAAATATTTTCATGAAATAAAATAGAAATCTGAAAAGAGCTCAGAATTGTGAGGTCGGTCATTATCCGGGGAGTTTTTGAAAATGGGGTGGGGTAGGGGTTTGGCCTTGTCGGGGAAGGCTATGGTCTTGTCGGGAATGAATGCTCAGTTTGTCGGGAAGCGTCGCGCCATCTGTCGGGTTTTGAATATTTTTACTAATATGGAAGTGGAAAGAAAGCAGGCGATAGTCAATGATGAACAAATGCGCCATCTGAATGGGATTAGCACGTACAAATTGTTGTGAATTACTAATGTTGTAATGTTATGAGTTACTCGGGTCTAATTGAGTTACTTCCCTTAATTTATAATGTATGGCGGCGACCATGTGAATAAAGTCTTTACGTGTTTGTAACAAGAGTATCCATTGTTATTCCCATTTGGGCGACTCATTCGTGAGCGGAATACTACAAATTGGCGACGAGGATGATCAGGTATTTTTTGCTTAGAATGGCTACGGTATTAGAAATTGGAGGGTCCTTCCGGCGACCCCCCGTCGATCTACCTGAAATGGAAAAGGTGGAAGCGGGCATTTGAACTTTTTGTAATTGGAAAAGGGATAACCGATGATGAACAAAAGCGAGCACTCTTGCTTCATTGTGCAGGAATGGAAGTGCAGGAAATATTTGACACGTTAGACGACACAGGCGATGATTATGCGACTGCCCTTGGTAAATTAGATAATCATTTCTTACCTCAAGTTAATATTACATTTGAGCGGCGCCAGTTTCGACAGATGAAACAGAATGATTGTGATACGTTAGACCAGTACATTACCAAACTTAAACGTCAGTCAGAAAACTGTGATTTTGGAGACAAAAGAGATGAACACATACGAGATCAAGTAATTGACAAATGCCAATCACATCATCTCAGGAAGAAGTTTCTAGAAAGAGGAGCAACTCTGACTTTGCTACAAATGATGGACATGGGTCGAGCATTCGAAGCGGCAAATAGACAAGCAGCGACTATTGAAAATTCGGGTAAAGAAAAATCATATAGACTGATTTATGTGCGTGGGAAAAAGCCCGGCTACAGTAAATTTGACAGTAGCAATCAGAAGAAAAATGGTGATGGTGCAAATCGGCGGAGAGATGATTTATGTCAAAAGTGTGGTCGACATGGTCATAAGCAGTGGGATCGTGAATGTCCAGCAAAAACAAGATTCTGTGATAGGTATTGAAATTGCTGTATTCACAGACTGGAATAGCAGGAAAACGCATTTGCGGCAGTTACATTTTCAACATGTTTTCCTACCGGTCCGGTCTTCGTGGACTGAAAACGATTGATTGGATAAAAAATGTGAAGTCTCGTAAAATGAAAAATGTGGAAAAAGTAAATCTTTCGTATTAATAGAGCTCGTACTTTAAAGATGTTTTTTCGCCAGTTTTTATGCCGCAGCTGACATAATTCACTATCCACTCCAAATAACTAGAAAGTATTCGTATGGTGATTCGCGCTTGCGGCTTCGTGGGCTCTAAAGAAATTGTTTGTCGGGAAAATATGCTGCCCCCTCCCAACAAGTTCGGTCCCGTACGCCTATGGTTTTACAATTTATTATATTTAATCTTATATGTATGTATCTGTTTATATTTATCGTTTATTTTTTTCTGTATCCATGGGAAAGAACTTATATAGGATTTGCCTGTTGTTCAATCCTTTCCAAACGAATAAAATATTGTTTAAACTAAAGACGAACGACGAATTAACAGTTGTATACAGAGTCAGTAAAAAGCCTGATTAAATAAATATTTTTGAGCCGTTTTTCAAAGAAAATAGAATTGTGCACAATGGCAGCATTAAAAGAAGTTTATAAATTGTAATAACTTTTGTCCAATTCTCTTGAACATGACATTCGTCCGTAAGCCTAAACAAAACTAAGTCTGAGTTTTGCCTTCACTTAATGGACACTTTGTAGCATTCTTTTCAAATTGAAACCGAATCTAAAATATAGTTTAATTGTTTGTTTTCCGACCAAAAAGTACATTTTTCAATTAACAAGACATAAAACAATTATTTAAACAAATCCCTACACAACTGATATTTCTATTTGTAAATATTTATTGAATAAATAATGTCAGACAAACAAAAATAGTACTCGTACTGATAACACCTAAAGGAACAAAGCTATCTTAAGAGAGGGAGAGAGAAATGGGGTTAACGTCCACTCAATACAACTAGGTCATTTCGGGACTAACATATGTTTTAATTTTATTTCAATAATTCGCTTGCGCGTAGGGGTCTTTAGCTTTAGCAGTGGGAGGAAACCGGAGTGCCCGGTGGGAACCCACAAAGTTGAGAAGGTGTCCCTTACACCAGGGCTCGAAACTACAGCCACAAGCCAGAGGTGTCCCGAAGCGCGACACTCTAGACCACTATGCCATCCCAACTCCCTTATTTATCTTAGATAAAGTGGTCTAGCTATAAGACTCAAGAAAGACTCCCCGATCGACTTTAAGACTCGACAAAGAATCTTCAGCCCCAAGGTTGTCTCTTCACTTTTTTCCCTTTGTTTCTTTAAAACTGAGGTGTGTTGCCACTTGGCCGGCAGACTGTTAATCCTTTGATTGATCTTAAAACTATAATCTATAAATTTATTAAACAACGACTTATTGACATTTTGAACACAGTTCATGCCGGCGTTATGCTTTCAAACATGAATTCAATTCACTATATTAATATAAAAACATGGTCGATCTGTGTTGAAATTATATTTATAGTTGAATAAAATAACAACATGCCATCCCAATATTTACAAGTTCATTAACTTAATAAAAGAAGAACAATCCTTTGTCGAAATCCCCATTTCACAGATATTATTTGGTGGTACCAAAAGGCCTCGAGTTTATACAAGAATTAAATCGATATGGAACAAATATTTTCTATTTAGTGGGGCTATAAAATGATTGTTATGTTGTAATGCATTTATTTATAAATTATATAATGCTATTTGATAAAAGTTAAAATTGTAAAGTTAAATGTGTAAATTGTAATGCATTTTATATGTGTAAATCAGTTAATGTTATTTAAAAAATATTAAATTTGTTAAACACTTCCTGTTTGACATATAGAGGGGTGTAATTACGACGCTACGCATCTTGGGACCTTAATGTTCCTTTTTCTTTTGGTACTTTTTTGTTTTTCCACCTTATTCTACTTTTAATTTCTGATCGAGTTGTCCCTTTTTTTTCTTTTAACTTTGGTTTCTAGTCTTGACTTTTCTTGTATCATTAACTTCATATTTGTGTTTATTTTTTATACGCCCACATTTTCATGTGGACGTATTATGTCGTCGCCCCTGTCCGTCCGGACGTCCGTCCGTCCGTCCACAATTGTTTGTGGACTCTCTACAGGTCACAATTCTTGTTCGATTTTGACGAAACATGAAATATAGGTTTATCCCCAAAAGATCTCGGCTGCTTTCGATATTGGCATGTATCGGATCAAAACTTCATGGATTATGGCCCCTGATTGTACGAAAAATCACGTTTTTAGCTTGTGGACCCTATAGAGGTCATAATTTTGAACCGATTTTGATGAAACTTTGCATGTATGTTTATAACTCAAAGATCTTGGTTCCTTTCGATATTTGCGCCTATCGGAATTTAATTTCCTGAATTATGGTCCCTGATTGTCCGAAAAATCACCTATTTTAGCTTGTGGTACCTCTGGAGGTCACAATTATATTCCTTTTAAAAAAAAACGTTCGATTATATCACCGTTCCACCCTAAGGAAGGTTATGTTTAAATTTCGGAAAAATCGGACCAAAATTACCATACAAAATGGCCGCCGTTCGTACGCGAATACTGTTAAAACATGGTATATCAAGGTTGTGAACTCTGTAGAGATCACAATTTTAATTCGGTTTTGATGAAACTTGAAATGCATGGTTATAACCCAAAGATCTTGGTTCCTTTCGACATTTGCGCATATCGGATCGTAACTTTCTGAATTATTGTCCCTGATTATACGCAAAATCGCCTTCGTTTAGCTTGTGGTCCCTCCGGAGGTCACAATTATTATCTGATTTAAAAAATCGTTTGATTATATCACCGTTACGCCCTAAGGAAGGTCGAGTTTGAATTTCGGAAAAATTGGACCAAAATTGCCATACAAAATGGCCGCAATTCGTACGCGAATACTGTTAAAAAATGGTATATCAAGGTTGTGGACGATGTAGAGGTCACAATTTTAATTCGATTTTGATGAAACTTGAAATGCATGGTTATAACCCAAAGATCTTGGTTCGTTTCGATTTTTGACGCATATCGGATCGTAACTTCCTGAATTATGGCCCCTGATTATACGCAAAATCGTCTTTGTTTAGCTTGTGGTCCCTCTGGAGGTCACAATTATTATCCGATTTTTAAAATCGTTTGATTATATCACCGTTACACCCTAAGGAAGGTTGAGTTTGAATTTCGGAAAAATTCGGAACAAAATTGCCATACAAATTGGCTGCCGTGTGTACGCAAATACTGTTATAAATGGTTATATCAAGGTTGTGGACCCAGTATAGGTCACAATTTTGATTCAATTTTGATGAACTTGAAATGCATGGTTATAACCCAAAGATCTTGGTTCCTTTCGTTATTTGCACATATCAGATCATAACTTCCTGAATTATGGCCCCTGATTGTCCGAAAAATCACCTATGGTCCCTCTGGAGGTCACGATTATTATCCGACTTAAAAAAACGCTTGACTCTTTCACCGTTACACCGTACGGAAGGTTGAGTTTGAATTTCAGGGAAATCGCACCATAATTGCCAGACAAAATGGCCGCCGTTTGTACGCTAAAAATGTTAAAATATGGTATATCAAGGTTGTGGACCCAGTATAGGTCACAATTTTAATTCGATTTTGATGAAACTTGAAATGCATGTTTATAACCTAAAGATCTTGATTCTTTTCGATAATTGCATATATCAAATTGTAATTTAATGAATTATAGCCTTTGATTGTTGGAAAAATCACTTTCGGTTTTGCTTGTTCTCTAACCATCTCTCGAAAATGTGGGCGTATCCTGCCTGGCAGTGCCAGCTTACTATCTTTATATTTTCTGGTAGTTAATCCCATATATTTCACTCATTTACCCTCTTAGTCATGTTCCCGCTATAAGTTAATGAATGAAATGGGGGTTTAATGTCCTACGCTTCTGCACCTAACCTGGGCTAATTGATGACGGGCATACGCCATACAGTGTGCTATGAGGGAAATTTTGCCCGGGCAGCAACTGAATTCCAACTGCCAAGGAGTATTTTACGTGCATGCCAATGTGTACACGGGACCTCTTGTTTTCGTACCATCAGAACGACTAGACAGCTGTCCTCGTTAGGCCCTCCGTCTGCATCACCGACAAGGGGAAACCATGTCGGACAATCGAGATAAACTTTCTCAGCCAATGCAGGGATCGAACACCCGACCTCCAGGCTAGCGAGTCAGCACCTTTACCCACTTCTCCTTGTGATCGGAGTTGATTGTAAACCACCCTTATGTTTTCTTCATTTGTTACAGAGCTGTTGAGACCAGTTGATCTTCCAGATATAGTTTGACCATCACTGAATAGCAGGCCTTATGATCTGAAGAGTCTGTATTAGACCCATCCCTCCTGATATCACGCGGTTGAGTCAGTAATATGTTTTATGATAAAAAATACCACAGTTGTTTGAATTTGAATTTCAGAAAGATCTCAAAACACGATGTAATGTCCATTCGTCACTAACTGAACCATTTCAGTGCTATGCTATGATATCTTAAATTTTGATTTCAATTATTTGCTACGGTCTTTTGGGGAAAACTAGAGTACTGCAGTTGTACTGCATAAATATAGCCAATACCTTGCTATGTACACAACGGAGGTGATATACAGTCATACTTTTGAAGCCCTCTGATATCCAAAACCATTACTATTTTTAATAGCATTTATGCTAAATACATAATTAGAATAAGAGGATCTTAACAATAGGGCGTTACACCCCCCCCCCCCCACACACACACACACACCCGGATTTAATTTCATTTCATTTCAACTTAAAACCTTACATATATCTGTGAGTGGGGGATAGTAAACTTGTCAGGCCTAAACATGTTGACTGCCTATGACTGATCATATATTATTTATGCATTGTTTCATTAAGATTTTTTTTTCGCTGGGGAATAAACAATAATTCCATAGAAATCCAATCAAACAGCTTCCGAGCACATATATCTCGACGCTGTGATGGGTTCAGTGGGCACGAATATCATAACAATGCTTTAAGCTCAATTTCCGAGTCGTCAAAAGTAGTCTTACATAACAATGACCAAATTAAAAGGCTATATCGATAGAGTTCGTCTTCCCATCACCCGAATGCTTCATAAAATAATTTTAAATACATCGGTTTAAAACTATAGCCACTGGACGAGCATAATTTTATCGAAAATCACTGTTTGGCAATATGTATCGTCTTGTCTTATTGACATTATAAGTCCCGAAATGACCTAGCTGTGTTGAGTGTACATTAAACCCCATTTCTCTCTTATTGACAATACACATCGTATCGAATAAAAACAGTAGGCCTACGCATCAGCACATCTCCAGATATGTGAAGCGCCTAACAGGCAGCTGTGTGTAATTGTGCTCTCTAGATTTTGATATTTTCTGTGTGTTTCAAGTATAGGTTTGTGACAAATATTTGCATGTTAATGCAACTAACTGTAAGGAATCATTTAGTGAAATAATTTTGAAAAAATCTTTTGGATTTCAAAAGTTATTGTTGAAAATATGGTTTTAGATGAAAATAGTATTTTGATCAAGTGATGTAACTGAACTGCTGTTAATCCCTATTGTTTTCCTGTACTTATCAAAACACTCATTGTTGTAAACAGAGAGGTGTGAAGGAAAGCAAACAAAGGATGTTGTTTAAATCACTTTATATCACCAAAGGTTAATCCATATGATTAAATACTCACGCAGTGAGCTTTCAGAACTGAAATCAGTCAATTCTGTTCATACATCAATTGACTTTGACTGCTTAAAGCGGTTAAATATATTTAAAAAACCCAGAGGAAAAAGAGCTGGAAGGCGAAAACAAAAGTCTATATCCGTTATAACTGGCAACAGACCTTATCACCCGTATGACATTCCTGAAATTCCTGTCAACTCTAATAATCTTATTTCTGTTAAACTTAATCACAAACAGAAAATAAACAATCTCAAATTTGCCTTAATCAATGCCCGATCAGTCAGAAATAAGACACAACTCCTGTCTGAGTTTGTTATAGAACACAATATTGACCTTCTTGTCATCACAGAAACTTGGCTAACAGAAAATGAATCGACTATTATAAATGAACTATGTGAAGATGGCTATCTATTCATTAATAAACCCCGAATATCATCTAGAGGTGGTGGAATAGGCTTGTTGTTTAATGGTAATATTAAGATGAATGTAGATCATTCTGATTTAAACCAAATACAGTCTTTTGAATATTGTTTGACAAAATCTTCAGCTTTGAGCGTTCTGGTTATTTATCACCCTCCACCTACTGCAACAAATAGATCTTCAAACCGACAGTTTATATCAGAATTTGAATTGCTTATATCTAAAGTTGTTCTTCTGTCTAAATCCATACTTATCCTGGGTGATTTTAATTTGCACATTGACAAACCCAGTGATCCTATTGTTGCCCAATTCAATGACTTACTTTATTCGTATAATCTGGTTCAGCATGTGAATCAAGCTACACATGTAAAGGGACACATTCTTGATTTAATTATCACCAGGAATGATGACCACCTGATTGACTCAGTGAATGTATTGCCCGATATCATTTCTGACCATCATCCTGTTTATGGAATAATCAATCAAAAGCCAGAAGCTGAAACTGACTTACAAGTAACATCAAGAAAACTTAGAAACATAAATCTAGCAGACTTTTCTAGCGATCTGTCAGAATGTTTCAATAGTACACAGAATGCAGATCCAACTAAATCTGTTGAAGATTATAATGCCTGCACTATTAGTGTATTGAACTGTCATGCGCCACTGAAAACTTGGAAGCTAAAATCCAATCGCCATTGTCCTTGGTACGATGATGCAATTCACAGTGAGCGCAAAATTCGTAGAAAAACAGAAAGAGTGTGGCGTAAAACCAAGTTAGAGGTTCATAAACAGATATACAGAGCACAGTCTGCTAAGGTCATATCTATGATCAGATCTGCCAAGAATAATTTCTATAATAATAAATTATCATCTTCACAACCACGTGATTTATTTAAAATCGTTCAGTCGCTTACATCCGATACGACTCAACGGCTTCCATCATCAACTGCTGACCTTGGGCTAGCCGAGAGATTTTGTTCCTTTTTCCAAACTAAAGTATCTGATATTAGGAAAGGACTAGATAGTCTGGTCGACTCAGATTCGGAGGTCGAGGAACCAGGTCCGTCCCTAGAGTGCAATCTAAATCTATTTGATACTGTTTCTGAAGAACAGGTCAAGAAGATTATACTTAAGAGTAAATCTGCCACATGTAATTCTGACCCTCTTCCAACCTGGCTTTTGAAAGAGGAGAAAGTATTGGAGGTCCTGCTTCCAATCATTACTGGCATTGTTAATTATTCTATAACCACTAGTACTGTTCCTGTATGCTTAAAGACTGCTCTGATTTCACCCTTGTTGAAGAAACCTAACCTTGATCCGCAGCTGTGTAAGAATTACCGACCTGTTTCCAACTTACCATTCATCGGCAAGGTTATTGAAAGAGTTATTGCTTCTCAAATTTCAAATTATCTGTCTGATAACGATTTACACGAACCACTTCAATCTGCTTACAAACGAGGTCACAGCACAGAGACAGCTCTACTTAAAATTAAAAACGATATCGACCTGGCACTGGATAGGAATCTAGCCGTACACCTAATACTATTGGATCTCAGTGCTGCTTTTGATACCATAGATCATAGTATTTTATTTCAAAGGTTGGAATGTTCGGTTGGGATCTCTGGTGCCGCACTGTCATGGATAAAGTCATATCTTCAAGATAGAACACAACAGGTGCAAATAAACAGGTCTGTGTCTCAACCCTCTGCTGTTAGGATAGGTGTTCCACAAGGATCTGTATTGGGACCTCTACTTTTTCTTCTATACATTCTTCCAATTGGTCGAATCATAAGAAGGCATGGGATACAAAACCACGGCTTTGCTGATGACACCCAAATATATGACTACTTTCAACACAACAACTATCTTGCTGCCAAGGATTCTATCAGTAGACTAGAGTCTTGTCTTCATGAAATTCGAGGATGGATGACCAGAAATAGGCTAAAACTAAACGATGACAAATCTGAATTTATTGTCATAACATCAAAATCACAATCCAGTAAATTGTTTAAAGTCGATTCGATTCAGATTGGTGATTGCTCTATATCTCCCAAGAAGCAGGCTAAAAATCTTGGCTATGTGACCGATGAATTTATGTCCACAGTTCCCCAAATCAATAGTATGATACGGAAAATGCATTATCAAATGAGAGCTATTTCGAGAATACGCTCTCATCTTAATACTGACGCTTGTCAGAGTGTTGTTAGAGCATTGGTAACATCGCATTTGGACTATGCAAATTCACTTCTATTAGGAGCACCAGAAACAGCTTTAAACAGACTACAAATAGCGCAAAACAATGCTGCACGTCTCATAACCAGAACACGAAAATTTGACCATATATCAGCTAAATTACAGAAACTCCACTGGCTTCCAGTTCGAGCGAGGGTTCAATTTAAAGCTCTTGTGAATGTGTTTAAATCAATTTATTCTGACACTGCACCCATTTATTTAAAAGAACTCTTTGATTTCTATACTCCCCGGCGATCCAACCTTCGTTCTGCAAGTGATCGTAGCATATTGAGGATCCCTAAATATAATAAGCGTTCTGGTGAATATGCTTTCTCCGTCAGAGCAGCTAAAATGTGGAATGATCTTCCAAAAAACTCTTCGAGAGTCCTCTTCCATCCAGAGCTTTAAGACTAACTTAAAAACATACTTATTTCAAACATGTTTTTGAACTGTTTTGTTGTGAATGCGCTTAGAAACACTCTTGTGTAATGAAGCGCTATATAAATCGAATAATAATAATAATAATAATAATATGTTCATCCTTTCACAACAGGTATCCACTTTAAACTAAAGAGAAAGGTCAAGACAATGTGAGGTAAAATGAATAATACAAGCGGCAGTCCTCTGGCACATGTCAGGGCCGGCGGAAGCAATTCTTTATTGGGGGGGGGGGAGTCCCTCCCAAGTCCCTCCCAAGTCCCTCCCAAGTCCCTATATTATGCGAGGGTCCAGAGGCCGCAATAACCCGAAGAAAAGAGTACTTGCGGCCAAATTATTGGGCGCTAAAGCCCCCCTATAGGGGCTTCCCTACTCCGCCGGGCCTGTGTGTCGTATGTTATTTTCCGGATAGATGTTTATCATCCACATCCAGATATAGTGTGGAGATCCCCTAAAACTACCTTAACTTTCAAGATCAAAACCAAAAAAACAAACCGTGCGCGTGAGAGGGGAAAGGCGCTTGACAATGTGGCAAGGATAGATTTATAAGCTTTTCATGCAAAATAACACTTTATCAACAGTTTCAAAGTAGTCCGCAATGACCTCATGAAAAGTACATCGCATTTACACCTAGATGAATCCGGTATCTAGTTTGATGCTATTGATACTTTTCATTCATTGTTCAGACAATAAATAATATATAGAAGACAGATTTGGGTAGCTAAAGACTGATATGCGTGGATTGAAATAAACAATAAAAATATAAAACAATGAATAAGCTGCTGGTCTATGGTTTCATATCAATGTGGGGCGATAGAAAAATGTGATCAACCATTGGGGAAAGACTTAATGAAATTAAAGCGGTACACTCACATTTAAAACGATGTAAATTCATATGAATACAAGGCCTATCTAAGATTACATCAAACCTCTTATTTTTCTCCAAAAAATAATTATATAATAAAATCGGAATATTCTTAAGAGCTATGAATAACCCAAATGGAGCGGTAATGACGTCTTATGTATGACGCCAACTTCGACTAAACCGGTAACCAAGCCCTCTGTCCGTTCGATTGGAGAAATTATTGTAGTGGAGAATACAGTGGAGAAATTCTGCTAGTAGAAAGTGCTAAGGTGAAAACGTTACAGTGAATTTGCAACGGCGAAAAGTAGAAAGTGAAATAAAACTAACTAGATATTGGGGTTTGTTTTGATACTAATAATATAGTGATCATATGCTATGTGATAATATTTACAACTGAAAAATCTCGAAAATGACATTTTTACCATTTTGACTATGATCATTTGTCAATTTTAACTAATATATATTATCGTAATATGGCAACGTTTCGGCTCCAAAACATAGATAACAAGATATTGAACATTATTCATTATAATAACTCGGGCAGCAATAATGCCACATCTGTCTTGTACGTCATATCCACGATATGTTGAATATTTTTGTATCTTTATTCCAGCTTATAATTTTATTTTATTTCCCGTTCAAATAGGAACATCATATTTATAGGAAAGTCACTGTTGATTTTAAGACCACAGTTTTCAAAAACCGATAAAAATATTTTCGTATCTTGACAATCAAGTGAATGAGATACATGAATCATAATGGATGAACATGTTCTGGTTTTAATCAAACGATTCAGGGTTTGTATATGTTTCTCAACGTGCAGTTTTATATCAATTACGTCATTGCCATAAACACAAATTTTCAATACCAGTCTTTCTCTTAAGTTATACAATTCTGTAACAGTCAGTGTCTTGTACGTTGATTGGTCGGAACATTTGGTGCCCCAGAATTTAAACCCGTCCATCATAAGAGGTACATTCTCAGGTAGCAGACGATATGGATACCAACTGGGAATTATTCTGTCTCCAGGAAATAATCTGGAACACGCATCTTTAGATTTGAATATTGCCTTCATATCTCCTGATGTCAGTTCTTTAACTTTGGTTTCATCAGATTCCATGTTATTTGGTTTAAATGATGTTACTTCTCCAACAATTTCTACAAATACCTGATAAAGACGAAACGTTAAAAAGTAGATTTTTTTTTTACCTGTTTGACTTTCCATAATAAATGACAAGCCATATGAGATGAGGGGAATCAATCACTACTTTTAGCTAATATTTCCGCATGATATGCATGATACTTTCGTGGGTCTTCGCAATTATTACGATGATGCGTTACAGATATATTTACAAAACATTCTCTATAATAACCACACCGTGATGTACATTAAATGGACAACACCACTCTCACTGGCTTGACAGGTCGAGAAAAAAAAAGCCTATTGTAACTACTAGATGTGTAAGTGTCCTACCTGTTGTGTAAATTATCCATTACATCCTATTTTACTTGTCCAGAGGGTTGGAAAATATATTTAAATCTAAGTGGCATTTGAAAGTGTTTACGTAAAGGATTTCAATTTTTATAAATTCGATGTGTTAACATGAAATTTGTATCATCAATTAATTGGAATATTGTAAAATAGTACAATTTGTTGACCAAAAAAAAGATAGGGGCATATTATTCAGTTGCAACAACAGTGGTATTGGGGCTTTAAGTAATGGGTATCTTTCTATTAACGAAACCGCGGTTATATTCTTTTGTGCAAAATACATGTAACGACAAGCGCGTTGAGTTCGTTTGCTCAAATGCCAAGTATTAAGTCTTTTTGGTCGGGATTGAACGCTGGGTAACTATTGGAAATGTACGTCCTGACATACCGTTGCGAAATAAAAACGCTATGGATTCGTGTGAAAAATTGTCAATGATAATGACAAACGCTATGTATACATGTGATGAATTGTTTAATACTAACAATAGCGGTTGAGAGGGAGAGAGAGAGAGAAAGAGAGAGAGAGAGAGAGCGGAGTGTGTGTAAAAGGAACTTTTAGTCGATATGTAATAGCGACCCAGCAATTTGGATTCGTGTTTGAAAAGGCCTCATACCATCTTAGAGAGAGAGACAGAAATGTGGTTTAACGTCCACTCAACACAACTAGGTCATTTCGGGACTATCATATGTTTTTTAAAAAAAAAATATCAATAATTTTCTTGCGCGTAGGGGTCTTTAGCAGAAGGCGGAAACGGGAGTATCCGGCAGAAACTCACGAGGTTGAGAAGGCGCCCCTTTCTCCAACTACGTAAACATAATACGGCCAATTTATATAATTTGATATATACAATAAAATTAGCTTTACCCTTTGTAAGATTTGCGTAAATCGGCGCCTTATGTTATCACCATTGGTTTCCAAATTAATATTGTCAGTAGCAATCTCTTCATATTTCACCGAATCTTGATCTTGATAAAACTCATAAATATCTTTCAATATGGCAGCCAAAACACCTTGACCATGGTAAACCTCTTTAACACGTGCGGCCGCTGTACATAAAGTCATTCCACCATCCACGATTCTTTCTCCGTTAAAACCCACCTAATAATAAACAAGGCAACAGTTAGGCTGATGTCCCCCGCCGAAATTCCAAAATAAATATATAACATATATTAATTACTCGCAACTGTTTTTTTTTCTCAAAAGTATCGAGCAATCAAACTATACACTAATTTTCATCACTCTCTATCAGATAAAATTAAACTTATCGTGTCCCAAAGCATCGACCAATGGAATTGAGTATATATGCTTATATTCAGCTCAAAATGTTAATCATTGAACGCCGTCAAGACATTCACATAATGAACGTCTACATCAAGTTTACACATTCTACCCCAATTAAAAGCAGAGTTGTTATGATCTAAAGACTTGACCAATCACAATGCTTATCGCTCCTTAGCCTAAAGATTAAATGATCACCATCGAACTAAGTCAAGGTAATGATATAATGAATCTATATTCTGAGTTTTATCGCCCTCACTTCATTATTACAAACGTTATCGTGCCCCAAAGCACCAACAAATCAGATTGCTTATCCCTGCTTACCGTAGGCATACAATGTTCATCTTCACCCTAGTGAACGCCTACATCAAATTTTGAACATTTTAGCTCCAGTAGAATTAAGGGGGGTAAAGGAGAATGCTATAGTAAAAGTTTAATTTTGCCATTTACTTTTGATTTGATTTATATAAATGCAATTGGTTGTTATAATATAGTAATCTTTGGAGCAACTTACTATTTCTCCATTTTTCTCAGCAACGCGACAGTTGAACCATTTTAAATACTTTCCATACATTGCAGGAAGATAATCTCGTCCTTTATAAATCTCTCCAATATCCATAACCGCCTGATAATCTTCTAATGTTGCTCGTCTTATGACCAGTCCATCCGTCATGTTGATTTACCAACTCACTATTAACAGAATAAAAGTTCCCAATTTGAATTTTGCTTACCTTAGACATTATGGTTCCTATTTTTCATGGACATTGTGGATCGAAGATCAAGTTTATGTAATCGATAATCTGTGTCATGATCCCCACTCACACGCGTAGGATTGAACCCAAGCTATACCCAGCCATTTTCAATAAAATTAGGCGTACGTGCTATCGTGTTTAACCCTGTTCGTCTTATTGAGGTCTTGACATAATGCTCTACATGTTCGTATCTATTTCGATTTTTTATTCCTGTATTGGAAATATTCCAAATGAAATGCCTACATTTAATAATCGAGTTGTGAAAATCAAAGCTATTGATACAGGAGTGCTGCAAATGTTTGCCATATTTTATGATCTCACCAAAGGGGTTGTACGTAGTATCGTGTGAACTAGAAGCAAGCCATGTCTTTCAAACCCGTCTTCCATTGGCCCTGGTTAGGTGCATAACAGTAGGACGTTAAACCCCATTTCATTAATGTCTTTTAAAATAAAACATCACTTACGACAAAAAATGTTAAGTTCAACCCGAATGCATCACATGTGTTAGGAACTTTTTAGTTTATCTTAATTTATCTAGATGTATGAGGAACTTTGTAGTTGATCTGAATTTATCTAGATGTCATTAGATTTGATATAGGCGATATTTATCAAAGTAACTTACCTTTTTGTAATCTGAATTGACCAAGACGTAACGATTGCCAGGTAACACTTAGGTATGACGATATCTACACTATGTCAAATTCACAAGGCCATCTTAAAATAACCAGACTAAGAGATAAAGTGAAGGAAGTAGGGCATAGAGTTAGTTTATGTCTGCCGTGAATAAATATTCCCTGTTAAAACCAATATTAACATAAATAAAAAGTTAGGGAGGTCGGTTCAGGTTGTTTCGATAATCGCGTACAAAATTTCTACTGTGCTAGATGAGTGGACATTTGTGTCCGATACTCTGCACCTTGATTCTTAATAAGTTGCCGGTCCCCTTCCCATGGGGGTGGAGGAAACGACAAAATGTCAAATTTTCGAGTTTAATTCGACTTATGCGTACTTGTGTCGCCAAAAATACTGCTTAAGAAGACCCCGACCCTTCCTTCATCCCTTAAGAGCACTCTATTTACCCCCTTCCATACCGCATAGGAACGACAAGGGGGGGGGGCATGGGTGGACTGAACAAAAAGACGATTTAAATTCGAATTTTGCGTACAACGATCAACCTTTGTGCATACGTCGGCCAAAATCAGATGTCATCAAAGACACTGCTTAAGAAGCCCCACCACCTTCGTTTCAATAACGATTCGCTAGAAGATAACACTAACTCAAGAACGCGGATTCTCCTTCTATCCTTGATAAGAACGACAACACGGGGGACTCATAGGTGAAATGACCAAAATGACGATTCAATTCGATCTTGCGTACAATGACCAACTTAGGTGTATACGTAGACCAACCTCTCCAGTTTTGTCGTTCTTATCCGACAAATCGTCATTTGTCCATTTCACCCATGCCCAAAGAAGTGATGTATTTACTAGATAACATGCTCCTTCACCGAAAAGTATGTTGGGGAAACAAAGCGCCAACTTGATGTACGAATATAAGAGCGCAATCTTGACTTTCAGGACTTATCCAATTTTACAGTCTCGGGATATATTTCTCATTTTTGGGTTCCAGTTTATTGGAGGAATATATTCACGGTTTCCCCCGTACCGATTTAAGTCTAATAATAGCTTTCTTCTCTCATACTTTTCTAGCTTTCAGAGTTAACAAAATTCAGTACTTATCCAGTTTCACAGTCTAGTTGTATACTTTACACATCTTCGTTTGCAGTACTCATCCAGTAGACGTGGTACATGGGTTAATCAGTGAACTGGATGTATGAGATGTGTTGTTGACGTTTGGGAAAGTAGGACTAGGAAAAATGTATAGGGAGTAAGTGCTGTAAAGCGACAGTTACATGTATTATGAATGGTTAGAGTGGCTGTGGTGTTACGGTGAAATATTATGCCGCCACCGTAACACCACAGCTTTATGATTTGTTGGACAGGAGTGATTTAATGGGTGTCAACAACTGGGTGTGCTGGTACCGTCGCAACGTATCCTTGAAATATAAATTGTGGGGTGAAGGGCGGAAACGGAAAAATATACTATGTTGACAGTATGTGCCAGTCATGAGCAGTGAAAACACTATTTTGGCATTGTTTGCGGGGCTAAACCTAAAAATCAAATTAATACACATATTGCACGATATGGTGATTGGGCGTGTGAAAGGTTATTCGGGGTTAACGACGTATTCAATAACTAATGAAGTCGTGTTGTTGAATCAACCGTGTTTTGATTTATAGACGCTTCAATTGGTGCTTTTATCATCTATCCCCGATTAACCTTTGACATGCCATGAAGGTGCAATGAATAGGCCTATACAACGTGTATCATGTTTAAGTCAGGGGGTGCCGTATTCAGACGTTTTTTAATGACTGTTACATATCGAGGGTTTAGAACACACTTGTGATAAGTCAAAATGCCTGATTTTGAGAAAATTGCAATTTAAACTATTGATTTACTACCAAAATTTCATTTATTAATATATATTTTATCGATATGTTCAGACATTTTGAAATGAGCGATGGTATTGATTTATATACCAATAGAAAAATAATTACAAGCGCTTCATTTTAATAGAATATTTTTTTTGGTTATTTTTGACTTATCACAATGATGTTCTATACCCTTGATATGTTAATATAAAATTTGTACACAACAGTAGTAATTACTGTGATAGTCAGGGGCGTTTTAAAGTTTATTATGGTGGAGGTGACATTATTTGGAGGGCCGTCATTCGCAAAGCGAGGGAGGTCAGTTGTAGAGGTTCTTCAGAAATTGTCACAGTATGGAAATATTCTTGGTGCTGTTTAACATATTGGGATGTGTACAAGTTCTATACAGATAGAATGTTAAATAATCATAATATCTGTTAAAAAAAGTAAAAGGGGAGACGAAGTATATACAGGGGGGGAAAATTTCAACAACATTTTTTATATTGGCTATGGTTTTTAGTTTTGTGGTCATAATTCATATAATGATACCTACATTTCCAACAAATGTGAAATAGTTAAATGTAAATTCGACTCCTTCCTTATACTGGTTAGGGTTACAGGAGACCGAGGAGTCGTATCAAACATGAATGCCTGTATTCTTTAGATATACATGTAGCCTATTAATAAATACCGTAAGTCCGACAATAATAAATAACATATTTCTGATTTTATTGTCGTCTTTTATCACCGCCACTGGCTGTACGCCATTGTGAAAGTAGCTGACGAAGACCGCAAGGGCGTCGATTGTTAGTTCGCGTACAACTTTAAAAACCGAATGTCAGTATGGTATTTCTCACATAATTGGTTATCGGTGACAACAGAGTAAACTGAAAGCGAGTAATCTCGACCCAAAAGTATAGTGTATAACCTGCTGACTGTCTTCACGCGTCTCTGGTCTTCCTAATAGTCATAAATGATAGTTTGTGGACGATTTACTACTCAGTGAGAATGCGTCACAAACAGAGTTCTCGTCTGTTATTATTAGTATAATGACTTCCTCATGTTGCGGCAGGTTCGTTTGTTTTTAAAAACACTGTTTTCCGTTCCAAAAAATACATAAGTAATTTTTTACCAGACAACCATGGTTCTATTTACCGAGACTAGATAATTTCTCTCGGTGTAAGGATATTATCGCTATGGATAAGTTCATACACTGTTGAGAAAATAGTCCCATTGGAGGGGCTTAGCAACAAATTGAGATTGATCTATAAACTATATTCACATATTCGGTTTATAATTAGCGATACACAGGTACAGTGGCAAGTGTTATGCCTCTCAAACTAATACCTCAAAAGTACCTCCGAGCGAAATCCCAGATTTTGGTACATGTAAAACAAAAACAAAAAGTGCCCGTGCGCGTGCCAGTAATATAAAAACTAAGAGTTCGCGCATAAAAATGCACCAACGTACCAGGCGCGATGTCATCCAGTTCACAATTATTGACCTTTATTTAATACATAGAAATAATATATTTACAGTTACTTTCTTCCAGGTTTATACTTTTAACAATATGTTTTATCTTACAGGATTTCCAGCTTGTCGATTCCCATACTTTTACTTCTTTTTCGGCGCTTATCCTGTTTTTCAGTTTAATTATACATTTTGGATATCTTCGTTTTCAGTACTTAACCAATTTTTTTACAGTCTGGAGATATGTTTCACAATCCCCTATTGTCAGTTTATCGAATCAATATATTTACGCCCCCCCCCCCACACTTTACAGTCTAATATCAAGCTTTTTATATATTGTTCATTATTTTCTGTTCATTAAATTAATATATTTTATACATTTATTTCTAATGCTTAATTTATTAATATTGTTTATTTACACCTGTATCAGCGATCACTGTTGTTCTCTTTGTATTATTGTTTATCTATAGCTCAGGTTAACTGGTTTTCCATTACTATTGTAAAAATAGTTCCTCTATTGTTACGACGATGTTTTCAAAGCCCTCCATCGGAGAAGTTAAAAACTGAAAAGTCGTAAACTAGTTCCTAACCTTAACCCTTTCCATCTCCGTATTGCTGCCTTCAGTTCTGTAAACGTTGAAAATTAAGGTTTGATTGCATTTGATTATCATCTTTGTTGCATATTCGGTATATATATTTGCCAAAATTCATATATGTGTAATATTGGTTTGATGAAGACAAGAGTATCCTCGTCGAAACGTATCAAACTCAGTAATTGTGTATCTATAAAATTGTACCTTGTGTTAATATGTTCAATTACTAAATGTCAATCAAAGAAGATGGTGTACATGTGTGTCCATATTAACAAGCTTGTATGTTCCGTCCAAATAGAATTATCCTATTTATAGGCCACTCATCGGAGATGTTAAGACAGCACTTTTCAAAAACTGATAAAAATGTTCCCGTATTTTGAGCATCTAGTTGATGAGATACGTGAATCATGATAGATTTACATGTTCCGCTTTTAACCAAGTTATTTAGATTGTGTATATGCTTCTTAACGTGCTGTTTTATATCAGTTGCATCATTGCCATACACACATATTTTAAACATCAATCTCTCTCCTAAGTTAAAATAATGTGTTACACTCAGTGTCGTGTACGTTGATTGGTCGGAACTTTTAGTGCCCCAGAATTTATACCCGTCCATCATAAGAGGTATATTCTCAGGTAACAGACGATATGGACACCAATTGGGAACTATTCGTTCTCCAGGAAATAATTTCGAACACATGTCTTTAGATTCGAATATGTCCTTTAAGTCCTCTGATGTCAGTTCCTGCACTTTCGGTTGATCAGATTCAATTGCATTGGGTTTAAAATTTTCCACTTCTCCAATAATCTCCAAATATACCTGCGAACGTAAGAATGATCAAAAATAAAACTCGCAATTTAGAACTGTGGACACATCTATACAACCCAACAGTGAGGCTGCTGTCCCCACCGAAATTCCGAAATAAACAAAGTAAAGCCAACAGTGAGGCCGATATCCCAAAATAAATAAATGGCACATATTAAAGGGACAATACCGATTTGAACATGGTCTAAAAAATAAAAGTTAGAGTACGTATGAAATTTAAATGCCAAAATATACTATGCCAAAATATACTATGTTGACAGTATGTGCCAGTCATGAGCAGTGAAAACACTATTTTGGCATTGTTTGCGGGGTTAAACCTAAAAATCAAATTAATACACATATTGCACGATATTGTGATTGGGCGTGTGAAAGGTTATTCGGGGTTAACGACGTATTCAATAACTAATGAAGTCGTGTTGTTGAATCAATCGTGTTTTGATTTATAGACGCTTCAATTGGTGCTTTTATCATCTATCCCCGATTAACCTTTGACATGCCATGAAGGTGCAATGAATAGGCCTATACAACGTGTATCATGTTTAAGTCAGGGGGTGCCGTATTCAGACGTTTTTTAATGACTGTTACATATCGAGGGTTTAGAACACACTTGTGATAAGTCAAAATGCCTGATTTTGAGAAAATTGATATTTAAACTATTGATTTACTACCAAAATTTCATTTATTAATATATATTTTATCGATATGTTCAGACATTTTGAAATGAGCGATGGTATTGATTTATATACCAATAGAAAAATAATTACAAGCGCTTCATTTTAATAGAATATTTTTTTTTGGTTATTTTTGACTTATCACAATGATGTTCTATACCCTTGATATGTTAATATAAAATTTGTACACAACAGTAGTAATTACTGTGATAGTCAGGGGCGTTTTAAAGTTTATTATGGTGGAGGTGACATTATTTGGAGGGCCGTCATTCGCAAAGCGAGGGGGGTCAGTTGTAGAGGTTCTTCAGAAATTGTCACAGTATGGAAATATTCTTGGTGCTGTTTAACCTATTGGCATGTGTACAAGTTCTATACAGATAGAATGTTAAATAATCATAATATCTGTTAAAAAAAGTAAAAGGGGAGACGAAGTATATACAGGGGGGAAAAATTTCAACAACATTTTTTATATTGGCTATGGTTTTTAGTTTTGTGGTCATAATTCATATAATGATACCTACATTTCCAACAAATGTGAAATAGTCAAATGTAAATTCGACTCCTTCCTTATACTGGTTAGGGTTACAGGAGACCGAGGAGTCGTATCAAACATGAATGCCTGTATTCTTTAGATATACATGTAGCCTATTAATAAATACAGTAAGTCCGACAATAATAAATAACATATTTCTGATTTTATTGTCGTCTTTTATCACCGCAACTGGTTGTACGCCATTGTGAAAGTAGCCGAGGAAGACAGCAAGGGCGTCGATTGTTAGTTCGCGTACAACTTTAAAAACCGAATGTCAGTATGGTATTTCTCACATAATTGGTTATCGGTGACAACAGAGTAAACTGAAAGCGAGTAATCTCGACCCAAAAGTATAGTGTATAACCTGCTGACTGTCTTCACGCGTCTCTGGTCTTCCTAATAGTCATAAATGATAGTTTGTGGACGATTTACTACTCAGTGAGAATGCGTCACAAACAGAGTTCTCGTCTGTTATTATTAGTATAATGACTTCCTCATGTTGCGGCAGGTTCGTTTGTTTTTAAAAACACTGTTTTCCGTTCCAAAAAATACATAAGTAATTTTTTACCAGACAACCATGGTTCTATTTACCGAGACTAGATAATTTCTCTCGGTGTAAGGATATTATCGCTATGGATAAGTTCATACACTGTTGAGAAAATAGTCCCATTGGAGGGGCTTAGCAACAAATTGAGATTGATCAACTCGGCACTAAAAATTATTTGCGTAAGATATATAAACTATATTCACATATTCGGTTTATAATTAGCGATACACAGGTACAGTGGCAAGTGTTATGCTTCTCAAACTAATACCTCAAAAGTACCTCCGAGCGAAATCCCAGATTTTGGTACATGTAAAACAAAAAGAAAAAGTGCCCGTGCGCGTGCCAGTAATATAAAAACTAAGAGTTCGCGCATAAAAATGCACCAACGTACCAGGCGCGATGTCATCCAGTTCACAATATTTGACCTTTATTTAATACATAGAAATAATATATTTACAGTTACTTTCTTCCAGGTTTATACTTTTAACAATATGTTTTATCTTACAGGATTTCCAGCTTATCGATTCCCATACTTTTACTTCTTTTTCGGCGCTTATCCTGTTTTTCAGTTTAATTATACATTTTGGATATCTTCGTTTTCAGTACTTAACCAATTTTTTACAGTCTGGAGATATGTTTCACAATCCCCTATTGTCAGTTTATCGAATCAATATATTTACGCCCCCCCCCCACACACTTTACAGTCTAATATCAAGCTTTTTATATATTGTTCATTATTTTCTGTTCATTAAATTAATATATTTTATACATTTATTTGTAATGCTTAATTTATTAATATTGTTTATTTACACCTGTATCAGCGATCACTCTTGTTCTCTTTGTATTATTGTTTATCTATAGCTCAGGTTAACTGGTTTTCCATTACTATTGTAAAAATAGTTCCTCTATTGATACGACGATGTTTTCAAAGCCCTCCATCGGAGAAGTTAAAAACTGAAAAGTCGTAAACTAGTTCCTAACCTTAACCCTTTCCATCTCCGTATTGCTGCCTTCAGTTCTGTAAACGTTGAAAATTAAGCTTTGATTGTATTTGATTATCATCTTTGTTGCATATTCGGTATATATATTTGCCCATAATTCATATATGTGTAATATTGGTTTGATGAAGACAAGAGTATCCTCGTCGAAACGTATCAAACTCAGTAATTGTGTATCTATAAAATTGTACCTTGTGTTAATATGTTCAATTACTAAATGTCAATCAAAGAAGATGGTGTACATGTGTGTCCATATTAACAAGCTTGTATGTTCCGTCCAAATAGAATTATCCTATTTATAGGCCACTCATCGGAGATGTTAAGACCACACTTTTCAAAAACCGATAAAAATGTTCCCGTATTTTGAACATCTAGTTGATGAGATACGTGAATCATGATAGATTTACATGTTCCGCTTTTAACCAAGTTATTTAGATTGTGTATATGCTTCTTAACGTGCTGTTTTATATCAGTTGCATCATTGCCATACACACATATTTTAAACATCAATCTCTCTCCTAAGTTAAAATAATGTGTTACACTCAGTGTCGTGTACGTTGATTGGTCGGAACTTTTAGTGCCCCAGAATTTATACCCGTCCATCATAAGAGGTATATTCTCAGGTAACAGACGATATGGACACCAATTGGGAACTATTCGTTCTCCAGGAAATAATTTCGAACACATGTCTTTAGATTCGAATATGTCCTTTAAGTCCTCTGATGTCAGTTCCTGCACTTTCGGTTGATCAGATTCAATTGCATTGGGTTTAAAATTTTCCACTTCTCCAATAATCTCCAAATATACCTGCGAACGTAAGAATGATCAAAAATAAAACTCGCAATTTAGAACTGTGGACACATCTATACAACCCAACAGTGAGGCTGCTGTCCCCACCGAAATTCCGAAATAAACAAAGTAAAGCCAACAGTGAGGCCGATATCCCAAAATAAATAAATGGCACATATTAAAGGGACAATACCGATTTGAACATGGTCTAAAAAATAAAAGTTAGAGTACGTATGAAATTTAAATGCCAAAATATACTATGCCAAAATATACTATGTTGACAGTATGTGCCAGTCATGAGCAGTGAAAACACTATTTTGGCATTGTTTGCGGGGTTAAACCTAAAAATCAAATTAATACACATATTGCACGATATTGTGATTGGGCGTGTGAAAGGTTATTCGGGGTTAACGACGTATTCAATAACTAATGAAGTCGTGTTGTTGAATCAATCGTGTTTTGATTTATAGACGCTTCAATTGGTGCTTTTATCATCTATCCCCGATTAACCTTTGACATGCCATGAAGGTGCAATGAATAGGCCTATACAACGTGTATCATGTTTAAGTCAGGGGGTGCCGTATTCAGACGTTTTTTAATGACTGTTACATATCGAGGGTTTAGAACACACTTGTGATAAGTCAAAATGCCTGATTTTGAGAAAATTGATATTTAAACTATTGATTTACTACCAAAATTTCATTTATTAATATATATTTTATCGATATGTTCAGACATTTTGAAATGAGCGATGGTATTGATTTATATACCAATAGAAAA
Organism: Patella pellucida; assembly: GCA_917208275.1. NCBI lineage: Eukaryota > Metazoa > Mollusca > Gastropoda > Patellidae > Patella > Patella pellucida. Next base: position 12,230,955 of record OU795040.1, read on the forward strand.
ATAATTACAAGCGCTTCATTTTAATAGAATATTTTTTTTGGGTTATTTTTGACTTATCACAATGATGTTCTATACCCTTGATATGTTAATATAAAATTTGTACACAACAGTAGTAATTACTGTGATAGTCAGGGGCGTTTTAAAGTTTATTATGGTGGAGGTGACATTATTTGGAGGGCCGTCATTCGCAAAGCGAGGGGGGTCAGTTGTAGAGGTTCTTCAGAAATTGTCACAGTATGGAAATATTCTTGGTGCTGTTTAACCTATTGGCATGTGTACAAGTTCTATACAGATAGAATGTTAAATAATCATAATATCTGTTAAAAAAAGTAAAAGGGGAGACGAAGTATATACAGGGGGGAAAAATTTCAACAACATTTTTTATATTGGCTATGGTTTTTAGTTTTGTGGTCATAATTCATATAATGATACCTACATTTCCAACAAATGTGAAATAGTCAAATGTAAATTCGACTCCTTCCTTATACTGGTTAGGGTTACAGGAGACCGAGGAGTCGTATCAAACATGAATGCCTGTATTCTTTAGATATACATGTAGCCTATTAATAAATACAGTAAGTCCGACAATAATAAATAACATATTTCTGATTTTATTGTCGTCTTTTATCACCGCAACTGGTTGTACGCCATTGTGAAAGTAGCCGAGGAAGACAGCAAGGGCGTCGATTGTTAGTTCGCGTACAACTTTAAAAACCGAATGTCAGTATGGTATTTCTCACATAATTGGTTATCGGTGACAACAGAGTAAACTGAAAGCGAGTAATCTCGACCCAAAAGTATAGTGTATAACCTGCTGACTGTCTTCACGCGTCTCTAGTCTTCCTAATAGTCATAAATGATAGTTTGTGGACGATTTACTACTCAGTGAGAATGCGTCACAAACAGAGTTCTCGTCTGTTATTATTAGTATAATGACTTCCTCATGTTGCGGCAGGTTCGTTTGTTTTTAAAAACACTGTTTTCCGTTCCAAAAAATACATAAGTAATTTTTTACCAGACAACCATGGTTCTATTTACCGAGACTAGATAATTTCTCTCGGTGTAAGGATATTATCGCTATGGATAAGTTCATACACTGTTGAGAAAATAGTCCCATTGGAGGGGCTTAGCAACAAATTGAGATTGATCAACTCGGCACTAAAAATTATTTGCGTAAGATATATAAACTATATTCACATATTCGGTTTATAATTAGCGATACACAGGTACAGTGGCAAGTGTTATGCTTCTCAAACTAATACCTCAAAAGTACCTCCGAGCGAAATCCCAGATTTTGGTACATGTAAAACAAAAACAAAAAGTGCCCGTGCGCGTGCCAGTAATATAAAAACTAAGAGTTCGCGCATAAAAATGCACCAACGTACCATACAGTTCACAATTATTGACCTTTATTTAATACATAGAAATAATATATTTACAGTTACTTTCTTCCAGGTTTATACTTTTAACAATATGTTTTATCTTACAGGATTTCCAGCTTGTCGATTCCCATACTTTTACTTCTTTTTCGGCGCTTATCCTGTTTTTCAGTTTAATTATACATTTTGGATATCTTCGTTTTCAGTACTTAACCAATTTTTTACAGTCTGGAGATATGTTTCACAATCCCCTATTGTCAGTTTATCGAATCAATATATTTACGCCCCCCCCCCACACACTTTACAGTCTAATATCAAGCTTTTTATATATTGTTCATTATTTTCTGTTCATTAAATTAATATATTTTATACATTTATTTGTAATGCTTAATTTATTAATATTGTTTATTTACACCTGTATCAGCGATCACTCTTGTTCTCTTTGTATTATTGTTTATCTATAGCTCAGGTTAACTGGTTTTCCATTACTATTGTAAAAATAGTTCCTCTATTGATACGACGATGTTTTCAAAGCCCTCCATCGGAGAAGTTAAAAACTGAAAAGTCGTAAACTAGTTCCTAACCTTAACCCTTTCCATCTCCGTATTGCTGCCTTCAGTTCTGTAAACGTTGAAAATTAAGCTTTGATTGCATTTGATTATCATCTTTGTTGCATATTCGGTATATATATTTGCCCATAATTCATATATGTGTAATATTGGTTTGATGAAGACAAGAGTATCCTCGTCGAAACGTATCAAACTCAGTAATTGTGTATCTATAAAATTGTACCTTGTGTTAATATGTTCAATTACTAAATGTCAATCAAAGAAGATGGTGTACATATGTGTCCATATTAACAAGCTTGTATGTTCCGTCCAAATAGAATTATCCTATTTATAGGCCACTCATCGGAGATGTTAAGACCACACTTTTCAAAAACCGATAAAAATGTTCCCGTATTTTGAACATCTAGTTGATGAGATACGTGAATCATGATAGATTTACATGTTCCGCTTTTAACCAAGTTATTTAGATTGTGTATATGCTTCTTAACGTGCTGTTTTATATCAGTTGCATCATTGCCATACACACATATTTTAAACATCAATCTCTCTCCTAAGTTAAAATAATGTGTTACACTCAGTGTCGTGTACGTTGATTGGTCGAAACTTTTAGTGCCCCAGAATTTATACCCGTCCATCATAAGAGGTATATTCTCAGGTAGCAGACGATATGGACACCAATTGGGAACTATTCGTTCTCCAGGAAATAATTTCGAACACATGTCTTTAGATTCGAATATGTCCTTTAAGTCCTCTGATGTCAGTTCCTGCACTTTCGGTTGATCAGATTCAATTGCATTGGGTTTAAAATTTTCCACTTCTCCAATAATCTCCAAATATACCTGCGAACGTAAGAATGATCAAAAATAAAACTCGCAATTTAGAACTGTGGACACATCTATACAACCCAACAGTGGGGCTGCTGTCCCCACCGAAATTCCCAAATAAACAAAGTAAAGCCAAGAGTGAGGCCGATATCCCAAAATAAATAAATGGCACATATTAAAGGGACAATACCGATTTGAACATGGTCTAAAAAATAAAAGTCCGAGTACGTATGAAATTTAAATGCCAAAATATAGAGGAGCGGTGTATTTACCGTTACCTAAAATTTCAGCTCAGAATATTGAGTCGTTTGGACGTGAATGTCCAAACTACTTATCCGGACACGTAACCTTTTTAAAATTTTGGGTCAATTTTGGGGTTGGGTGGCCTGATAATCGACTCCCGTTCCTTTAGACGTCTACAGTGAAAGGCCCATGTGCTGTACTTGATAACAAAAGGTAAATTTCACCTAACTACACATTTTCTTTTATAAAGTAAAATTCTGGTTTTATGCAGACACCTTAAACTACAGCTTAGGGCACCTGTCTCCGTATCCAGATGAGGACTGACGGGTTTAAGTTGACGTATAACAAATATTGAGTTAGTTGCTCGGCTTTGAGGTAAATGATTTTAAGGGGTTTTAATACAAAATTAAGCAGTTTTATTCTCCAAAATATTAAGGGATTGACCCTTTAATTAATCGCACATTTATTTTTTTTCAAACGCATCCATCAATCAAACTATACACCAAGTTCCATCACTCTTTATCATATAGAATCAAGATTATCTTGTCCCAAAGGATCGACCAATGAAATTGCTCAGCTCAGTCAAGATATTCACCTAATGAACATCTACATTAAGTTTAAACATTTTACCTCAATTAAAAGCAGAGTTGTTATGTTCAAAAGTCTTGACCAATCAAGTTGATTATCGCTTCCTAGTCGAAACCGTAAAATTATCGCCATCGAACTTAGACACAATAATGATATAACGAAACTATATTAATAGTTTTATTGCTCTCATTTCAGTATACCAAAGAATCAACCAAACAGATTGCTTATCTCTGCTTACCCTGGGGAGAAAATGCCCATCGAACTCCCGTCAAAGCAATGACCCAATGAACACCCACACCAAGTTTGAACATTCTACCCCAATTAGGAGAGTAGTGTTCCAAAGTCTCGACCAATCAAATTACACATCGCTCTGCTTACCCTGAGCAGAAAATGCTCATTATCGAACTTAGTCAAGGTATCGATGTAATGAAACTATATACCAAGTTTCATCACTCTGACTTAATTAAAACTGACGTTTTTGTGTCCCAAAGCATCAAAACAATCAATTTGCTTATCTATGTGTACCCTAAGCCGAAAGGCTGGGGACAATAAATGTAAAATGCACCCAAAATGTAAAGACGCCAATAGTTCATGTTTCCCAGCAACATTTGGACGTTAGGACTTCGAATTTTGTCTTAATGGTTTGGATTGTTCGTACTTGGTTTTATTTTATTAACTTTACAATTCCCATATGTAGGGTGCCCCGGACTTAAAAAAATCTCGAAAACTATTTGCAGTTATATAAACAACAACCCTAGATGACCATTTATTATAAACTATTAAGAAAGTGTACCTGCGTGCTATATTTCACAAGATATATCCATTCGAATGTCCGTTAAAATAGACTGCTTTCGTGTTTGGTCGGCGCCATATTTGTTTTGGTGTTGCAATGTTTGCGGAGTTATGTCCCCCTGGTTAAATAAAATTATTGATTTATTTTCCGATAAGAATGAACCAACACTACCATTCGGGTCCATTCGTTTAAATAGAAATTTCCGATCTGATGAAATCTGCTCAATGCTCCGATTGAATTTAAGATTTCCGATCATGCGCAACGCAGCTCAGTTTTGGAACTGCTATTCACGCGTAATTAATTTTAATATGTGCAGTCCAATTTAAATTTATTTAAGGTTTTGTAGATATATTTGACCAATCTATTTATATTTTCTGTATACCCATAGACACATAGGCCTATTTATATTGGTATTTATATGTGAATGTGTCATTTTTAAATTAATATTTGATGTCCCATTTAAAAAATAATGTTCGGAAAGTATGTGTATTGACAAAAGGTTTCATGGAGTAATTAGAGTATTAAATAAACAATGATAGACTATTTAAATCAATCTAACTGAAAAATATGCAATAGCTGATCAAGTTATGTACAGATTTGAGATGTATATTGACATTTTGAAGTTGGGTTTGAAAAAGTAAATACAAACTAGAAGATACATAATTAAGAACAAATTCAAATTCGGGCGGACGTTCCTTCTTGTAGGATAGCATTTACACAAGAATAAATATGCTGATTATATTAATATGCATTTCCTATAACTTTATAGGGACTGAAAGGATCGATAACATTAACAAAAACACATCTCATCGTGACCAACGCCCTCTGAATCAACATGTATGCCTGTATGTTAGATCTTCTTTCTTAACGGCATGTCGTCTATATTACAACACCCTGAACTCATATACATTTATGATGTACATTAGAACATCTGTCTTAGCAGATTTCTTTTTTATAAAACAGTCAATATTATCTTGTCAGCTATTATACGAAAGAAATACTAGTTTTCACAAAGATAAATAGGTTAAAAATTAAGGTAATCAGCGCAGGTGTACTCACTTTATCAAAATTCACTTTATCAAAAAAAGCATATAACTCAAATCTTACCCCAAAACACGATCTGTTGCGACAATTCACTAATCGATTGATAATAAATAATACAGTCATTATTTACCAAACACAGATATATAATTTAGAACTAATCTGTAATAAACATATATTCCAAATTGTAACCCTTGGGACGAAATAAAAAGTTGAGTTTTACTTAAAGTATCTCAAAGGTAATTTTTCAAACACGATATCAAAGCAGATCTACAGTAGTAGGCGTATTTTGTAAAATAAATTGCTATCCGAAAATTAACCGATTAGTTCAAAGAAAACAGTTATTAAATAATGAATTGTTAAAATACTCTGAGAAGTGTCGGAATGTCGTTCTGCTGGGACGTCTGGATTGACAAATAAAAATGGTTTTAAAAAAGAAGAATGAAGAAATTGAATTTTTTATAACCGGTAAAAAGGGGCATTGAAAGTTTCTTCCGGTTAGGTAGGATCAGGCATGTCAATTAATTTTTGTAAATTTTCTTTTAAAACTGGAATCGAGTGTTCCTTACCGGCGACAGTAAAATAAAATATAGACTTACTAGAAACTTGCTGATTTAAAACATACCTACGAAACCGGAGCTGTGCCTTCAGTGCCTCTTTCATTTCCCTATCCGTAAGTTGTAAGAGCCCATTTTCCATACACTCTTTACTTTTCCAAAGACCCGTCCCGACAATTTCTGTTGTTAGGCGTTCTTTTTTCCTAATCTCACGTTTTCCCTTTTCTATTAATTCATTCTTTTTCGCCAAAAGAACCGCTAGCTTTTTTTTTCGATTTCTTCCCGTCTTTGCCTAAATTTAGAAAGTTGATTTTTAGTAATCGTTTGAGCATCCATTAAGATCAAATTACGTTTATCAGGTGAAAGATTTTTTAGCCATTAATCAGATTTATTCATTTTATATAAAATGGACGCTTCGTTGCCAAAATACATTTCCTCAAATTTCTTCAATTCAGACGCACTTTTATCGGCCAAACCAGTTAGTAGATGAAGACCGCAAAAGAAATGATTTATATTTAGGTGAATTTTTCGCTCTGAATCTGATAAATGTGACCAGTTTTCTACTAATTTAGAGCAAATACTGCCTCTGTACTGTGTAAATAAAGTGTTGAAACGCTTTTCGGTGCTGGCTCTGTCTGACATTGTATTTTTAATTTCTTTTATTATTGATTCACTAATATCTCCAGCTACATCATCAAGATCTGCCAAAATTTCATCTAAAGTTTCAAGAGTAGTTTGCGCAGATTTATCAGCCATATTTCGAAGACCAATAATAATTGGCGTATGAGTCGAGTCAGCGGTTATTGCATATGTACCGAATTTGGAGCCAAATTTTGTAGTTTCGTCCGTATATAAAGTGGTATTTTTCGCTGACTTTAGGGTTTCCGAAACATGTTTTAAAGATACACCGACGCGCTCACATGATATTCTTTGAACTGTATTTTTTGTTGGAGTATAATTAGATTTGAGTCCCGCGACAGCCAAACATGTGGTTATAACCGCTTTGACGTTCCTATCTGAAACATTGAGGTTTTTTAGTTGCATGACCAAATTATGGCATTCTGAAGTGTATCTTCGATTTTCAACATCATACAGAATTACTTCTTCCCTACGAGGCTGGGACATACAGCTCTTTTTTCTATTTGCCAAAACTTTCTTATTGTTAGCCTTCGTGCGAATCAATTCTTTTGAGGTCTTCCTTCCTTAGTCGATTTGTTAAACTGAAAATTGTTTTTTTTATACCTATTGATCCTACTTGCTAAATTCCTATTTTTCCTATATAATTTCGTCAAAGTCGCATCGACAGATGTCTGTGTCTCTCTATTAATTAAATGAACCTTGCTGGTATCTGCCGATGGTGTCTCGTCCACTAACCCGGGGAAAAAGGGACTATCGAGATAATCGTCATATAATTTTAAAGCATTATTAGAATTATATTTATTTTTACCCAGCTTTCTAGTCTTTGTCTTCAGTCTGACCAGCCTACTTCGAATACTTGTGTCAGCAAACGTCGCGATGTCGTCATGTAAACTAGTAATTATAGACTGGTGCTCCGTATTGGTCGGAAATTTATTAATAATGCCTAGTACTAGCCTATTTGTAATTCTTGCGAAGGGAAGTTTAGTTATTGCACTGAGATCATATTGATCACCCAAACCAATGCTGGAAAGTAATTCATCGTTGGATGTCATGCCTGCTAAAATAACTTTTAGGAACCTTTAAACAATTAAAAGATAAATACGACTTTTATTCTTATCCCGACTAAAGCAGTATTAACGGAGATGTGAAATCGTCGAAACTAAACGAGAACACTCTGTAAATAAATAGCGAATTGAAAAATATAAACGACAATAATTTTCAGAATTTTGAACGTGGTTTGCGATCAAATATTATCTAAAGACAAACGCGTGATGACAGTAATTTTAACTATCGTTTATATACCATCTTATGTTGTGACAATACTGCGTGCATAACCATATATAGTGACATTCGCTGCGGTGAATTACGCGCACGTGCAGCCCGGCGCTGTTTTAAGTGTTTCGTCATCATTCAGAAATTTGTCTTTGCAGAGTCAACAACTCGTCAGGTAAGACAACATTCGTTAGCCAATAAATTTGACTGCACGGGGCACTCTACCATATGTATAAGCTACGGTATTTGTAGGCACGTGAATAGTAGCGTTCAGTCAAAGCTTGAGACATCGTGACCTCCACGGAAAACTTAAATTTGATAGCGAACTCTGAAACTTTGCAATTCGATTAGACATTTTAGCTGGAAAGCGCGAGACTAGGTATTCGCGATGATCGAGGAATCTGGTCGGCCCTCAAGCTGTGTGGAAATATGCGGGGTAGTGCGTGAAGACCTTTAAAAAATGTAAAAAATTAGAGCGAAATCGAACCATCTACGGAAGATGCCAATAGTTAGGCAATGTCATAATAAAATTTCATAAGCAAATAAATACCTAGACCAATTAATTGTACGAGCACATGTCACCGTCGGACCACGTGGCGTCCTTACTGTGCTTCTATGACCTTACGGCGACCAGAAAATCCACTAGGTCGCTGGCAAACATGAACATAATGTGAGGAAATGTCCCCCCAAAGAGTCGCGTTCTTACCATGGCATGGCGATTATACGGGAAAAATGAATTTAGTTGAATATATATTGAGCATGTACTTTAAAGACTTGCCCTTTCTAAAATCTGTGTAAATTTCCGTTTAATTCTTTCACCATTCACTCCGTTATTAACATTATTGGTTGTCATTGTTTCGTACTTTACTGACGTCACATGTTTGTATGAATCGTAGACATATTTCAACATGGCTCCTAAAATACCCTGGCCTTGGTAACTCTCTTTAACACGTGCTGCCGCAGTGGCAATAGTTGCGCCGCCGTCTACCAGCCTATCTCCATGAAATGCAACCTTTAAAAAAACACAAATTAAACATGCGTTATAGTGCAAGAGCTACATCTGCCTTTTGCAGGTCTTTCTTTAGGTCTGAAATCTTATCTAAATTATCAATTAGACATTAAAACTTATCTAGACTATAATCAACTCTCGATGTCAAGGGTAGCCTTCGATATGACTGGATTTGGATCATATATGCTGCTAACGCTCATTGATAATTAAATCAAAACAGTGGATAACCGAAACGATGCTTTTTAACATACTAATTTTAGTAATGATGAACGAGGCTAGACGGAAATGTACAAAGCTGATATCTCGGTTCATAGTGGATCAATTTGACTGAAATGTTCAACAAATTACTTTTACATTATCTAGTTTTTAACTATTATAGTGAGAACTGTCAGTTCTTCATCTAATATCCCTGAATGTATCTTTAATAGTTAGTGCAGGGGAACTGCGCCACATATGATTTACATAAAGGACAAATATAACGACAAGACATCATACTCCGAAACAGCAAACAAAACAAACAAAAAAACAATTCAAAAAAGAGTGAATGCATCCGGGGCTAGCCGTAAGCGTCCACGGTTTCCCACCATATCACGTCTGATCTCGAAATATGATAACAGCCGAGCAGAGAACCAGGATTTATAGCCGACGTGTCTAAGCAACAAAGGGGAGTATCTGTCCATACGATACAAATAAAAAAAGACTTTTGTTAGTTATCGTAAATCATGCAAAACTACGGTAGCCTTTAAGTGCCATATACGTTGATTTATACCTTTTTTGTAATATACCTGATATGAGAAATCATAGTGAAGCCTACGATAAACTTTATACCGCGGCGAAAACTTTATTTCGCAGAGAACATGTTTACACCATGCAGATAACTTTATACAGTGGAGAAAGGTTTTCACCGCGATTTCCCTTTAATTTCACGAAAAGGGGAATACATCAACTCATGTCTCTAAAATGTCACCGTACGAAACAATGTGGAATGTAAGAGTGTGCCTTGTGGTTATACTGTCCAGCATGACCATACACAGATGAGCATATTGTAGTGCTAGACGTTTGGCCGTCTTACATGTGGGGCGATGGTTTATGGTCATGCCATACGTTATACTTACAATTTCACCATCTATTTCACCAACATAGCAGTTAAACCTGTTTAAATATTTGCCATACAATGCAGGGAGATAATCCCGCCCATGGTACAATTTTCCAATGTCCATAACACCCTGATAATCTTCTAACGTAGCTTTTCTTATGACCAGTCTGTCCGCCATGTTGATTTAATACCACTGTCAACAGAATATAAATGTGAAAGGCTTGGCATCTTTTGATCATGTTTAAATTGTTTGTTTCTATTACCAATTATGTGGTTCTAAGGCACACTGCAACTCCTTTTTTGCCATATGTTGTGTTTACGTTAATAACCAATTACGAATTGCAAACTAGCATGCTGTGTTACTGCAAAGACACGAGTTACCTACTAGCATGCCATTTTTATGGCCATAAAAAGTTACGGAGCTAGTATTTTATGTACATGAGAATAGCGAGTTACCGATATATATATATATATATATATATATATATACCAGGGGTCAGGCGATAACGAGTTATCATGAATACGGCAATTTGTAACTTTCACATCTGTACAAAGACGTCATCGATTCGTGTGTTCTTGTGACGTCAACCGAATTGGAGTATTTGGCTAGTGAAGAACGTTACGCACCTGTAAACATAATTGTTTTCCACAGTTTTTAGGCCGATATTGTCGTGTGTACCGTAATAATAAAATAAAGTTGTTATCGTCTGGACAATCGTAATACAACTATATTTTTATACCCCAACAAATGTTTTGACCACTAGATTGAGTCAACAATATTTCCCGCGCGTGTTCACCACAGGCAGGGGCGACATGAAAAATATAGGTCCGCATAAAAATGTGGATGTATACAAATATGACACTGTAGGCACCTTTATTAAAATAAACTAGCCATTTACTTAAGATGATCGCCAATTAATTGAAATATTGTAAAATAGTACAATTTATTGATCAGAATAAAGTTTGGGACATATTATTCAGTTACAACAAGAGGGGAATCGGGGCTTTAAGTTAAATGTGTTTGCGTTTAGTTAAATCTGCCTACTGTCTGTTCCAGGTAATAATATGACTCGAAAATTGCTTGTCATTTCTTCAAATTTTAATTAAAATGACTAAAACTTCGCAAAATACCTGGAATGGTGACCCCGTTGCTTTCTGTCTTGTGAGAACTAAGTTTAGGTCAAGTTTTATAGCCTCACTATAAAAATCGAAGTTTGTTGACATCTTACTTCTTGAAACAGCCATGTTTGGCCTAGTTATCTGGGCGAGCCTAAGTGCACAAGGGGTGCTGGGTTTGCTTGAAGTCGTGTCACCCTACTTTGATGTATTGGTGGTCATTTCGGCTGAGTAGAATATAACTCTTATTAAAAAAGAGTTATTTAATGAATCTCAGTCTACGGTTGTTTGTCCCACTATAATAGTAATAATAATAATAATCGCGTCATTTTACAAGGGTAGCAAATTAGGCCTGAGACCTTTTTCTAATTTGCCCCTTGGCACAGATCGTGCGAATGATTTCGATCATTACTGCAGGAAGAAACCGAAGAACTCGGGGGAAACCTGCCTGATTGGACGGGAGACCGAATATCCCTCTCACTTACAACGATAAAGTTAATGCCCTGAGTTGGTATTGAACCTTCGTTGCATTGGTGAGAAGCCGCCTCCCTATCGCCACGGCTATCGGACCAGCTAATAGTTAAATGCTCTCCGTTCGAAAGTTGTAATTTTTTTATGTCGATATAAGCCATATGCATATTTTAACCCGCTTATGTAATTAACAGTGCAGAATATTAAAATCTGTTGATTTATATGATATAATTTTTCAAAGAATGACGTCATATTTAGTGACCAATTAGTTACATCTAAGGAGTATTCACAGAATACTGCAATTGTTTTCTTTAATGGCCCACAAAATTTCCGATTTCCCGGACATGTCACAAATTTGAAATGATCTATGGATTTCCGTTTGCTCGAATAAAACTATGACTTTAAAGCTACAATTTCATTTTTTTTTTAAATTATTAAAATAAAGCAGTAAAATAGATTGTATCCATAAATAGTCCTGTCTTGTTAAATAATCCTATAATTCGCTAATGCCATCTGATAAATTGGCAAAAGTTCCATTTTCAAATTCAAACGTTGAAAGATAGCTATTCCATGGAGGGAATAGAAAAGCAAGGGAGGTAATTGTGTTATTTTTTTCTGTGCCAATGATTTTTAAGGGTGAAAAATAATGCCCATGATCATATAATAGTGAGTTGATAACCTATTGAGCAAAAAAAAATAAATTGATTATGTTTTGACTTTCTCAGAAAATATGAAATTCTCGCTTTAAACGATATTGATAAGTATTTCCAAATGCGAAATATGTAATAATTGCGTTTAATTAAAACTTATTTCATCTCATTTCGCTTTGTATATTGTCAAAACTTACCTATTTAGTTGATCTTAACTTATCCAGAAGTAACTCTTCCCAATGGCAATATGTGTAGTATACAATGTCCGTGGTCACGAGTCTCGACCTAGATTGTAATCGCTATTTACTTACTATAAATTTGACAAGTCACTATGGCCGACCTGTATTGTTAAGGGTTATAACCGATTACGACTGGGAGATAAAAATAGAGGAAGTAGGTCATAGGATCACTTTCTTGCCTGAATAAATATTCAATAAATATTGACTATTATTCTACGTCGTTGAGAACTGTAAGAAAGAAATAGTCTAAATTTTCGTACAGCAATCACATACGAAAATTTATATTATTTCTTTTAAAATGTTGTGATCACGTTATTTCTGTTCTTAATACATTAAGAATGAACCCAAGTAACTTCGATGTGATATATTAAACGTAGATAATTCAAAAATTATTTACTGTAAATTACAAGAAAGAGAGAGATCCGATCCGTTCTAAACCATAGCTCACTCTATTTTTGAAATGTAGTAGTAGTAGTATTCTGGTGATTAACGTCTGCTTCCACACAAGTGATATCGTAGATAAGAAATAGAAGAGCCGAAGCGGCTTCTTGTTTTTAGAATACGATTTTGCAATCTTTCTGTTTTCGGCCTTAGGCCATGGATTGGGTTTTGTGAGAAGTTCTTCCATTTATTTAATAAAAAAAAACCCATATCGTTTGGTAGATGTCTTCGTTGTGGAATTACTGTTGAGGTGTCCGGTCCGTCTTGTCGTGACCCCCCCTTTTAACAAACCCCTTTTATTAGTTAGTGCAGGGGGGCTGCGCCACATATGATTTACATAAAGGATAAATTGAAATATAACGATAAGACATCATACTCCGAAACAACAAATCAAAAAAGAGTGGATGGATGCCGTCCACTGCGCTGTACAGTCCCGGGTAACACAGCAGACTTCACTCAAAATTGAGAATGACCAGGAAAAACATTATGTGATGTCAGCATGAGTCACGGTCTGCCATATGCTACAAGAAATACAAATGCAAGCATACTGTAGGAAAATTTCGACTATACAAGTAATCACATCGGTGAAATGTATATAAAAAAAAGAAAAAAAAAGGTGGTCTAAAACATTAAAGAAGTGTTTAAATATTCAATAAAATAGATGTATAGTGAATGTATTGAGGGAACATATTCCACCCGTCACAAGAATAACGCACAAACAAAACCGAATATAAAAAAGCAAAGGAAATGCAGACTGCCTCAGAAGACTTGGTAACTGTTTCTATATCGAAATAGTGTTTAGGTGCCGAGCCCGTCTGGCCGTAACTCCCCCTTACTCCACTATCCTAACTTGGTAGATGTCATCTAGTAGTACCCCATGTTCCTGAAGCAACGACCGCGAGTTTTACAACATCTAACCGTTGCTCCAACACTGGGCAATTCTTGAACTTTTACGATTGTTGTGTATACACGTGACTAATTAGCATTGTCCAATCAAAGGTCGTGACACTCACCATAGATCGTATATAATATGGATAACTGACTCTGCAGTATCATTGGACGATGAATTATGTTGTACATCGCATGCGCGAAGTTGACTAACTGTTAGTTAATTCCGGTAGAAGGTCTGGCTATTGTTTTATAAAGCAGTGTCATACGAGCTGATATTAGATTATTCTTTTGTAATAATTGTACTTAAGGTAACGACTAAAAATATTTGAGACAACTTTCCTATGTAAGCGATCTTATTCTACAGATGAAGAAATAACAGAAGCGGAATTAGAGAGTGACACATCACTAAAAGGTGTCTTGGAATCAAAGTTCAAAATCATATTATGTCACCCAGAGGCTTTACTCAACACTGATGGTGGTAAAATGATATTGTCACGTGTTTCATTCAGAGCAAATGTGGTAGCCATTGCTATTGATGAATGTTACATTGTTGAAAAGTGGTAAGAAGATTAATTTTGATTAAACTTTTATGCTCATTCAGAATGTTTGTAAGACAATGTTGAGTAACAACATAAACGTATCATACTAGTAGGATATTTTTTCATCATTTTAAAATGTGGGCATCATCAATAAAGAATAACAGAAAGATTAACAAATACTACCGAGCCATCCAATATTAACCATAACTTGTATCAGCATATTAAAGTTAATTTAGAAAATAAAACCCCTAGATGGCCTGCCTTGGCTGCATCCCTTGTCTCAAAGATCCCTTGACAGTTGGAATTCGATATAACAGTAGGCCATAGCGCCGCTGTCCGGGCAAAATGTGTCTCACAATTAACTGTATATGGCGTATGTTCGTCTTCATTAGCCCAGTTCGGTGCAGAACAGGACGTTAAACCCGGTTCCATTTCATTTCATATTTGAATGAACAATAACAAACTCATGATACATGTATTTCTTTTAGACGTATAAATCTGTAAAATGTAATTTATTTTTATCTTTTGCAGGGGCAGTGAGTTCCGTAAGTCCTTTTCAAATTTAAAGACAATGCCCGCATTTTTTCCTGAACAGAAAATCGTGGCGTTAAGTGGTACTTTAACATGTGCTCAAATTAAAAAATTTCCGAGTATATTAGGACTAAGAACACCAACAATCGCACAGGAAAGTCCTGACAGATCAAAAATCTTCCTATCCGTTCAAAGCAAAGCGGTAGAGCGGGATGTTCAATCAATCTATGAAAGTATATATATTGAAGAATGTGATCACCTGTATGCATTAAAATCTGACTACCCCGTCACATTAATGTTTATACCACTGTTTTATATGAGCCAAGCAGCAGCCTACTTGATATCCCTGTTTGGTAAACAAGACATTTCTAATTCTTTGTTCTCCATCTTATACCCCAATCAAGACAAGGAGGTAATAGATACAACGATCAAGTCTTTCAAAACTGTGAATCCCAGTATCAGTTGCCGGCATGGGATTTGATCCAATGTGTGTTGTACGCGCATTTCATGCCACCAAGGAGTGTGTCTCAATATTTGCAGGAAATTGGGCGATCAGGACGACAAGGTCAACCATCTCAAGCCATTTTATTTTATAATAACCATGACATTTCCAAAAATCTTCATAGATTACTGTGAGAATATGGACAATGAATGCTTGAGGGAACTTTTGCTAACAGTGTTTGGATTGATAAAGACAATAATATTCTTAGTTGCAAGTGTTGTTCTGTTTGAAAGACTACATGCCAATGTGAAGACTGTTCTTTGAAGGAAATAATCATAAATATATAATCAATCATATTGAATGTTTTAATTCAGAAACAAATGTAGTTTTTAGAGGTAAAAGTTACTATGAATATCATTAGTACATGTACTTATAATATCATGCTAGCTATTTTTCGTACAAATAGATTTTGCATGGGTATGCTTTCAACAACATGCATTTATTCATTTTTATCAGAACTGATATAAGTACTTTAGTTATTTAAGTACCTTAGTAAATATTGCTGTTTTTATCTCTGATTGATGTGTATTATAAAGTTAATGATACATGTATGTGCATTATACTAATACGCCGATTTATATTATGGTGCTATAATAGATAAAAGTGTACACATAAAAATCATAAATAATTATTTTAAATTTGCAGTTTGCTAACAATGTTTCTACAAATTGATGCAAATGGTACTGTGTGATCAAAGAATGACAAATACATATATATATATATAGTTTTTTTAAACGTTCTATTAAGCTCATCAGCATATGTGAACTAATGTGCAATTAGAAAAGTACAAACTAGTAGATCTAGTGTACAGTATAAACTACCGGTAATACATTTATATATAGCTGTTACGAAGTTTGTATAATTTTTCTAAGAAATATAATATAATAAAGCTTCTGTTATTTGTTGTATATAGCTGCTTATTTTTAAAGACTACTATAAACTGTACCATAGACGACCATTCATATACACCGAATTCCTTTCTGAATTTTGATTTTTCACACCCACCCATCCCTGTAAAACATCTCTACCACTCGGCCATACTAGGGATCTTCACCATGAGCTACAAGAATCCTAAACACCCTATCAAACCAAGACCTCCACCGTGAGCAGCATCGTGTGTCCAATTTACAAGCTCACTGATCAACATAGCCAAAGCAAACATACCTTGCAAAATAGTGACAATTAGGCAACATGATAAACCCTGGATGAACGGCGCAATAAGACGCATGAAAAAGAAAAAAAAAGGTTGCACAAAAAAGCGTTAAATAGAAATTCAGACTCTGATTGGCAAAATTTCCGGAAAATTAGAAATGAATATATAGACTTAATTAGAAAAAGCAATAATGATTACTTTGACAAAATAGACAAACAAATTAGTGACACAGAAAACTTTGGAACAAAAACATGTTGGAAACTTATTAATTCATATACTAAAACACACGCTGCTTCTACAAACGAACCCCCTCCATTAACAGTCAATGGTATTACGTTGTTTACTCAATCAGAAAAAGCAAATGCCTTAAACTCATTCTTTATTAAACAATCACAACTAGATAGCACTAATGCTTGATATGAACTCTTACAGCATCGACAAAATTGTACCAAATCCAGAGGTAGTTAAAGACATAATAGACAGCCTTGATATCACAAAAGCCTCAGGACCCGACGAAATAAACACGAGAATCCTAATGTAGATCTAATGATTTTAAATTATCATTAGATCTACACATTGTACCAAAAATTTGCAAATTTGCAAACGTGGTCGCTATATTCAAAAAAGGTTCTCCAAACGATTGTAGTAATTGTAGACCTATCTCCCTTTTAAGTATAATAGTAGGGTGCCCTGGACTTAAAAAAATCTCGAAAACTATTTGCTGTTATGACACTATATTTATATAAACAACAACCCTAGATGGCCATTTATTATAAACTGTCAAGAAAGTGTTCCTGCTTAATATTTCACAAGATATATCCATTCGAATGTCCGTTAAAATAGACTGCTTTTGTGTTTGGTCGGCGCCATATTGGTTTTGGGTTATGCCACACAGGATTTTTTCAGCAGGTTCTGTAACTTTCCCAACATCTTTGGGAGACAGTCAGCTACCTCTGGAAGAAAGTCAGCTGTCAGCCATAGCATGCATCTTCGTACTCTTTGACCATCATTCTTGCTGGTTCATTGCCTTTTCTTGCGTTGTATAGTGTGATTCTCGAAACCATAAGAGACAAAAAATATCCATTGACTGTTTTTCTATTCTTGTCCACGGAAACTTGGTGGCATTTGTACCTACACCAGACAACATTCCTCCTGATTTTTATTTATAGGCAACTTTTAATGGTCTCTGAATAATAATCTTTTAATAGTACGGAATATAACGGCATCGCCAAATAATTTGATGCCATGTTTTTCATTATTCGATGATTCACTACCGGCTGTTCTTGAAATTGAATCCAAAGAATCTCTGAGCTTATTCAAGTATTGTCTTTCAAACACCGATTCAACACAAACATCTTCCGAACATGTATGTCTTTCTTGGTATTAAGTACTAAATCAACATTAGATTCCTCGTCGGTTTCGAATAATATACAATACATTCAAACCCCATCTTTCATCACATAAGTAGTGTTCTAGTCATTAATTTGTAACATTTCAGGGTTTCCTGCACTCCATTTTCAAGCTTGACTGCTGGTTTGGAACCAACAATTTCGGCAATTGCAGTCAAAACACAGCTTAAGTATATTACCCCCAGTTTCCATGAAATTGGCCAAACACACCGCCATGTATCGAGACTACAGTGTGGGGGCTAGAATGTGTGTCCTTCGGGTTAAGCCGCCTTTAAACTTGTAACTAGCACATTCTTTACGCACTCAGAACACGCAATTCAAAAAAATCGAAAATATACTGGATCTGATCAATCTCGCCAACTGTGGAGCTAGTTCCATTGCGCTAGTGGGCACACTTTACGATATTTTTTTTTACTCTTATGGGGATCACCATCTTCACCACCCTTCTTGGATACACAGCTGCCAGCTGCAGGCAGATATTCGGGACTTTTGTCAAACGGAGCTTTCCCATCCGTATCGGCAAGTGATACGTTGTGTTTAAATTAGTGGCTTAGCGGGGGTGAGTTTTATAATAACTAGTTAAGAAAACCTTATGTCCCCACCCTCCCGTGTTTCAAGATAAGGTTTTGTCCCATTCTCTTCAACTTTGCACATCCCGTCGTAAATCACTCCCGCTAAGATTACACAAAATTGACAAGTTTTCATCAAAACAACGATTGATTATTGTTATTTATAATATTTCCGCCATACCCAACTACAAATAAAGCATTTCATCCTACCTGAAACGGATACAAATCGTCGTATTTTAAATCAAGCCGTTACTAAGACCGCCATCTTTTTAAACGACATTTTTGACGGCTGTCGTGAAGGCAAGGCGAAATATGTGGCTTTTTAACAGTCAATCAAAAAGGCAATTTTTGACCTGATAATAAATGGCAACCGTCAGGATATGGTCAAAGGGGCGTGTACTAAAGGGACATGAAGTGTTTGCGCATGTGCTAAGGAGTGTAACTATGAAAGAATTTTGACTGCGAAAAATGTCGAACAATAACAACGCTTTATTACTTTAAACGCGAATATATAGAGTAAGGCGATAGTTGTGCCACTACATTTGCCTCTGTAAGTTTAATTAGTCATAATAGCTTAAACTAATGTTATTTTAAAGATGTATTAATTCAAAAATTTGGAACGTTAAACTGAAGGCTTCCAATCGTAGCTAAAAATATATCTCGACATTTTTAGATACGTTCTCGTAGCTATATAATAACATGATCACCATCAGTACTAGTCAAGTGCCAAGCCTATAAATTACTTGGGGAGTGACATCGCTCGACAGTCGCTGGGCTATTAAAAAAAAGCGAATCTTATTAAAAACATTCAACTTAGACTGCTGTTTGGTTTCACTAATGTATCATTTCAGAAGGTTTATATCCCTTTACAGTATTATAAAATCATTTACAGATTTGCAAGGTGCATTCCATAAGATCAACCAGCATTCAGACAGACAGGAAAAATATTAAAATTCCAAGGAAAAACTCACAAAAATTATGATTAAATTCCAGTTTTTTATAATCACATCAAATACACCATCGTGCTCTAGGATACATATAGATTCATAAAAAGACGACGACGTCATACGGTCCTATTCCGTATGAAAGATGTTCGATGCGTGCGCTGTTACACGTATGAGAAATACACACACATTGATGATGTACGCAAATTCGATACGGACCAGAAGTTTTAGGGATGTTCTCATCCAGCTCAAAATATTGATTAAGGGGTTTAAGGCTAGGGGATTATGGTCTGTAGCTGAAATGTGTTCACCTATTTAGATAAA
Source organism: Patella pellucida (assembly GCA_917208275.1). Classification (NCBI taxonomy): domain Eukaryota; kingdom Metazoa; phylum Mollusca; class Gastropoda; family Patellidae; genus Patella; species Patella pellucida. Next base: position 12,250,744 of record OU795040.1, read on the forward strand.
CCGTTTAATAAGTACATGTGAACTGTGTTTAATAAGTGTCATGTGAACTGTGATTTTTTACAAATTAGAACATAACCTCATTTTTCTTCCAATCAGATACCTTTAAAATGACCATGTGACACTGTTCTATTTCATGAAGAATGAAGTTATCTTAAGTACTTGCCATTGGCTGTAGAAAACCACAGCTCAGGTCATGGTATGTGATCGCTAATTGAGATTAACACAGTAAGCTAACTACACGGTCTGCTGATTTAGGGTGAGCTAAATAAAGGATAAAGACAACAACATTTAATATAATTTAATTGTGGTTATATCTTAATATTATTTACAATATAATTTACATGCATTATATTTCGACCGTTACAGTTTTATCTTTTTTTCGCAAAACTACTTTATTTACACAATCTGGAATTATTATTTCGAGAGTGTTATTAGCACTTGAAGGCACATCTTGGTTTACGCAAGTTTTCAACTTCTTAATTTCCTGAATTTCGTCATTATCTTCTTGTGTACCGGTAGTTTTAATGTCATTTATTTCAGGCGGCCGCAAAGACTTGCTAACACTATCTTTAATAGAAAATAACTCTCTTTGGTATTTCTGGACAGCGTTGCTTCTATGGGCACTCCTTGACGTCACAGCCTTATCCGAAAAACCATCATTGTACAAAGTTGTGCAACAAGTTACCCGACCAGAGTGGTTTGATCTTGTTCGACCCTCAATACTAAGTCCAGCTTGTTGATAAAATTTTTTAAACATTTGAGAAAGTTTATTTAAAGTTATATTGGCAGCACTAAACCTGGGATGTTGACTTTCATCAGTTACGGTTGTGGTCAGTGTTTTTTTTTATATAGAAATCCTTTACGGGGAATAAGCGATAGATAATAATTATACATGTTCACCAAACAACGCTCATTATCTGGCTGTTCATAGTGTTCAATTGGTGTAATTGTCACATTTTTTCGTTTTAATCCACCTTGCGAGTTTTTTTGTATCCTAGGAGTGAATCTTATAAATTTTCTCTTGTTTTTTTTTGATCAGTCAAAATTTCAAATTGTTCAGCTTCAACACACTTATGTTGCTCCATACCTCTAAATGCAAAGGCTTTTCCATTATAGAAAAATATCGCGTTACTCACCCCTTCTGTTGTGTTCATAGAAAAAACACCCTTATCCCACATTACTTTTTCCTCTTCTGGAAGCACTGGTGCACATTATTTCTGTTACAATCATTTTTGATATACCTTTGTAATCCCGAAACAATTTGAACAAGAGTGTTTGGTGGATAATTTGTCGCATCTTTACGCCTTATCTCAACAATAAATCTTTGCAGCCAAAATTGTAATTCTTCATCATTTAATGTATTAATGTCCGTAGGAATTAATTTTCCTTTCTCAAAATATGTCTCTGGCTTAGAGTTCCTATTATCAACCCAGTCCTTCCATAAATTTAACGCCAATTTGTTGTTGTTTCTGGTCTTGATTGGAACTGAACATTTTTGTATATTTTCTAAATCTGCCTGCTTCACAGGACTAGAAAAACGTCCTTTATTATCACGAGTCACACATGGCATATCCACTAGTTGTTGCGTTGGAATATCCATCACTTGCGATAGGCTAATTAGTTCATCATCTGATGGAAACGATGTCCAGTCGACAGCAAAATCATCCATATTGAATTACATTTACTATAGTGACTATAAAATTACTACTGAATGAATGAAGGAACAAAAAAAGATTAAAGTTGTACTCATTAACGATCAAAAGTTACTTGTAATCACCTTTAATCTCTTAATCTCATGACTTATACAGGTGACATTGAATGACTCCACCCAATTGTCAATCACTCTATGACCACACCTACAAATTATTCATATTTCAATTAGTTTTCCCCAAAAATTTTATGAAATATAAATAATACAAATATCATACTATATTTTGTATAAGTTTTGAAAGTAGAGATCATGTTCTAAGTGAGTTAGAACCCATATAGAAAATTCTTCATGGTTTAGAAAGGGCTAAGAATTTTCTATATGGGTTCTAACTCTTACGTAATACATCAATGAATTTGGTTCAATTTAAACCTATTTAAGGAAGTGACATATTCAGTTGATATGGAAAAATGGCAAATGTAAATGTAAATTAAAAGTGGTAAAATAAAAATGTTTTACTATAATGTTGAATAAAACATTATCAAGTGTTTTTGTTTTACTATTAGGTTTAACCTAAACAGTGCCCAATGTGAAACAGACTACAGCTAATCCTTCTTTAGAAATTCCAATAAACACCTTAGTCACGCTAACATGATTATTTAAGTTTTGAGCTGGGTGAGAATGAACCGAGTTTTACACTTGACAAAAGACTCTAGTATTAAGTTCGATGCGTGCGCCGTTACACGTATGAGAAATACACACACATTGATGATGTCGTACGCAAATTTGATACGGACTAGGAATTTTACACTTGACAAAAGTCTCTAGTATTAACCCTTCCACTGCGTCTACCCGGTAGTACCGGGTTTTAAAAAATGTCGTCAAAATGCACGTACTCGGTATTTCCGGGTACTCGGTATAGCCCTCACTAAAATTAGCACTGTAGCTGCAAGTGCCATATATTGTATTTTCTATAGACTTGAACATATTTCCGCGTGTTTCAAAGCGGCAAACCGTAAAATGGTGGATTTATTTTCGTTCTTGATATCTGAATATTATCTCCTTTTAAGTTACCAGCTTAAATGAATTATGTCCCTTTTCGCAATACTATATTAAAGAAAGTCGTTATGGGACTGCACCCCATACTACGCATCTGCCAGGAATTATTTTGATATTACCAGAAATGCAAAAAAATGTTTCTAGTAGTCCAAATGGGAAGCAAATATACAAATAAGTGGTGCCCATAACATATGCCCCGTGTTCTCAACAGCTTGGCAGACAGTCTAAATAAATTACTATTTTATAATATAAAAGTAATTCTAATCAGATTAATTCCAATCCATTATTATTACAATCAATTTAATATATTATAATCCTAAATTGATGTAAACAAACTGACAACCAATTTACTATAATTATTATAATCCTAAATTGATTTTTTTTTTTAAAATGACAATCAATTTATTTTTAAAAATTACAATTTTATATGTTGCATTCATTATGTGTTTTTATAACGATATTGCTGATTTTAAAATTATCTTATTTTCCGTTCAAATAAAATATTTCTATTTAAAGCAAACTCGTTGTTAATTTTGAGACCAATTTTTCGAAAACCCGATAAAAATGATGTATCTTGACAATCTAACGGATGAGTTACGTGAATGACTATAGATGTACATGTTCCGTTCCTGACCAACAGATTCAGGTTTTGAATATGTTTTAGCGCGTGTTGTTGTATATCAATTGCATCATTTCCATAAATACAAAGATTGAACTTTAATCCTGTTCCTAAGATATATTTGTGTGTAACAGTTAGTGTCTTGTATGTTGATTGATCGGCACTTTTGGTACCCCAGAATTTAAACCCGTCCATCATTTGAGGTATATTCTGAGGTAGCAGACGGAATGGATAGCCACTAGGTAATATTCTTTCCCCGGGAAATAATTTGGAACACATGACTTTAGATTTGAATATTTTCTTTAAATCCCCAGATGTCAGTTCTTGAACATTAGTTTCATCAGATGCAATGGTATGTGCTTTTAATACTTCTACATCCCCGGTCATCTCCAACCGTACCTGAAAAAAGAGGAAATGATAAAAAGTAAAACATGTATTTCTGGTTTGATCTAAACCTTAATACCACATGCATACTTCGTCGAGGGCGCGAGATGTAAACACAGCTAGCGCTAACTAGGATTAGGGAAAGGGAATGAGAGACCGTCTTTGGGACAAACAATTAGCAATTTGAGCGACATACGTCTCAGTGTCCCCTAGAAATGAACATTGTTGACATCATTCCAATCCCTACACCAACATCCATATACTCCATTACACAGACAACCGATCGCTTCCAAAGAACCCTTTCGTTGACTTTACTTTTTTAGGAACAAAGGCGGCAGAGGAAAAAAACAAACATTCACATAAACCACCTAATAAGTCATTATCACCAGCCATCCTAAAAACAGAGAGAGAGATAGATGTGGTTTTAACGTCCACTCGACACAAACTAGGTCATTGTGGGACTAACGTATGGTTTTCAATTTTAATAATTCGCTTGCGCGTAGGGGTCTATAGCAGTGGGGGAAAACCGGAGTGCCCGAAGGAAACCCACAAGATTGAGAAGGCGCCCCTATCTCCATGTCACATACCCTTACACTAGGGCTCGGAACCACAGCCACAAGCCTGAAATAACCTCCCTCTATCCACAATCACAAAACCAAATCTCGAACGAGCAAACAGCATTCAATATCATCAAACAGAAACATAATTATTATGAAAGCGGCAAATGCTCGTGTTGTGTAATAATGAATCGCACAGTCTATATCTCTGAGGCAGAAAAACAATTAAATAATCCTAACCATTACACTAAATTAGACCAACCCATCTTTTAGGACACTGCAACGTAAATAAACCAAATCTTAGTCAATACAACTTTAGTCAATAAAATCAACTTTTCCCGGGACAGTTTGGAAAAAAACAGTTTTAAAAATTCCAATCCTTAGTAGAAAACATGTTAGGGTGGCTCTTACCCGGCAACCTCAAATGTATTCTTTTATTTTCGAGAAACCAGAATACCACAAGCGAAACCGTTGCATGTATTTAAAAAAAAAACTTAAGAAATATCACGAACCAAATTTTTATCATTCTAGGCCAGTCCTTGTGTGGAGACTTAAGTTCTTAAACCTACCCCCCCCCCCCCCCCCCAATCCCAACCCTCGGCAACAATTTCGTGTCCTAACTTTGTTTACATCCCCTGACCTTGACCAAATCTGCAGCTGGCCCTATTATTTAGATCTGACATGTAAACGTTGAATACAACCACAATAAACACATGCAAGTTCACTATCTAAAAGTATTCACAACAAGGAAATGCACATATTCTGCATAATTTTTTCAGGGTTCGGTATTCGAAATTTGTAAGATTCAAATTGAACACATTATTTTGGCACACTTATATTTAAAAATATCTCGGAACTATCAAAAACGAAAATTGCAGAGCTGATCATTTGCTGCATATTAAGTGCTAAAGCAATCCTTCAGTCCCGAGGATTTTATTGGCCTTTTTGAGATTCGACCAATAAGAGAGCAAGAGAGAGAGAGAGAAATGGGGTTTAACGTCCACTCGACACAGACTGGATCATTTCGGAACTAACATGGTTTCATTTTGTTTCAATACTTCGCTTGCCTGTAGGGGTCTTTAGGACCCGGGGAAAACCCATGAGGTTGGACAGGAGACCATACTCCTTGCCACGTACAACCGGGGATTCGAAACCACGCCAGTTGACTCAGTGACAAGGTTTATGATACAGCACACACGTGCTAACCAATCAGTCATCAACACCCCTCCCCCTCGACCAAAGAGACTTTTTTTTATAAGCAATATTTTATTAAGATTTGTATCCGATTTGGGGACAGGCATAGCCTATATTAAACCCCTCTCAAAGAGACTTTAATTCTGAATCCTGATATTCTCGGAGTCCAACACCATTCCAGTTCGTAAAGCAACTGTGTTCATTTTGCTCAGGCATAGATCATATTTTTGTTTTTATGACAAACAACTTACCCGTTCTAAAATGTGTGTAAATCTCCGTTTTATTCTTTCATCTGCCAGTTTAATGTTAGCATCAGTTGTCATTGTCATATATTTCACCGATGTCACATCTTGGTATGAATTGTCGATATATCTCAACAAGTCGGCCATAATTCCACGACCTCGGTATCTCTCTTTGACCCGTCCACCTGCAATAGCTATGGTAGCACCTGCATCTACTAATCTATTGCTATGGAAACTCACCTATAAATATAATATTTGCATAGTAAGTGATGTTCAGGACCGTAACTAGCTCAGAGCAGCGAGGGGACGGGAAGTTTTCTCAGGAGTGCTGGAAATTGGCTGACAATGAATAGTGTAGCCGCTCTCGGTATGACCCTGGGTCGACCTTGGCGTTAAATAAAAGACTGTAAGAGGATATAAACAATAATGAGGATTTATTATCTTCAGTAAAGTTGTTCAATATACACAATAATAACACTATAGTCGTTTGGTGGTTTAGATCCTTCTTCGACTTCTACCGGGGAATAGTTCGGCTTTTAGATTTAAGGAACGACGTTTAACCTTAAAATTTTTTCTCGGCGTATGGCGCCCGTTAGTTGACGAAATGTCATTAAAGCTTTACAAATAATCTTAATCATCTATTTACCAATTGCATGTAAATGACAAATTAAGAGAGAGAGGGGGTGGCTATGTACTCTTACGGTGCATTCCCTAAAAGCGTCAAAGACAGAATGCCATTTCTAACGAGTTGAGCTCCTTATATAAGCTTTGCCAAAGTATCACGTGGGGTCTGTCGGCCAACGACATTACGGTATTCTCACAACCCATGCCTAGGAGGGACCTACTTTCACAATTACAAATGTACTCTGGCTTGCGGCTGTGGTTTCGAGCCCTAGTGTGAGCGTATGTGGAATGGAGATAGGGGCGCCTTCTCAACCTTGTGTGTTTCCTCCGGGCACTCCGGTTTCCTCCCACTGCTAAAGACCCCTACGCGCAAGCGAATTATTGAAATAAAATTAAACCATGTTAGTCCCGAAATGACCTTGTTGTGGTGAGTGGACGTTAAACCCCAATTCTCTCTCTCTCGTAACATGTTTCGTAAAAAAAAAAGTAGCCTTGATTATCACGGCCTGTCGATCAGGCGGAGAATGGCCGGTAGACTGGTTAAGCGAGACTACGTAACCTATTTTTTGCTCAAAAGTGTCGTTATCGACGACACTCGGGTCTATTTTTCAGTGTATTATTTATCGACGGTTAAATGGTCATAGCTAACTAATACAACAAATTCGACCGGAAAGTACGGTCACCCCTCTCTTAAACCTTGTAGAAAATACTCACGATTTCGCCATCTATTTCACCAACATAGCAGTTAAACCATTTTAAGTATTTATCATACATTGCAGGAAGATAATCTCGTCCTTGATAAATATTTCCAAAATCCATAACACCCCGATAGTCTTGTAAAGTTGCTCGTCTTATGGCCAATCTGGCTGCCATACTGACAATTTAAAACTTTCTAAAGGATAAAACATTGGTAGTTTTAATATGTTGGGGGGTTCTGGTCTGTTTACTTATTTACAATGTAGAAATATTTCATTTCATTTTACGGCAATAACAAATTAACCGCATGCCTGTTATACTTACGGTACTTTTGAGTTAACTACTTCTGAAATTAGTGGTCGAGTAGTAAAATGTTATGTAGTTGACAAATCTAAAAATAAAATATTACTTACTTTAAATTTTGTTTTATGATGGTTTAAAATGTTGTCACCACTTATATAGTTTATGATTACATTATCTGTCGTGATGTTGCATCATTCGACCGGAAGGTCAAACGAAGCATTAGAGAACCTGCCCTGAATATCTCGTTGTTTAATGGGTATGTGTTATTACAATAGGACATTCCTGAAGGAAATTATGAAGATTTAAATTTATTTCCGTACACACAAGTACATATATGGTGGAAAATTACTTTTTTTAATATGGACGCCCCTATCCCCACCCACTCCAGACACAAGTCTGCTAAACCTTCAATACTGCTCGGTAGCCTCAGCAGGCTCGTTTGAGAATGTGGTCAATTGATTTGGAGTATCCTACATTGATAGTGTGTATGTAGCTGCTTTCGATTCATATGAAATCTAAACGAGTTGTAATCAGTTGGTAGTTCCTATGCTTCACGTAGACTGGAAGTTCCTATTGGAATTATCTACATTCATAAAATAAAAAACCAAGAAACGAGGAGCAGTTCATTTGCTGATTACACTATTTTGCTTGAATACACTACTTTGCCTATAGCATTTTTAGGATTTCGAATTCTGTCTTATGGGTTGGATTCTTCGTACTTGGTTTTTATTTTATTTTTATATCTATAGGCCTAATTAACTTGAAAATGAAAACAAATTAATTAACAGTATGCACATGTTGGATCATTCGTAGAGGACACCATTTTGAGAAAGTTCATACCAGTAATCGATTCGGTAAATCGTTGTTGCGAAACAATGTCTAGGTTATGTCAAACAAATTACGCTAACCTTTGCCGTAAATGTGATTTGCAAATCGATAAGAAATAACCAGTATCTATCAAATACGCCTCTCGATTGTTTACCAGCTTGTGTTTTGCATCTATTTGCTATATAGACTTATAATAAATATTGCATATTAAAAATCATTATGGAAAATGTGGACTAACTAGCATGGGTGTCCATCTTGAGATGCATGCGGCTGGCGGAGGGCGAGTGGTGTGTCATGTACACACCCAGGGACGCATTTACGGGATTTTCAACATTACATCAATAATGCTTAACCAGTGTCATATATCGACCATATTCCGTGGGTCAGATAAGCGGAGATGGCCTAGTTTGTGTCGACTGGACGTCCAACCCCATTTCTATCAAAAAATTGTGTATTTCATGCAAAATTATGCCATATAGATGGTACCATTCTTCACTTGTATTATATTTTTATCTCTTTCAACCTTTTTTTATTCTCTGGACCCGCGTTTACTATGACTATTAGACTTGAAGTATTGATTGAAAAGGTTTATTAAAGTAGATATATCAGAATTGTTGGTATTTACATGTATTATCAAAACTAATCCACAATAATCTATTTTCTTTATATATTACTTTCCGTTTCCTTATAGGGTACAATCTATATATTCGTAACTCGAACCCGAGACTCCCATGTGATTGGGTTGGATGGCCGATTAGTTAGCACTTTCTCCCTGAAACCGTTAGATGTTAATGCACAACTGGAGGATTTTGTGTAAGATGAATATTACACAGGTTTGGGTCGCAGCAAGAGTTGTCGCTTAGAAGGGTGTAAACATATATCACTAACTGGGTTTGTGGAGTTTGAAAATCACAAAGTGACGCGACAGCGTATTCTTATTACCCCATAACATGTGCTACCCCATAACTCCCTGTGTTATTTGAATATATAAAAAGTGTAAACCAACACCTAATACAGTGTCAAATAAGACGAGCTATCAGCTGTTTACCTTCCAAATGTTATATCATGTGACGGATATGCTTTCTCCAGTTATAGTGTAAACCTAGCATGGTCTGGGGTGTAGTTTCACGGACTTTACACCATACAAGAACAATGAAATGCGGGGTTTAGCGTCAAACTGTTCTTCTCTGACCCGAATCGGGCCAATGAAGACGGGCATGTACGCCATGTATTGTGCTTGAGGGGAACTTTGCCCGGACAACGGTACTATGGCCTACTCTCCTATCGAATTCCATATGGCAATTGATATTTTACGTGTACGCCAATGTGTACACGGGACCACGGTTTTGGTCCCACCAGAACGACTAGATTGTTGTCCTAATCGGATCCCCGACCTGTATCAGTGACAAGGGAGAACCGCGCCGGAAAATCTGGATGAACTTTCTCCGCCAATCCAGGGTAGCGAGCCAGCGCCTTACACACCGTGTGCTCATACAACACCGACGCAAGTGTCTATATTGCGTGATATGTGGTGTTAATACGACCCCGTTCTTTTCCCCCTTATGCATGGCGTTTGTTGTTGACTTTTTGGCGTAGAATCGAATAAAAGGGTTTAAAAATACATTTTCTGCCAGGTTTTGGTGAATATTCATGAGTTTGAGGCAGAAGGATACAAGAGTTGGGAGGCTGGTTACGTTGAAATGTAGGGCCTGACATTGCATATTATCACCTTGTGTATTTTGCCCGGACAGCGGTACTATGGCCTACTCTTAAATCGAATTACCCATGGCAAGTGATATTTTACGTGTACGCCAATGTGTACACAGGACCACGGTTTTGGTCCAATCAGAACGACTAGATTGTTGTCCTAATCGGATCCCCGTCTTGTATCAGTGACAAGGGAGAACCGCGCCGGGAAATCTGGATGAACTTTCTCCAGGGTAGCGAGCCAGCGCCTTACCCACCGTATGCTCATACAACACCGACGCAAGTGTCTATATTGCATGATCTGTGGTGCTAATACGACCCCGTTCTTTCCCCCCTTATGCATGGCGATTTTTGTTGACTTTTTGGTGTAGAATTGTGAGGCTGGTTACGTTGAAATGTAGGGCCTGAAATTGTATATTATCACCTTGTGTATCTCAATTTTTTCATGGTCAACTTCATACATGCTTTTGGGCAAGAGTTTGCCACATGTTGCTCTTTCTGTGGCAAAAAAAGCGTTTTACCCAACAAAAATTGGGGAAAAGTTAGAGTCGGTCTAAGAGACGAGAATTAACATTAGAGTCAATGGAGAAAGAATTAGTGACCTGTGGCATGGCTATGTCAACTGAGAAGCTGAGATTAAATAGCCATGGCTAATTAACCAACAATGGGGGTTTAAGGGGGGTTGAAGTCTTTAGCAGTGGGAGGAAACTGGAGGACCCGGAGAAAACCCACGAAGCTAGACAGACGACCCTACTCATTGCCATGTACAACCGGGGATTCGAAACCACGCCAGTTGACTCAATGACAGGCTTAATGATACAGGTTGCGCACGCTAACCATTCAGCCCCCCCCCCACCACCCCATAACCACAGCATTTACAACATCAAAAGTAAATTAAATATCATTTATACAACTTCATAATTTATAAAGTAGCTACCCCCCCCCCCCCCGAAAAAAAACAACAGTTCAACGTTTTTCATTTTCTTATTAAAGAGACATTATGTAAGATTTAGATAAAGAACTATAGCCGTTCTTGCTATAATAGTTTAAAAGTAAATAATGTAAAATGAATAATTTGAAGATTTTTCTTTCAAATTACTATTTTATATCAGTGAACTCTGATGCCATCGAGAGTTGAATATTAAGGCCTGCATCAGTTCATTTATGTCTAATTAAAGACCTGCAATAAGCCGATTCAGCTCTTGTATAATGCGTGTTTAATGTTAATTTTAACTGTGAGAGTGTATTGCAAGTGCACAAAAGACGAGACAAAACCCACATTTATAAAGTACTCTTTTGTATCCTCTTTGGGGCATATCGTAGCCAAGTTTTGATAGCTTCATTAATTTCTAGGTCTGTTGCATTTCTTGTCATTGGATTTTTTCGTACAGCCCCTGAAACAAAATAATGGCAATTGTTCAATATATTGACAGATGACAATATGGCTGATGAAACCATGTCATAGTTTTATTTAAAGATTCATCGTCAGATAATTTGAACTGCCCGAATATATAGTTGTCTATGAATTGAAATGGGGTTTAACATCCTATAGTTCTACTACAAATTGGGCTAATGAATGGACACAGAGATACGCCATACACAAGGTGCTTTCATGGAAATTTGGCCAGCGCTATAGCTTTCTATTATATCGAATTCCAACTGCCGTGAGATCTTTTACGTGCAAGCCAATGTATACATGGTACCTCAGTTTTTCTGTCTAATCTGTATGACTAGACAGCTGTCCTTATGATAATCTGTCCTGCACCACTGACAAGAGGGGACACATTAAATTATTTAAATTTAAAGCCAAGCAGATTTAGCCTCTAAAGTATCCACAATCCATTATGATAGACAGCCAGGGATGACATCACTAAAAAATATCTACTTACTTTCAATAATTTCCTTAAAAACTAGGTTATAAAAAGCAACCTTATCCGACTTTCGCTCCCAATTAAAATGTGTCGCCAGTATGTCTGTAAAAAGGGCTTTCATTGTTTTTTTAGTAACCTCTTTTGCAGTAACACCACCAATGGTACTCAAATGTAGGATCTGTAAAAACAAAGGTGATACTTTTTTATATAGAAGTTAAATGTGTAAATTTTGTACAGACAGCAACGTTAATACAATTGGTAGTAAATTAAGATGGTGGAAATATGATTTCATTGTCATTTGAGATTGTAAAGGAGTATGACAGTACAGACAATATTCAACTACAGGCTAAAAGTACATCAATGGCTTTACCATTGTATTTATTTATCACCATCCACTTATTTTGGGTGGTATTTCTTTCCTCCATGTGTTGAACTTGTGTTGAAAAATAAATAAACAAAATATACTCACTAAACTCTCTTTAGTGTTTTTATCTTTTAGAGACGTAATAACATGAATAAAATCTGCAAGTGTGTTGATAGGCAATTTAATTGACGCTGGTAATTCTGTATCTGGTCCAGCATCTCCAGCTACAATCAAAAGTTGGTCCAATTTGTCATTTATTTCTCTTTGGGTTTTATCATTGTCATTTAATCTGTGGTTTATCTTTTCCATCATGGTAATCAGTTGTAAAACATAAGCTGAAAGGATAAGATAACTTTGAATTGTTTTCAATTGCATCTCTACCTTCTGTAATGCTATTCGGGGTTTAACGTCCTACTTTTCTGCATCCACCGGGATAGGACCAGAATGTGTAAGTAAAGTGTCAATAGGGACATTTTGCCCAATGCTATGGCCTACTCCAAATATCAACTGTCAAAGGTTCTTGTGACTTCTGTCATTCGAAGAACCAGATCCTGTTTTTAGCCAAGTACATAAATAACTGTTAACTTTATGGGCCAATGCCGAGTTGAAGCCGGGATCACAGTGGTTAAGTGAGTAAGACACAGTTTCCCCTTGTCAGTGATGCAGGACAGTCGTCTAGTCGGATGGATGGGACAACACGAAGTACAGTGTACAGATTTGCTTAAATATACAAAATCCCTTGGCAGATGGAATTTAATATGATAGTAGACGGTAGCGCCGCTGCTCGGAGCAGAACAGTCGGATGTTTAACCTCATTTAAGTTCCTTGATCAAACCCCACACCCACCCAGCCAGAATTAACTACAAGACAAATCATTTGACAATTATTGTCATTTCAACACTTCATTTACCTGGTGTTTTTGGTACAGATACCGTTACTCCTTCTGGTGTGGGGGAAATTAAGCCACCACCTGTGATTCAAAATACACATCTTAAATATATGCACAAAAAATGAAATCCAGACTACTTTTTTATTCCAAAATTAAAATAAAAATGAAATTAGCTTTAAATTTTAACACCAATGTGTACAGAATAAATTGGATTTTCACAAAAGAACGTATTGTATTTTTATCTTATTAATAGTATTGGTCTGTATACAGAAGTCAGTTGATTTTACCGTTTTCATAAATCGTCCATTTTACATAATGGTGCAAAAATACAAACGGAATAATATGAATCGCAAAATTCTACTTGAAAATTGTATTGGGTTGTTACGATTTTTGTGTCAGATGTTGTGACAACTGATTCCTTTCTGAAAATAAATAACTATTGGGGTGAAAAATAGAAAATAAGGACATAGAAACAGTTGTACACCAGACGTACTATCATGTGTGTGGGTAGTATTACTGTAAGTTCTTTCATATCGCTGAATTTGTAGTCTCAGTAAACACGTATATCAGCAGTCGGAGATATAAGAAGAAACTTTTCAAATCCAATTGTTCAATTTAACTGGTATAATCTATTGTGTAATCCAAGTAGCTGTAAATTGTACATTTTTCATACAATCCACAAAATTCGCGCGCCATCATGCTAAATTAACATTTCCAGAATATGATACAGCGTGCGTGTGCTAATCATATGCCAATCCAACCCACTCAATTTGTAAGCAATAAGCTATAAAATACTAACCATAACATAAAAGTTGATTGCAAGGCATGTTCTCGTGTGAGTTACCAGGGCAGCTAGCCCCTCCATGTGCAGGTAGTGGGTTATTACATTGCTTTGTTCTTGTTTTTACTCCTCCACCACATGTAACAGTACAGCTGCTGTATGAAAACCATTCACTCCAACCGCCATCAACTACAGAGATATCATATAAAATACATTGCCCATCAAAAAGGTATTTAATGAAAAAATGGAATTCAAAAAAGAGTTGACCCAAACAACTCACCTTCTTAGTAAGTACGTGTTAATGAATCATGTTAGTCACTTATCCCATATTACTTTCCTTTCATTTGTGTCGAGTAGATGTTACACCACAGTTTTCTCCCTTTCCTTTTAGATCACTCGAGGAAAATATTTGGCCAAATAGTATAACGGTATATTTTAAGGCTCGCCATCCATGCAAGTCGGTATGATTCAATTGACACCACACACGATTGCAATCTTAGCTGATAACATATGCATTACTTACCGGGACATTCTGGCAGATTACACTCAACGTCATGAGTAGCATTACCAGTGCAGTTCTTGCCACCATGGTGGTATATATTCGATTATGATAGTAATTTTGGTACATATCCAAAGAATCTCACTGGAGGATTTTGTATCTGATTTTAACATTCACTATAATATGAGTATTTAACTTTACAAAAAAATCGGGGAAAAAATCCAAAAGGATATTTGTTTCAATATCAAACAAGTTGTTTTCCGTAAGATAATGCTGTGCGTTTTCGGATGACGCCCCAAGAGAGCATTTATGATTATCATTTCAAGATTAAAGTTTTTTGAAACACTTGAGGGAACTGCTCCCATAGCGAAGTTTTGTGTACAATACTCAATTTTATATTACCGTTTGCATAATCGTTCGGAGCCTTATCGCCCCGAATCTTTCAGACATGTTTATAAGGTAAATAGTTAACGCCTACAAGAGCTGATGGTTCACGATGACCACCAACCATCAATTGTTAGATGATACTACATATCATTACATACCGGGACAAGCTGGTAGGTTACACTCCGCTACGTCAGTAGAATTACCAGTGCAGTTGTTGCCACCATAAGCTGGTGTTGGATTACTGCAGAGTCTTGTTCTTGTTTTTAATCCGTCACCACATGTTGACAGGCAAGTGAAGTAATTTGACCATTCACTCCATCCACCATCAACTGTTTATATATAAACAATTTAGAATAGTTTAGTGGACATTTAATGAACTTGTTCAATTTGTGTTAAAAACATGAAGCCTGAAAGACCTATACGGTTGTATGTGGTATTTTCTTTTAAGATTTGGAACTACTTTGACGTCTCTCAAATAAAATCAAGCAACATGTCGTTCAGTAATTACAAAGAGAAAATGAAACATGCTTGTCTGCATCAATTCGTGTTTATTGGCAGTACGTACAGCATTACGTTTCAAATCTTCTTCCAAAATATAAATATTTTCATAAAGTGGCAACTGAAGATATCATTAACAGGGGGGTGGGTAAAGAAAACTTATTAATGACAATTATTGGTAAAGTACAGACATTATTCGAGCTTAATTCAATTTTCGGCTTGTTATTTATTTACTTTTTTGGGTGTATATCATGTAGTCAAAACCTAGCTTTTCAATGATATCTTCTATGTTCGATCCCTGCATTGGCCGAGAAAGTTCATCCAGATTTTCCGGCGTGGTTCCCATCTGTCAGTGATTCCTTGACGGAGGTCCGTATACACACTGGCGTATACGTAGACGATCCCTTGACAGCTGATAATCGATATAAGAGTAGGCCATAGTGCCGCTGTCCAGTCGCAATTTCTGCCATAGTAAACTTTCTGGCGTATGTCCGTCTTCGATATACCTATTAAGCATTTGCATTATGATTTAAAACGTATATACATACCAGGACAAGGTAATATGTTACATTCAACCAGTTCAGTAGATTCACCTTCACAGTCGGCACCGCCGTTTGTAGGCGCTGGGTTTTCACACTTCCTCGTCCTACTCCTAGTGCCAACCCCGCATGACATCGAACAGGTAGTATATGACCAACTAGTCCAACCACCAGTCATCACTATAATAACAAATTCCATTACATGAAAAGACAAAGTTGAGCTTAATGGGGGTACAATTGGGTAGGTCCGAAGGTAGTCTGTAGTCGTTATGCATATATATTATATAAGAGAGAGAAATGGGGTTTAACGTAAACTCGACACAAACTAGGTTATTTCGGGACTAACATATGGTTTAATTTTAGGGGGCTTTAGCAGTGGAAGGAAACCGGAGGGCTCGGAGAAAACCCACGAGGTTTGATATATTATATAAGGTGTTAACACATTTTTCTGCTCCTTCATTGTGGAACGAAACTCTAAAAATATTAAGGATCTACAGTCAATAGAGTCAACAGAAACATTCAAAAAACAAATCAAACCCTTGCTTTTTCACGAAGCCTATTCACATTAATTTCAAAGCGCAATACAACTATTGAAAAGTAATTTTGTGCTATAAATATCAAGGATTATTATTATTATAAGGTATTAACACATTCTGGATAACACCTTCTATAATAATATACACATATAAATAATTAACAGATAACTTCTTTAGCATCCGTTTTGGAATTAAAGATATTAAGACAAGGTAAGTAAATGTGTAGGCCTACCTTTTGTTATTAAAGCCCTCATGGTTCATATCCTATGAAGTAGTTCTTATAGGACCAATCGAGCTTTGAGCAGATTTCAAGTTCAGAATACTATTTTCAATCCACATTTTTCTATAAAAATCAGGACCGAACGCGTTGTAAAGCTAGAGAAGGTCTTCTTGGATCGCGATGGTCGACGTCGGGTTTTCGTAAATCAGAAGCAGGTCTTATTGAACAAGCACCAACTTGACCTCAACTCGACGAGTGACCAGGTCGCGTTGGGAGCCCGTGGGAGTCAGATATATATTCCGAGTCTTGACAAGAAACGTGTTTATGTTGAGCTGATTTTGTCGGGGTCGTGTACAATGTGCTCCGGCCATGTTTAGGTTAAGTCGGACCGCATACAACTCAACACGGTCTACATCCGACCTTAACACGCTTATGGGGTCGTTATTAAGTCCCCAGTGCGTTTATAGAGTTTATGGTCATGTTTGCGGGTGACCTTGTCTATTTTGTGATGGCAGTAGCGTAAGGTCGACGCTTTGCATGTATCTGGACAGGGGCTTAAGATATATACGTATACTCACCAACTTTACTACAATCACAAGACCATCTGAGCTTAGTACCTACAAATACGATCTCAAAATTACATCAAACACAATAAATTACCCAGTATTGAGATGATAACCTGTATGTCTAGATCATGTGTTGATTGTATGGTAATTCCTTGCATTTCTTTAAATGGAAAAACAATTGAAATATGTAACATATTTGTTTCTATTATCATATATGTAAAAATCTAGGGTTCGCGAGTTAACTATAGGAACCGATGTTAACTCAATATTGACACATGACTATTAACCAAAGATTGATAATATAGGCCCACTAGCAGCTTATTCGTATTCGTTTATGCCCAATTTAAAGTAGCTAAGTCTCTAACTCAAAACCATCCAGAGTCTTCGACATCGAAAACACGAATTAGTTGTCAATGTAAAGCAACACTGATGCCGTGATCTTACTAACATCAAATCAGAACTATTAAATAATATCGGGTCGGCTTTTTTATTATGAAATCGGGGAACCAACCAGGAGGTCTAAAGTAAGCTCCAGATGTTGGCCGCGGAAATTTGTTTCCCACCTATAGAAGTGCATTAATGAGGATCTGGCAAGGATAGTGCATTGCTGTTAGAGTGGAACGAAAAACTGAAGTACGGAGTTGGAGTACACATTGGCGTCTGTGTAACAAAAGTGGAATTCGAGATAAGAGCAGGCCATGGCGCCGCTTGCCGGGAATTTTTTTTCTCAGAGCACGATGTCGTAAGCCAATATCCATTATTCCAATCCGACAAGATAATAAGTAGGACGTTAACCCACATCCATTCTTTCATAGCATGTACTTTCTAAGGTATATGCAGTCTTACCGTAGAACAATACCAAGAGCAAATCCTCACTACTGGAGGTCATGTTGTTAATCAAAATCCTGAATTTGTTGCTAGAGATCGGAGAATCTGTAAAGTCCATATATACACCCGTATCATTACATGAGTATATAGGCTGGTCGTCACCTGTTATTGTTAGTCCGTTACATGATTCCTTCAGTAAGTAAATTATTCTGATACACAGCTTTGTTTTACTATCTTTACTCGTTATATCACAGGAACAAGTGAGTCCTTTAACTGGTGTATCTTTACCATTGTAATACGTCTGACTATACTGACCACGTCTTACTTTACTTTTTGTCATGATGTGATCCATATCGAAAGCTGTAAAACGTGATGAATATAATTTATACACAGATGTAGTGCCATCAATTAAAGGGGCATTATGTAAGATTAGATATTTCGCCAACATAATGAGTTCTTAGTAGTGTTCTTACCTGGCCTCATCCTCAGCCCCTCCCAGAAATTCCATATCCCCCCCGCCCAATTTTATTAGCTGGCTACGGGCCCGTGTCATGGTAAAGGATGGCAGATAAAAGGCACATCGACACTGGCTGGTGTCAACACTGGTTTAATAACATTAAAAGTATTCTTTCGCAGAGCTGAGCAGTTGACTGAAATAATTGATCTAGTCCTTTTAACCCAAAGAAAGCAAATATTCTCACTCCAATAAACAGTTTACTTACAATATACACAGCCATAACCATAGTGTATATAATGATAACCCGCATCTGGACTGTACGGACGGGGGGAGGTGACGGTACAGGATCTTTTATTAGTGCAGGCTTTAATAATAGGCAAACTCTCTTTACTGAACGGTTCAGTTGCATCATCCTCTTTACCCCAGGTACGAGTACAGCATGGATTAGATTTACAATCTTCATTATTTTCATACGGTGGACATGTGGGATTTCCTGGCTGTGTTTTGTAATACAATTTTCTTATAAAAAGAAAGGAATCAGAACAGGTTAGAGTAGTATTATAACACGGTGAGTCTTCGGGGACATAGCAGCCATAGTCATGTGTTTCCAATACCATGGCTATAAAGAAACAATCAGAGTGAATGTGTTATCAATACCATAGCTATAAAGAAACAATTAGAGTGTCTAAGTTACCAATACCATAACTATAAAGAAACAATTAAAGTGTCTAGAATGGTATATACCACGTGATACCAGCACCATCACCTTAATACACAAAACAGGTACGATATAGCAAAATGACAATCACTATCAAAACCTTTAAATATCTCGACTGATCATCATTAGAATAACACATACTGGAACAATAATTTAATTACAAATTATTCAAGAAATCATATTTATTTTTCAATCAAAGTATACAAGGAAAGTCTTGTCCGCAATATCACCCCACAAGAACGACCGAATGAAGGTAAATTTATCGGTCACAATGATAAGACTGTGGTCAGGTCATCTGCATTACATCACTGGTACAGGGGAACCACGCCGGAAATTATGGATGCACTTTGTCGGCAAAAGCAGAGATCGACTACCCGATTCTATTGCGACGTCAGAAATGGCGATCATGTCTTATTACGAGACCGGAAATACATTTTATTCTGAATAGTATTGTTATTTAAATAAATTACTAAATTACCTGTATTCAGCACAATAAATACAATTAGAAAGGAAACCAACTCGGTCGCCATAATCTGAAATAGACATTCCGACAAGGGATTTTATTTATGTTTTATTTTATGTCGCATGTGTTCCCGATGCAGTCTGTGTTTTGACGGTATGGTAAGATTAATAATATATCCACGTTTTCCGTGTCTCGTAATAAGACATGATCGCCATTTCTGACGTCGCAATTTCGTGTTGGAAAAAGAACCTGCAGAGGTCGACACAATTTTAGTCGGGATTTGACAGTGAACTGAAATGAGGGTTTAACGTCCTATACTGTTCTGCCCGAATGCACTATGCCAACAGGGAAATTTTGCCCTCACAGCGGCACTACGACATCTCTTATATGGAATTTCAACTATTAAGAGTTATTGTACATGCACGCCAATGTATGGGACTTACAGGACCAGCAACATGATTTTAAATAAGAATAGGCGGGACCGCCCCTGTCCGGGCAAAATTGCCGATCATGACATTAAAACCAAATTATATTACAAATCACTTGGGTGAAAATTAAAATTGACTTGGTTGAAAATTATAAATAACAAATTATATTAAAATTTACTTGGGTGGGGATGATCAAAAACAAATTGTATTATAAATGAATAAGGTGGGAATTATAAAAAAATGAATTGTACTACAAATGACTTGGATGGAAAATAAAATTGACTTGGGTGAAAATTATAAAAAAAAACAAATTATATTGAAATTGACTTGGGTGAAAATTAAAAAATGCGAATTATATTACAAATGACTTGGGTGAAAATTATATACAAAAAAAATGATATTAAAATTTACTTTGGTGAATTTTAGAAAAAAAATGATATTATTTTTCATGTCCCTTATCAGCCACCGTAGTATTTATCTCTCTTGATAGTTAATAAATGCGACGACGGAATTGGGTACTCCGAGTTTTAATTGACGTATAAAATTGACTTGGGTGAAAATTATAAAAAAAAACAAATTATATTGAAATTGACTTGGGTGAAAATTAAAAAATGCGAATTATATTACAAATGACTTGGGTGAAAATTATATACAAAAAAAATGATATTAAAATTTACTTTGGTGAATTTTAGAAAAAAAATGATATTATTTTTCATGTCCCTTATCAGCCACCGTAGTATTTATCTCTCTTGATAGTTAATAAATGCGACGACGGAATTGGGTACTCCGAGTTTTAATTGACGTATAATCATCAAAAAAAAACTCCAGTGATTCATTGCCATTCGTAAAAATGATTAAATTACCTGTGATATTAAGGATTATAATTTATTAATTTTCCAGTCGAAATATAAATAGTGCACGTCATTAATTCAACTGGATAATCAGACATCAACGATCAAATAAAATGAACAATGCCTCGTCAAATATAAATTATGTATATAAATTTTGTGTAGAGAACAAAACAACCCGGTTGGGGTGCATTTATGGAAAGGCTTTCTTTACAAAACGGAAACAGTCACGTTAGTGGCTTTGCAGTGCAGACGAAAAAAGGAAATGGACGGAAAATTGGTCATAACGTTATAGACAAGGTCATATAGACGTTTGGATTACATATATACTAGGCAATTTGATCTTTAGTTTGCTTGTTTCGCCAACCTGATGCCCTTGACCTCATACTTCATCACCCAAATATATCTTGCATGATTCCTTATAAGTTAATAACAATAAGTTATTAAACTCGAAAGTAGAGATACGTCAAATGCATTGTAAGCTAAAATATCAATTGTCACACTGCTTAAGTCGCGCTAGAATGTACTCCGGTTTATTATTTAACCTTTACTGCTTCAGAAAACTAATAAAAAATGCCAATGTAAAAAAATATTCTGGTTGTGATTTAAAATAGACCACCCGACAAGAACCGATTAAAGTAATACATATTTTTAAAACGTAATATACAGTAGATTAATAAACATTGAGGCTTTGGATCAGTGGTTGAACTTTGAGATTATGTTCCTGGTAGAGGTCCACTGCAACCAACAATCTACAAGAGACGAAATATGGAAGCACACTTTATTGACCGGTTCAAACCAGATTTAAATGCTTAGTTTGTCCCCTCCCCACCGTATTTAATTTTAAATAATCTTAATATATATATATTGACACTTTTTACTTCAACAATGGGATTTTAAACCCTGTAATTCTTTATTTCTCTATATTCGGTTTATTAGAGAAGAAGGTGGATATAAATAAGTTTACAGCTAAATTACATAATTCTTCTATTGACATTTAATTAACCTTCTAACTTCTGTATGGTTCTATTGTCAAATTATACCAAGAAGACATGTAAATTAATGAAAGGTTAAGTTTTATTATAGCCAGATTACATAATTAGTCTATGAACTTTAATTGATCTAATATATTGACCATTTTCAAACTACATGTACTATGTAGATGTATGTCAAGTCTTGTATTATATACTTTTAACCTTTTGTTGTACATTACTTAATATTATTTATAATCCATTGTCATGGATACCTATTATTCTAAAAATGTATATATATATGTATCGTAGTTGTAATATTTTGTAAACATTATTAATATCTGAAGACGCCCTTAGAAGGCAGATAGCTAGCTTATAATTTAATTTATGTCATTATGAAGTAAAGTGGAAGATTTTCTTACCTGGACGTATATTTTATTTATTTATGTATATATATATATATATATATATAATTGAAATTAAAGATGGCAAAATAAAAATAAAACTACATTTGTATGCTAACGTTTTCACCGCGATATATATATATATGTGTGTGTGTGAATATTTGCCAGACGTCGACGATTTACAAGACATATGCTAGAAAACACCAACATCTTACAACACACACAAATGTCCAGCCCTCAATAGGAGTGTACATCCTTTGCTTGGCTACGAAAATGTTGCGAAAGCAATGAGAATATTCTTTCCTGACGATTTTAGAAGCATGTTCATAATGTTCACAACGTTAAACTCTATTTTATTTCATTTACAACCGCCGCGTTAGGAATGGTGATTGTGAAATGAAATGGAGTTGAACTTCCTGTTCTGCTAGGCTAATGACGATGGGCATACGCCATGCAGTGTGCTTTGAGGTAAATTGTGTCCGGATATCGACACTACGACCTACTCTTATATCGAATCCCAACTGTCAAGGGATCGTTTACATATACGCCCATGTGAACACAGGACCTCCGTTACCGTTTCATCCGAACGATTAGACATTTGTCCTTGTCAGGCCCTCGGGAAAATAGAACACCCGATCTCCAGGTTAGCGACCCATGGGCGTCCTACCCACAGTGACCACATGTTGATTGTGATAATGACTGTTACAAAGATCTGATAACCTTATATTATGATACTGACAGCGAGTTTCACTGATTTTAAAACAATAGTTTAAGGATTTCATAAAAATATTGCAAAACCGATTAGTTAAAACTTGCATGCTGCGCTGGCGGCCGGCGCCAGAGACTGAAAATATGTGATGAACAATTCATGAACACAAAATTACTGCTTAAGATGTATTTTAAAACAACAGTGGAATCTTATTTTCTGTGTTGACAAATTCTTGATTGCATGCCTGAATATTACATGGGTGGACAGAGGGATTTTGAAACGGCGTATGGGGCGTTGCAGACGATGATGACCTTTAACTTAGCATGTTGTTTTTTTTTTATATTAAACCGACCACTAAGTTTGTGAAATTCTTATTTCTGACAAAGAGTAACAGTAAAGAAAAAAATTCGAGCAAGCCGTGCAAAATAAATAATTTCTAGCGCGTTGAATTTTTATATAAGTGTATACATATAGACTTATACACTATTCGTTTTATGTTGAGTGTGCCTTTTGAGATTTTATATAATATCATTGAATCCAGGTCTAATAAGATGATAATTCAAAAAGATAACTTACTTGTATTTGAAGCGTGCATTGTTGATTATCAGAGGGCGGTGGAACGAGTCTTTTCTGAAGTGAACAGTGTGTATTTATTTATATATATGTATAACTGTCAAGGTTAGTCATTCTATTTCGTTTCATAAGTCTGCGATGTACTATAAAGTAGCCCCCAGTAATTTTAGTAATTTTCAACATATGTATACAATGTACTTTTAGTCTCGTTGGCTTTGAGACATCCCTAGATAGTTGACCCGACATTGTTAAAGGAAATGAACAATATGATTGTAGAGTGTACTAGTATTAGTTCTTAGTGGGATTTCCCGTTATAAACAATTATTAGAACAATAACTTGTATCTCGTCAACGGTTGCAGGTTTTGGAGGGATTTTTTTTATAGTGACCTTCATCCGTTTACCCGTTATTTAATGCCTAGCTGCTACTGCAAATATTTTGCCCCTGATCGGGGTTGTACCACCGATAGAAATTATGTCACCGTTAGGACATTGCAAAAATCGATGGGTCAAAAATGACCACCTGGGATTTTGGGTCACTATAGTGAGAACAAGTTTGAAATTTGTATTCATGGCAGATGGGCTCAAAGGGATAGTCAAGTAAAATCATGGACTGTGGTATACCTGAAGGCTGCTACCATACCGTGGAATACCTGGAAAATCTGGTTAATGGACTGTATATCATGTATGCAGGTCTTTGAAGGTTTCTCAAGCACCCAGTGGGTCAAATCTGACCCCAATTCCAAATAAGGTCTTAAAGGGTTAATTTAAATAAAAACTTTTATTTTGGTGTTAATTGAGTCTATGGCTATCACTTTTTTTTAGGAGATCACTGTTTTCTTATGGAAAAAAGGTGTCTTGGGTTCTCCAGGGTTAAGGAGCTCAACACCATACACAACCAAGGATTTAAAATCATTTCGGGAGAATATCGTACATCTCCAGTGGACAGATTATACGTCGAGGCGCATGCACCCCCACTGTAACAGACTCGATAAACTGACCCTGCAGAATAGCATCTTTACCAAAACATGATGGTGCTGACCTGCCATAAAACGTCATTTCACTCATGCATACATCCCGAATAAAAATATTATTTATGAGAAAAAAAAATGATCAGTTTGATTAAACGATACTTTTGAAAAAGATAAAATGTGCAATTTATTATACAATATGTGTCAACTACTTATTTTGGGATTTCGGCAGGGGACATCAGCCTCGCTGTTGTCTTGTTTTATTGTATTTCTCGTTCCAACAGAACCATCTTTTTTACAACAGCATCCTCGTTTATTTTAAGACCACACTTTTCAAAAATAGATAAAAATGTTCCAGTATCTTGACAATTAAGCGGATGGGATACGTCGATCATAATATATGTATATGCTCCGCTTTTAATGAAGATGTTCACGTTTCAGAACATGCAGTCGTATATCAATCCCGTCACTACCATATACACACAGCTTGAACACCAACATTTTTCCTAAGCTGTAATTTTCAGTAACAGTCAGAGTCGTGTATTTTGTTAGAGTGGAAGTGTTAGTACCCCAGAATTTAAACTCGTCCATCATTTGAGGTATATTGTCGGACAGCAGACGATATGGATGCCAACCAGGTAGTATTCTTTTCTCCCGGAAATAATTTGGAACACGTGTCTTTAAATTGGAATATTTCCTTCAAATCTTCTGATGTCAGTTCTTGAAGTTCGATTTTATCAGATTCAATTGATTTAAAATCTGTAACATCTCTATTTATCGCTAAATATACCTTCTAAACGAAGACAGCCATGTTGGTTAGGTGCGGACATGTCATGTATACATGATGTCCGAAGGTATACCAGTCCTCGCGTTTGGGCTCTCCGAAGGTATACCCGTTAAAAAAATAATTTAAATTGCAGGACACACTATTGATTGTCTATATTGTTAACTGTAAACAAGTCGTACATGCCAATAAACCATTGAACCAGCAATCATCCATTCAACTTGTTTTGTTTATTATGATTCTGTATTTGTTTCCATATTATGATTCAAGATGCTTACCCTGTCAAAAATCTGTGTAAACTGTCGTTTTATTTGTTCACAAATCAGCTGCATGTTAATATTATCGGATGTCATTGTCTTATATTGCACCGTCTTCACATCTTTATACGAATGGTCGACATTCAATAATTCCCTATAGCTCGCATAGTACTTATTTTAGGATGACATTTTTTGTGATTTAACCGTATTTATCTTGGGTCAAGAAATAAACTGAAAACATTAATAATGTTTTGGGGTGATAAGATGATAGTGGAATCAAACATGCCAGACAATATGGCTCTTTAACTCATTAGCGGCGGTTGGGGGCGATTATTGCAGCAAACCAAACTATATTGAGTGACAAACTATAAATTTATTGAGAAAGGAGCGTATGATTGATAGGATAACATACAGCCCTATCAAGGAGCTCTGGCGTCACATGAATCGACCCTGAAAAGGGAGCCACGAGCTGTTTTTTAACAAACAAATATTCTACCCGCGAAACAGGAACATAATCTCCCCAAAACTTGGGAGTATATAGTTTAATCCTTTAGTCATGTTTCTGGCTATCACTCTTGCATCCACATATTATGATGAGTCACATGACAGGTGCCGAAGCAAGTTGGCCGGTTGTAATGTTCATTTTCTTCGTACAATCCGTGGCCATAATCTACGAAGGTCCACTACATGCCAATATCAAAAGAAACAAAGATCTTTGGAAGATACTATTATATTTTAAAATTCGTCAAACTCGGATAACAATTATGATTTTTAGCACAAGTCAATTGTTGACGGATAGGCAGACAGGGTAAAGACATAATACATCCACACTGAATTCTGGGCATATCATAAAACAAACATCGGTATATAATACTAACCAGTTATATATGTACAATAACCTTAAGATAAAAATTATAAAATAAATATCTACCCAGGGCTACAAATCAGAGCCATGAATAAGCAGCGTGTGGCACTGAACTCACTCAAAATAAAATGCCTTTTATCAGCATCATTAAAACACACAGCAACTGGACATACAATTTCGGTAGACGTTTAACGTCCACTTGGCACAAACTAGGTCACTTCGGGAATAAGATATGGTTCAATTTTATTTCAATCATTTGCGTGCGCGTAGGGTCTGTATAGCAGTAGAAAACCCACGAGGCTGGACCGGCGACCCTTTTCCTTGTCACGTACAACCGAGGTATCGAAACCCCGCCAGTGGACGCAATGGCAAACCTTTTGACACGGCGCGCACGCGATACCCCCCCCCCCCCCACACACACACATCTTAAGACATAGCCATCTTCTCGTTGGTCTATTACGACCGCTTTCGCCTACTCGGTAGCTTCATTTAGGGCCTAGATCAGTTATGAAATAGTATCATAGGGTTTTGAAACGTGACCATACATAATGAATTAAGTTTATGTAAGAGAGCTTTATATTTGTGAAAGGGATCAACTTGGGAATATAAGTGAAGGGAGACGTAGCTTGGGTTAAACGAATTATTGATATGTTGGTTAATGGTAAGTCAGCACCAAGCGGGTATATTATGCTTAACATATTTACACCACAATTTATTTACCCGTTGTCACTATAATTAATCTTATACTAGAAACGTACTAGAGAAAATTGTAAATAATCACTAACCCGTAGCCTGTCCGCTAATGGTCTGCCCGAAAAAACGTACTTGATCAAATGCTACGCGGTTTATGAGAATAGCGATATAGTTCAACATACTGTGGTCTTTCCGCTAAAATGGCGGAATGGAAGTTGGCAGAGGATGATCTAAGCATCTACTAAAGGCATCGATGTTTATGGTTAATCGACAGCGAATTACGACTAATCGTAATAGACCTTCCGATCAATCCATTCACGTGACAGTTGCTTTAAAACAGGTTTAGATAGTTCTTCTTATACAAATCTTTGAAAATGAATTGAAGCCAAATTTGTGATCATTAAATTAATTTCAATATGTGTGTAGTTCGAATATATATATATATCATCGAATAACAGTGTGTTCGTGGAGAGGCATCTTTAACCATTTTACATATAATATGTGTTGGAAGAGGGAAAATTTATTTATAGATAGAAAATGACGTCACAAACAAACAACGTCCTTTTTTTTGCCCCCCCCCCAGTCTAATGATAAAGCATTATTTATAGTAGATAAGCTATCCCCTGCTCTACATTATGTTTTTACTACTATATGCATATCGCCATTACCTAGACGTACTTTATAACAACTAAAATGTAAGTTTCTATGATATTTATTAAGCTTACTTTATTTTTAGAGGTGGGTCACGCGTTAAAAAACACTTGTCTCATTTTATACGTCCACATCATTAATGTGGACACATTATGCCGTCACCCGTCTGTCTTGGTGTGCAGGAGTCCATTGATCGTCTTGAAACCTCGTATAATTATTGGTATACGCTAAGGATGATCCCTGTTGATTTTATTGCATGCCCGACCCACAGGGACAGAGCCACGCCCGATTTGCTTTATCGGTATGCTGCCTACTGGTTGCAATTATAAACAGATGGTCTTGAAACTTGTACCCTTAGGATGATCACTACTGTTTTGGTGCATGCCCAAGGACAGAGCCACGGCCAATTTATGTATGTATCCGATTGTCGTCTATAGGCCGCGATTCTGAAGGGATATTCGCGATATTTTAATACGTATACCCTATACCCTAAGGTTGTCTTCTATTATTATTTGTGGTATATAACCGATCCAAAGGAACAGGGCCAGGCCGAATTTTTGTATACGCGTATTTGCGCCTACATGTAGCATTTCTTGACAGATCGTCATGCATACTTATTCTTTATACCATATGGTCATCCCTGTTGTGTTTGCTACAAGTCCAACCCCCAGCGGCAGAGCCACCCCATTTTCTCTCTGTGTGTCGCCTAGCGGCTGCGATGTCGTCACAAAAGCTCGGACGGACTTGACATCTTCTTTACTATTTATACGATTTTCATGTAATTTGAAATGTAAGTAGATCTGCAGCAAGTAGAAATTTCTCGGATATGCGTGTAGGTAATTATAACTAGCTATTATCGTACATACAGCATATTCGTTGCCAGTAAAATGTATTGACCTCCCATGGCGCATTCACCACCATTTCATCTCTGCGGTCTCTCGTTTGGTTTGTCACGGAACCGGTAGCTGTAATATTTTACATTTATACATATTATAATTGGATTGGCTTACAATGTTGTCAACATTTTTTGCAAGAGACAAAATCCAATTAATACTTAACTTGCTCAACATTATGGCAAGACTGTCCATGAAATGACCATGGTATGTTACAAACGCATGTTCGTCTGAACGGGGCTTTAGGGCTGAATTGTCATGAAGAAAGAGAATCGGAAATGCCTAATGCGATCGAAGTGACTCTGTAAACCCCCAAAGCATATCGAAACTTACAACCTTTTATTCTTTTGATAGCAATAAGAAACCAACATGGCGGACAGACTGGTCATAAGACGAGCAACCTTAGAAGATTATGAGGGGGTTATGGATATTGGAAAGATTTATGAAGGACGTGATTATCTTCCTGCAATGTATGATAAACATTTAAAAGTTTTCAACTGTTATGTTGGGGAAATAGATGGTGAAATTGTAAGTCACTCCCATTTATTTTAACAGATAGGATGAACAAAATATTATATTTAATATGGTTGTTAATTAATCAGCTTCCAAAATTAGTGACCCTATTGTCCCTTTTTATAAGTTTCAGATAGATTGGTCTTATAAATCATTAAGAAATCAAATTGTTTATTCACAAGGTAACCCCAGTGTCACTGAAATAAAATCAAATTAATTGTATCACAAAGCATTGACACAACCAATTTCGTATATTCAATTTCTTATATCTCGTATATTTAGTACCGAAATGACCTAGGTTGTGTCGAATGGAAGTAAACCCCGTTTCTCTCTATATATATCTCGTACAAGTTAAAAGAAAATGCTCGTCGTCGCATAAAACATTTATCTAATTCTACTACAGTTTGAGGTGATGTGAGTTAATATCGTGTTGCAATAGCCCCCTGCTTTCTTCGAAGGGGTGTGATGGCGGCAAACACTAGAAAACATTTCAAACAAAAATCCAGAGAAATGCTGTCCCAGTACAGACACATTTGAAGAACGCAATAACAATCACTGTTTAAGTTATTCTTTTAGTATCCATCAGAATCCGTCTTCCCCAGTTCTTGTTCTAGAACTCCGGGCGCAGATTGTCGTTTATATGTTGTAGTGATTTTAGCGGTTTTTAAATTCGATTTTTTTTTTCTTGTCAGTTATTAGTGTACATTCCCATGCATGTATATCTTAGATTTTTAGAACATCTAATGTCACTTACCACTGACGTGTGACTTCCACATGGATACAAATTTACTGGTAACATCTAATATCACATCTTTCGTAAATAATATATTTATAGGTGGCTTTCAATGCCGATAGGTTGGTCGATGCCGGTGCTACTATAACAACCGCGTCTGCACGTGTTAAAGAAGGTTATCAAGGTAGGGGAATTTTGGCAGCCATACTGAAACATGTCGACGATTTTTATACAGACGTGAAGACGGTGAAATACAAGGCAATGACATGCGATAATATTAACATGCAGCTAAATGGTGAAGGAATAAAACGACAGTTTACACAGATTTTAGAAAGGGTAAGCATATTGTTTCAAGGACGATGTTTCTTTCATTGGCATGCAAGACTTGCTGAGACTTGACAATTTTAACAATACTTCATAAATCAATATTGTGTCTTGCATTCTTAATGAGTTTTTTTAACGGGTATACCTTCGGATAGCCCAAATGCAATGACTGGTATACCTTGGGATATCATGTATACACACCTAACCACCATGTCTTGATTTAGCAGGTAAACTTGGAGATCAATGGAGAGGTAACAGATTTTAAACCACAAAACATCGAATCTGATCAAATAAAAGTTCAAGAACTGACATCAGAAGATTTGAAGGCAATATTCAAATCTAAAGACATGTGTTCCAAATTATTTCCGGGAGAAAGAATACTACCTGGTTGGCATCCATATCGTCTGCTGCCGGAAAATATACCTCAAATGATGGACGAGTTTAAATTCTGGGGAACTAAGACTTTAACTCTATCAACATACACGACTCTGACTGTTACTGAAAATTACAGCTTAGGAAAAAGTTAGTGTTCAAGCTGTGTGTATATGGTAGTGACGGGATTGATATACGACTACATGTTCTGAAACATATACAAGATGTGAACATATTGATTAAAAGCGGAACATATACATCTATTATGATCGACGTATCCCATCCACTTAATTGTCAAGATACTGGAACATGTTTATCTATTTTTAAAAAGTGTGGCCTTAAAATTGATGAGAATTGTGATGTAAATAAAATGGTTCTGTTGGAACGAGAAATAAAATAATACAAGCCAACAGCGAGGCTGATGTTCCCTGCCGAAATCCTAAAATAAGTAGATGACACATCTTGTATAATTATTTGGACGTTTATCTTTTTTAAAAGTATCGTTTAATCAAACTGATCATTTTTTTCTAATAAATAATATTTTTTATTCGGGTTGTACGAATGAGAAAAATGGGGTTATATGGCACGTCAGCACCAACATGCTTTGGTAAAGATACTATTCTGCAGGGTCAGTTTATCACTTTTGTTGTACAATGAGGCCTCGTTCACCTCGACGTATAACCTGTGCACTGGAGATGTACGATATGCCCCCAAAATGAATTTAAACCTTTGGTTGTGTATGGTGCTGAGCTCCTTGAGATAAGAATTGCGGACAGACCCATACACAATACACCCATATGTTAAGGGGTTTGATGTATATCTCTTTAAAGCTTTTAATGTGGAGGATAAATAAAAACTTCTTATCATTTATCAGCCCCAGAAATTTGATTTATTCCGCAGCTGAAAGGTGGTAGTCATCCAAGTAAAGTTCTGGATCTCGATGCAAACCTCGATAGGTCAATTGTGTGTAGGGGGTGGGTGGGGTTGATGATGAATGCTGGAAATCTTTCCCACGAGAGCTTCGATTTCATGTAAGGCACAAGAAAATAACAAAGCCAGGTGGTCTTGTGTTCAATTCCGGTGTTGGCCGAGGAAGTTCCTCTGGGTTTTTAAGTGTAGTTTACAACATTCTTCATCAGCGTGTAGGGGGTGGGGTTGTGGTGAATCCGGAGGATCCTGCCCAAGGGAACTTTGAGAAATAGTTTAGATTCTGTGTAAAAGGGGTCCTATCAAATGGGCCCTTGATTATGGACCGAATGAGGGCCCAGGGAATGACGACCTCTCCCATCTTAGATCTGGTACTGTTTATTCCGCACATATAACACCATAACTCTCGAACATTAATATATTGGTATCAATTCCAAAATTCCATAATTTGAATGAATATAATTAGGCCCTACTAGAAAAAAAAGCATCGGCGACGTGCAAATAAACAAATTTTCTCCTGATAACTCCCGATTGTGCCATATTGCTTGTAACGTCCCTGACGCTTCCGTTGTGCCCGACGCCTCCTCAGTCTCGTCAATTTACATCGGTAGTATTTCCCCAACGCATGCAATGCCAAGTGGTGCCTAGGCATTATGGAAATGGTCGTCGATTGTCAAAATGAAATGTGTTTGTGCAAAATAAAGCCAATCAGCGCCATGGATAGAACACACTTGTCAACCGTCGCCGGAATGTGCCACGGAAAGATCATCGAAGTAGCCAAATATCCTCAAAGGTCCCCTGATACTTTCGCGAGATATAAAAAAACGTCAGGAACAGATCGGGCAATTTTCAATCCAAGCTCTTTTTTTTGCGGTTCTCCACCTCCTGATGGGTTCACATGGTGTTTGAGGCCCTCGAAGCTCATCGATTTCCAGCGGTAGTACTACCCCGATTAGAAGAAAATATTTGCAGTAGCACCTATAAAGCTTCGAACAGATCGAAAAAATTTGCAATCCGAGCTTGCTTTTTTTTGCAGTTCTCCCAAGGCCTCATGATGATTTCAAATTATCTTTGACGCCCTCAAAACTCACATATTGTCATCGGTAGTACAGCCCCGATCAGGAGCAAAATATTTGCAATAGAATCTAAGCATTAATTAGCGAACATTTTTTTGGACTTCCTCGAAGCTCACCAATTTCCATCGGTAGTACAACCCCGATCAGAGACAAAATATTTGCAAGAGCACTTAGGCATTAATAACGGGTAAACGGGTGAAGGTCACTATAAAAAAAAGTCCCTTCAAAACCTGCAACTGTTGACGAGATACAAGTTATTGTTCTATTAATTGTTTAAGACGGGAAATTCCACTTAAACTAAAAGTGATAAACTCTACAATCATATTGTTCATTTCCTTTGACGACGTCGGGTCAACTATCCAGGGCAAGAGTACATTGCATACATATGTCGAAAATTACTGGGGGCTACTTAATAGTACATCACACACGTGGAGGGTTGGGATGGCCTAGTCGTCTAGAGTGCCGCGCTTCGACCTCTAGCTGGTCGGTCACCTCTGGCTTGCGGCTGTGGTTAGGAGCCCTGCTGTGAGCGTATGGAGATAGGGGCGCCTTCACAACCTCGTGGGTTGCCTCCGGGCACTCCGGTTTCCTCCCACTGCTAAAGACCCATACGCGTAAGCGAATTATTGACATAAAACTAAACCATTTGTTAGTCCCAAAATGGCCTAGTTGTGTTGAGTGGACGTTAAACCACATTTCTGTCTCTCTCACACACATGGAGTAAGACCACCATTCAATTTGTTTGTAGTCTATCTATAATCCCCCCCCCCCTTTTAGCATTTTTCTGTCAGGTTTTTAATAATATTTATTGTGTAAAGGCGGACAAATATCATAGTTACGGTGGATATTTTTTGACGATTAGCATTCTAATTTAGGATTTTGTATCTCAAAATGTAAGAGGCTAATCTCGTGCAGACTAGCTTAAAGGTATGGTCATTTAAATCTCTGATAGTAGTGAAAGGCATTTGGGGAAGTTTGGAGTTGAAACAAAAAAAACAGAATTAACAATAAAGTCGATTGGAGAAATTAATGGTGGTCTGTAGGCTAATGAACAATGAGATATTTTCCTTTATAAAGCTACAACAACGGAGATACTAAATTGAACGTTCGGGAATTTAATTATCTCAATCTCAAAATTAGTGACTGACAATCGAGTGAAAAAAAGGGGTATCGGGCTACAACATAAGCCCATATGCGCGTTCACATAATGAAAATATCTCAACCAACTATTACAGCTAAAACAATATACGTTGTTTTTACATACCACGTATCTACCAGCACCAAATCTGTTGTCGAAACTGACAGGACTTAATTTAGCATCACTCGATGGAAATGCTGTTCATTCCGTCAATTCTTGACGTTCTGGACCGTTCTCTATCCATCTCTTGCACAATGTGGGCGTGTCTTGCTGTCTGTAGTGTTGTGAGCACGACTATATGTGGAATTAGCGCGGTATAAATGGACTTGCAGGTTTTTGATTTGACACAAAGAAAGGAATTCCCCCGAATTTCCTAAAATATTGACATAAAAACAAAGCATCTGGTAACAGGAATCGGGTCTGTTTCTTAGACTATTATAAATATGGTCGGATCCCTAGACTATTAAACCATCACAGCGATGTCATATAAATTTACTAATATCGCGGTATAGGCGGGTGTAGATAACAATGCACCTAGAACAAACAGAAATCATTTCTTTGGGAACTGTCCAGGTGTGGTGTCTCGTACTTCCATAATAAAAGCGGCCATTATCGGTCTTGGGGAAATTTGCATAATTAACATAAATCCAAGATGGCCGCCAGTTCACCTGAAAATGGCTGAAATCTCCGAATCGGTTGACTTTAGCGTAAATAAATGTATTAAATACCTATAGGGAATCGATACTCTCGAGTTAAAAAATAGCAACATTTTTTTACCTACGATCTTATAATGACGTCGTAACGTCATTTTGGTGGAAATACGTCGTTCTCATTATGACGTCATTATCAAATTGTATTGTAACTGCGCTCAGAAAACTGTTGGAAACACGAACAGCTTTACAATCTCTATAAAAGTACACATCTTCACCCAAACTGAAACTGTACATCATCGTTATTATAGCTGGGAGACGCGGTGGCTCAGTGATAAAGACGCCGTCTTTCACCTGGGAGCTCAGTGTTTGATCCCTGCGTTGGTGCAAGACAGAAGACCTGACAAAGCCAACGTATGATTGTTGGGATGGGGCGAAAAATTGAAATTCCGTTTACATATTGGCGTGCACGTTAAGGTTCCCTTGACAATTTGAATTCGATATAAGAGTAGGCCGTGGTGCCAATATGTAGCCGGCAAAGTAAAGTGCTCGAAATTCCATGACTTTTTTTTAAATTGAATAATTGATAAAACATTTAAAAAATCGGTGTAATTTAAATAAAAAGTGTGTATCGCCACGCTGCTCTAAGCGCGACATGGGTTTAGGGCATATTTTTCTGGTGACATGTGAATGCAACAACAGGCTGGTCGATTGATTTGTTGATTATAGTGGACCACTTTCAGGCTGCTGTATTCACGTCCTGAACTACGTAACAAGAAAATGCGTTTCCCCGCTGGTAATTTTCACCAATTTTGTGGGAGAGACAGGCCCCAACAATTCCCCCGATGGCATGTTTCACGACTTCTACGCTCGACGGTGACCTTTTATTCCAAGACATCGACATTCATTTAAAAGACATAGTAAAAGTCAAATCTTACGAGATTTTCACCGGTCTTATCAGCAAAATGACATTTTAGTACTATGTTCATCTGAACAGATCTAAAAAGGTCAATGGAACAATAGAACAAGCTCACCTTGTTGTTGACTAATATGAACATAACAAAAGATATAAAAATAAAATAAAAACCAAGTACGAACAATCCAAACCATAAGGTAGAATGCGAAGTCCTAAAACGTTATAGGCAAAATAGTGTATTCAAGCAAAATATGAAAGGTGATATATATGCAGAGAGAGGGAGGAGGAGGAGGAGAGAGAGTTTAACGTCCACTCTACACAAACTAGGTTATTTCGGGACTAACATATGGTTTAATTTTATTTCAATAATTCGTTTGTGTGTAGGGGTCTTTAGCAGCGGGGGGGGGGGAACGGAAGACCCGTAGAAAACACAAAAGTTGGACAGACGACCCTACTCCTTGCCACGTACAACCGATGATATCTACATTCAAGTTAAACGAACCGTATCTATTCATTTTAAATCTTACGTCGAACTGAATAGACTATATGATTTATTGTCATAAAAACATCAATGGCTGGTGGTTGACAGTGTGTAATTGAAGACTATAATTAGATATTTGTCCAAATAATCCAAGGTAGATTCAAAGATATAGTATCAGCTAAAATATCATTACATTCTGTAATTACAATTTTCGATGTGACATTGTGTCAGAAATTGTGATTATAATCAAAACAATAAATACCGTCCTATACCAAAACAAGCCATAGCAAGAAATCTCTCCTGAGTCCTATTGTCAATATTTTAATGAACCTAGAATTGTATACACCAAGTCTATTGTATCTAGATATTTAAAGCGTGTTAATAATATATCCATTTAAGAGAAACTATGTCATTTTAGGATTAACCTTTCGTACAATTTATTTTCATTTGATTATCGACCTACTATTTAGAAGGAGTAGGGACGCGTGTCCAACCTCGTGTGTTTTCTCCGGGTCCTCCGGTTTCCTTTGACTGCTAAATACACCTACTTGATTATCTGCCATCATGGATTTATTTTTAAGATCAGTATTGAACCCGGCGACATCGCGTACCGTGTAAATTCCATCAGGTAAAATGACGATTAAATTTAACATCAGCCGATTTGTTTTGCTGCTATATTTAGATTTTAAATTTTTTTCTTTAAATCCGGACATCGAAAACCATATAAAAGTCACAGCAAAAGTGATATCTTACGAGATAATCCCTGCCCGGCACCATATGAAAAATGCATTTGTTTAAATTGATAATTTGTCAAATTCGATTTTTCGGAGCATTCGCTTGTATAATTGCTCTGTTTGATGAATTCAAAAAATTATATATCCTTTAACAAATAAAACACACTGATTACGAGAAATTTCTCTCCGAAAATTCCTGAAGACCGCCATTTTGAATTATGTTGATTACGTTATTTTGCCGAGGCTAAATTCGGCCGATTTTGAGTATAATTTTGTCTGATATATTTATCATTGAACCAAACTGAATTGGTGCGATTTTTCTTAAAAACGTTATCTCATCTCCCCACTTATATAATACTTCATGAAATAAAAAAAAAACAACGTTTGTAATGTTAAGTAAAGCTGTATGCCGCCATAGTTTTTGTGGCGTCATAGTTGGACCCAAAATGGCGCCTGGAAATAAGTTGTCGTAGCTTTCCCTATATAGGGGTTTACTTTCGACGCGGCCATTTTGGAAGTTTGTTAATTTTGCAAATACTGTTATCTCTACCCACCTGGTACCCATCGTGTTATGACCCCTATTCCCCTCTATAAAACTAACATCACCAAATAATATTAAAATATCGTCGGATCCTTAAAGATGTAGCTTGAGTTTAAATGTGACACCATAATGATATTATTTATGTTAAATATTTGGCTTTCGCCCCTTGAAAATCCGACAATACAAAGGTGTGGCAACATTCTTCACCTTCGTCCAAGAATATATGTGGGACCACTGACAAGACCAAACCACGCTGGCAAATTGTGGGGGTCTGTCTCAACACTGAGATCAAACGCAGGACCGCTTGTTTACCAAGTCCTATAAGCTCCGTTTATTATTACATAACATATTAATTATTATAATCAAGATCAAGTTAGCGGGTCGGGATATCTAGGCAATACATTTTAATATTCAGCAGTTTTATGGTAACGGCCATCTGTTGTAAAGATACGTAACCGGATACCCCACTATACAACGCACTAGAGACACCGTGTTTCTTTCCGATTGCGGGGTCCTCTTTTAAGCTCATGTCAGCAACAGCATGCTGATGAAATGAAACGAAATATGGTGACTAACCCTGACAGTTATACATATATAAATTAATACACACTGTTCACTTCAGAAAAGTATCGTTCCATCGCCCTCTGATAATCAACAACAAACGCTTCAAATACAAGTAAGTTATCTTTTTGAATTATCATCTTATTAGACCAAGACTTTATTTAGTGTTCCACCCCCATTCCTTTTTATTTGGCATGTTGTTTAATATACAATCATTACAAAAAAAAATATATTCTGGGGATAACCACTGTTTACAGTATCCGTATCAATTTATTTGTCAATTCTATCTAATAACTTACAATGACATAGTATATATTATTCAATATATCCTTAATAAGAGTTCTCGTAATATTACTTACCCAGCCCAGCTAAACTGGATTGTTGGCAAAGGGTGTTTTTGTCGGGTTTTGGGGGATTTTAATTTCGATTCAGAAACGGCTCGTGGCGTGGACCGATCATTTAGAAAACCAGAAGTTGATATTATACTGCTTTAAGAAAATTGTTTCGAAACTGTTTGTTTATATAGCCATACAGTACAAGGTACTTTTATATCCTAACTTTGCTTGATCTGTTGGGAAATAAAAATTAATATGCGATTTGTATAATAATATAAAATCCCAAAGGCACACTCAACATAAAAAGACTAGTGTATAAGTGTATTTGTATAATCTGATATAAAAATTCAACGCGCTAGAAATTATTTGTTTTGCTCGGCTTGCTCGAAGTTTTCTTTTTCTGAAATTCTTTCTGGTCTTTAAGAACGAAATATGAAATGTTTTGCTCGGCTTGCTCGAAGTTCTTTTTTTTTCTGAAATTCATTGTCGTAAATAAGAATTTCACAAACTTAGCGATCGGTTTATTCTAAAAAGAAAATGCTAAGTAAATGGCTAACATCGTCTGCCAGTCATTCTGGCGCCGCCCGCCAGCGCAGCATACAAGTTTTAACTAATCGGTTTTGCAATAATTTCATGAAATCCTAAATCAAATGTTTTTTTGTAATAATTTCTTAAATTCAGTGAAACTCGCTGTCAGTATCATAATATATGGTTATCCGATATTTTTAACAATCATCACGGGGTCACGGTGGGTAAGACGGCCATGGCTTGCTAGCCTGGAGGTCGGCCTGACAAAGACAGCTGGCTAGTCGTCCGGGTGGCCAGAACGAAATATAAAATGAAAAGAAATGGGGTTTAACGTCCTACTGTTCTGCTCCTAAACCGCGCCAATGAATACGGGCATACGCCTTATAGAGTGATACCTGGTATTGCGTCATTTTAGTTATATGGGAATCCCTTGCAAACTATAATATTGTGGACAAATCAAATGAATATCTTATAAACACATGGGCCCAAAACCGGTTCAATTCCGTTCAGTACAAAAAAACATTATTGAACTGAAATATCATCGCTAAGCCACGTGATCTCTTTTAAATCTCAACCGGAAAATTATTTTACCTTGGCATTTTTTTTTGGATTTCTGGATTAATATATGTTAAATAATCAACCTGGGTATAGTCTAGCGCGGCTTAAGCAACGTGACAATTGATATTTTAGCGGAAAAATGCATATGAGCGTCTCTACTGTAAAGTGATCTCATTAAATTGTAATGAGTTTAATTTATTGTTGTTAATTTATAATGAATCATGCCAGATAGATTTGGGTGATGAAGTATGAGATCAAGGGCATCAGATTGGCGAAACAAGCAAACCAAATCAAGTTGCCCAGTAAATATGTAATCCAAACGTCTTAAAGTAACCATCAAGACAGATAAATAATACGGTGGCTGATAAGGGACATTGACAATAATATCATCTTTATTTTTAATATTCACCCAAGTCAATTTTAATATCATTTTTTTGTATATAATTTTCACCCGAGTCAATTTTAATTTTACCCAAGTCATTTGTAATATAATTTGCATTTTATAATTTTCACCAAAGTCAATTTCAATATAATTTGTTTTCTTTATAATTTTCACCCAAGTCAATTTTAATTTCCACCCAAGTCATTTGTAATACAATTTGTGTGGTTTTTATTCTATAATTCCCACCAAATTCATTTGTAATACAATTTGTGTTTGATAACTTCCACCTAAGTCAATTTTAATATAATTTGTTATTTATAATTTTCACCAAAGTCAATTTTAATTTTCACCCAAGTGATTTGTAATATAATTTGGTTTTAATTTAATGATCGGCCATTTTGCCCGGACAGCGGCGGTCCGGCCTATTCTTCTTTGAAATCCTGTTGCTGGTCCTGTAAGTCGCGTACATTGGCGTGCATGTATAGAAACTCCTTATAGTTGAAATTCCATATAAGAGATATCGTAGGGCCGCAAAATTTCCCTGTTGGCATATTGCATTCATTAGGCAAGCCGTGGCAGAACAGTATAGGACGTTAAACCCTCATTTCATTTCAACGCGTTTCACTGTCAAATCCCAACTAAAATTGTGTCGACCCCTGCACGTTCTTTTTCCAACACGAAATTGCGACGTCAGAAATGGCGATCATGTCTTATTACAAGACACGGAAAACGTGGATATATTAATCTTACCATACCGTCAAAACACAGACTGCATTAGTCAAGCCGGGGCAGAACAGTATAGGACGTTAAACCCTCATTTCATTTCAACGCGTTTCACTGTCAAATCCCAACTAAAATTGTGTCGACCCCTGCACGTTTATTTTCCAACACGAAATTGCGACGTCAGAAATGGCGATCGTGTCTTTTTACTAGACACAGAAAACGTGAATATATTAATCTGACCATACCCCCAACCCCAGACTGCAACAGGAACACATGCGACATAAAATAATACATAAATAAAATCCCTTGTCGGAATTTCTTTTTCAGAATATGGCAACCGTGTTGATTTCCCTTCTAATTATATTGATTGTGCTGAATACAGGTAATTTAATTTAAATAACAATATTTTACTGAAAAAAAAATTATATTTCGGGTCAAGGTGGCTAAGCGATTAAGACGCTAGCTCGCTTTCATAGAGAATCAGGTAGTCGATCTCTGCTTTTGCCGACAAAGTACATCCATAATTTCCGGCGGAGAACCTGACCACACTCTGATCATTGTCACCGATAAATTTACCTTCGTTCGTTCGTTCTTGGGGTGATATTGCGGCAAGACTTCCCTTGTATATTTCCATTGAAAAATAAATTTGATTTCTTGAATAATTTGTTATTAAATTATTGTTCCAGTATTTGTTATTCTAATGATGATCAGTCGAGGTATTAAAAGGTTTTTGATAGTAATTGTCATTTTACTATATCGTACCTGTTTTGTGTATTAAGGTGATGGTGCTTGTACCACGTGGTATATACCATTCTAGACACTTTAATTGTTTCTTTGTAGCTATGTAGCTATGTTTTGGTAACATAGGCACTCTAATTGTTTCTTTATAGCTATGGTATTGGTAACTTAGACACTTTAATTGTTTCTTTATAGCTATGGTATTGGTAACGCATTCATATGGCTGCTATGTTCCCGAAGACTCACCGTGTTATAATACTACTCTAACCTGTTTTGGTGACATTCTTTATATAACAAAAATGTATTACAAAACACAGCCAGGAAATCCCACATGTCCACCGTATGAAAATAAAAAAGATTGTAAATCTAATCCATGCTGTACTCGTACCTGGGGTAAAGAGGATGATGCAACTGAACCGTTCAGTAAAGAAGAGAGTTTGCCTATTATTAAAGCCTGCACTAATACAAAACGCTGCACCGTCACATCCCCCCGCCCGTACAGTCCAGATGCGGGTTATCATTATATACAATACGGTTATGAATGTGTATTTTGTAAGTATACTGTTTATTGGAGTGAGAACATTTGCTTTCTTTGGGTTAAAAGGACTACATCAATCATTTCAGTCAACTTCTCAGATCTGCGAAAGAATATTTTTAATGTTATTAAACCAGTCATGACACCAGCCAGTGTCCGTGTGCCTGTTATCTGTCATCCTTTACCATAACAAGGGCCTGTAGCCAGCTTGTAAAATTGGGGGGGGGGGGGTATGAAATTTTTGGGAAGGGCTGAGGATGAGACCAGCTAAGAACACTCCTAAGAAATCATTATGTTGGCTAAATATCTATATAATCTTCCATAATGCCTCTTTAATTGACCCGGTTTCCTCCCACTGCTAAAGACCCCTACGCGCAAGCGAATTATTGAAAAAAAGATTGAAAACCATACGTTTGTCCCAAAATGACCTGGTTTGTGTCGAGTGGACGTTAAACTCCATTTCTATACCTCTCTCCTTTAATTGATGCCACTACTTCTGTGTATCAATTATTTTCATCACGTTTTACAGCTTACGATATGGATCACATCATGACAACAAGTAAATCAGTACGTAAACAGTATAGTCACACGTATTACAATGGTAAAGATACACCAGCTAAAGGACTCACTTGTTCCTGTGATATAACGAGTGAAGGTAGTAAAATAGGGCTGTACATCAGGATAATTTACTTACTGAAGGAATCATGTAACGGACTAACAATAACAGGTGACGACCAGCCTATATACTCATGTAATGATACGGGTGTATATATGGAGTATACAGATTCTCCGATCTCCAGAAACAAATTCAGGTTTTTGATTAACAACATGACCTCCAGTAGTGAAGATTTGCTCTGGTTATTGTTCCACGGTGAGACTTTATATACTTTTTAAAATAATGAATGTGGTTTAACGTCCTACTTATTATCTGGTCGGATTGAAATAATGGATACTGGCTTACGCCATTGTGCTGCGAGAAAAAGTTTTCCCGGCAAGCGGCGCTATGGCCAGCTCTTACCTCGAATTCCAACTTTGTTACGCAGACGCCAATGTGTACTCTGACTCCGTACTTCAGTGTTTCGCCCCATCCTAACGGCAATGCAGTATCCTTGCCAGACCCTCATCCATGCACAACTACAGGTCTGTAACCGCGCTGGAAAACCATAACAAATTACCGCGGCCAACACATGGAGCTTACCTTAGACCTCCTGGTTGGCACCCCGATTTCATTTAAAAAACGACCCGAAAACGCAGCTACGTCATCGCTGTGATATAATGTGATAGTTGTGATTTGATGTAAGTTTGTGATAAATTGTGAACTACAAAAAGCATATGTATTAAATTATATCTGTCTGATGCTTGTATAACGGTTTGTCTTAAAGGAGCCAAATCGCTAATATTTTTCAACTTAGAAATTGACAAAAATGGGTCGCAACGCATATAATGATGTTATATGGTGGTTTTTAAACGATTCGCGTACTAGTGGTAAAATGTTTATTTTGTCTTAAATATTAGATATCAGAAGCCCATCTTTTTCTAGTAAGATCACGGCATCAATGTTGCTTTAC
This sequence comes from Patella pellucida, assembly GCA_917208275.1. Lineage (NCBI taxonomy): Eukaryota > Metazoa > Mollusca > Gastropoda > Patellidae > Patella > Patella pellucida. The sequence goes on from OU795040.1 coordinate 12,293,599, forward strand.
ATTGACAAATAATTCGTGTTTTCAATGTCGAAGACTCTGAATGATATTGAGTTAGAGACTTAGCTACTTTAAATTGGGCATAAACGAAATCGATATTTAGTTATGAGTGGTTGCTATAGTCACGAATCTAGTGTCAATACTGAGTTAATATCGGTTCCTATAGTTAACTCATGAACCCTAGATTTTTACATATATGATAATAGAAACAAATATGTTACATGTTTCAGTTGTTTTTTCCATTTAAAGGAATAAAATTAATTACCATAGAATCAACACATAATCTAGACATACAGGTTATCATCTCAATTTATTGTGTTTGATGTAATTTTGAGATCGTATTTGTAGGTACCAATATCAGATGGTCATGTGATTGTAGTAAAGTGGGTGAGTATAAGTATATATCTTAAGACCCTGTCCAGATACATGCAAAGCGTCGACCTTACGCTGCTGCTGTCACAAAATGGACAAGGTCACCCGCAAACGAGACCATAAACTCTATAAACGCACTGAGGGATCCATAACGTCCCCATAAGCGTGTTGAGGTCGGATGCAGATCGTATTGAGTTGTATGCGGTCCGACTGGACCTGGACATGACCGGAGCACATTGTACACGACCCCGACGAAATTAGCTCAGCATAAACACGTTTCTCGTCAGACTCAGAATAGATCTGACTTCCACGGGTTCCAAACGCGACCTGGTCACTCGTCGGGGAGAGATAAAGTTGGTGCTTGCTCAATAAGACCTGCTTTTGATTTACGCAAACCCGACGCCGACCTTCGCGATCCAAGAAGATCTTATCCAGCTTTACAACGCGTTCCACCGTGACTTTTTTTTTTAGAAAAAAGTGGATTGAAAATATAATTCTGATCTTGAAATCTGCCCAAAGCGTGATTGGTCGTATTAGAACTACTTTATAGGATCCCTAAACTTTTTAGATCTGAACCCCATCGTGCTTTGGTATGACGGGGGCTTTAATAACAAAAGGTTGGACTACACTTTTTATTGATACACATTACTTCAGTAAATGTGTAACGGTATCCATAATAGTGTACCTTGTATTAATATGTTTAATTCCAAAATGCCTGCCAAAGACGTTATCTGTTAATTCTGTATATATTTGTATATTATTATAGAAGGTGTTATCCGGTATGTGTTAATACCTAATAATAATAATAATAATCCTTGATATTTATAGCACAAAATTACTTTTCAATAGTTTTATTGCGCTTTGAAATTACCGTGAATAGGCTTCATGAAAAAGCAGAATTTGATTCGTTTTTTGAATGTTTACTGTTGACTCTATATTGACTTTAGATCCTTAATATTTTTTCGAGTTTCGTTCCACAATGAAGGAGCATAAAAATGTATGCATACGACTTGTCTAATATATCCGACATCGTTGGTTTTCTCTGAGCCCCTCCGGTTTCCTCACACTGCTAAAGACCCCTAAAATTAAACCATATGTTAGTCCCAAAATAACCTACTTTGTGTCGAGTGGACGTTAAACCCCCTTTTTCTATCTCTTATATAATATATATGCATAACGACTACAGACTACCTTCGGACCTACCCAATTGTACCCCCAATAAGCTAAACTTTGTCTTTTCATGTATATATGTTACAGTCAATCTGTGTAATCAGTCATTTCGCGTAATGACTAAATGAATCAGTCATTTCACGAAGAGCCTGTGAGCACCAGGCAATACGTGTAATGACTGAAAATTCCAGACATTACATGAAATGACTAAAAATCACAGGAAGACATTACGCGAAATGACTGAATTCACTGTAAAACATTTATGGACTTCACATCCAACGTTTAATACATGTAATACATTGTAGAATAATATAAATTCCCTCGAAACGAAATATTAACTTCGTCACTATAGTCTTACTGTCCAGTCACTTTAAAAAAAAAAAAAAAGAAATCCTGACTGGTTCATCACCCAAGTCACTTGTTTGTGCATAACAGGCTGCTATGACAGGGGCTGGAGCATTTGAGTTTATTTTTGAAACATTTGCATCTATTTGTCCCACATCTCTTAGAACCAGCACAATTGCATCGGACATACCCCTGTCCACCGCAGCTGGATTCTTTATGTACAGCCTGGCGAAGTGTTACCGTACTTGTATGGTCTACGTCAGATTTAGTAAGTAACTGTTGGGGACACAAATCAAACTGATTGCGCGAAAACTTTCCTTTCAGAATCCCTGCTTTAACACAAATGGCGTACATGTTATTCTCATCGCGGTCGATGATAATTCCTAGAATATCACGTGGATCACCACGACCTCTATCCACTAGAGGTATAGGCACAGCTACGTTGTCTCCCACCTGGCCAGTTGCTAGTTCCACTCGACTCCTCTTGACCATACGCTAAGCTTGTATCATCTGAGCAGAGCTGGCACCATTTCTTTCCCACAGGATGTTTTGTAAGCGGGCATTGAGTACATCTGAGGGACTATTCCCCTGTTCAATTTGGCTAACTGAAGGTTCTGGGTCAAAATCCAGACTGGTAGTGAGTTTATGTTTGTGACATTACACGTATTGCCTGGTGCTAACAGGCTCTTCGTGAAATGACTGATTTGTTTAGTCATTACGTGAAATGACTGATTACACAGATTGACTGTAACATATATACGTTGAAGGTTGTAATGGAATTTGTTATTATAGTTATGACTGGTGGTTGGACTAGTTGGTCATATACTACCTGTTCGATGTCATGCGGGGGTGGCACTAGGAGTAGGACGAGGAAGTGTGAAAACCCAGCGCCTACAAACGGTGGTGCCGACTGTGAAGGTGAATCTACTGAATTGGTTGAATGTAATATATTACCTTGTCCTGGTATGTATATACGTTTTAAATCATAATGCAAATGCTTAATAGGTATATCGAAGACGGACATATGCCAGAGAGTGTACTATGGCAGAAATTGCGACTGGACAGCGGCACTATGGCCTACTCTTATATCGATTGTCAATTGTCAAGGGATCGTTTACGTGTACGCCAATGTGTATACGGGACCTCCGTCCAGGAATCACTGACAGATGGGAACCACGCCGGAAAATCTGGATGAACTTTCTCGGCCAATGCAGAGATCGAACATAGAAGCTAGGTTTTGACTACATGACATACACCCAAAAAAGTAAATAAATAACAAGGAGAAAATTGAATTAAGCTGGAATATTGTCTGTTCTTCACCAATAATTGTCATTAATTAGTTTTCCTTACCCCCCCCCCCCATGTTAATGATATCCTCAATTGCCGCTCTATGAAAATATTTATATTTTGGAAGAAAATTTGGAATGTTATGTTGTACTGCCAATAAACACGAATTGATGCAGACAAGCATGTTTCATTTTCTCTTTCTGATTACTGAACGATATGTTGATTTATATTTTTATAGAGACGTCAAAGTAGTTCCAAATCTTTAAATGAAATACCACATGCAACCGTATAGGTCTTCAGGGCTTCATTTTTTTAACACAAACTGAACAAGTTCATTTAATGTTCACTGAACTATTCTAAATTGTTTATACGTGTATATTATAACAGTTGATGGTGGGTGGAGTGAATGGTCAAACTACTCTACTTGCTTGTCCACATGTGGTGACGGATTAAAAACAAGAACAAGACACTGCAGTAATCCAACACCAGCTTATGGTGGCAATAACTGCACTGGTAATTCTACTGACGTAGCGGATTGTAACCTACCAGCCTGTCCCGGTATGTAGTTATATGTAGTATCATCTAACAATTGATGGTTGGTGGTCATCGTGAACCATCAGCTCTTGAATGCGTTGACTATTTACCTTATAAACATGTCTGAAAGATTCGGGGCGATAAGGCTCCGAGCGATTATGCAAACGGTAATATGAAATTGAGTATTGTACACAAAACTTCGCTATGGGAGCAGTTCCCTCAACTGTTTCAAAAAACCTTAATCTTGAAATGATAATCCTAAATGCCCTCTTGGGGCGTCATCCGAAAACGCACAGCATTATCTTATGGAATACAGCTTGCTTGATATTGAAACAAATATAATTTTGGATTTTTTTCCGATTTTTTCGTAAAGTTGAATACTCATGTTATAGTGAATGTTAAAATCACTTACAGAATCCTCCAGTGAGATTTTTGATTACACTATTTTGCTTGAATACACTATTTTGCCTATAACGTTTTAGGGACTTCGAATTCTGTCTTATTGTTTGGATTATTCGTATTGTTTTTTTTTATTCTTTGGATATGTACCAAAATTACTTTCATAATCGAATATTTAAAAACTATACATGGATTCTGGACACAAACAACAGATTTTGATAGAGATACTTGTTTGTTTTGTTTTTCATGGACCATTTAATTGGGGTTACAACTACTATACATTTTATTACAGTTGATGGAGGATGGAGTGATTGGTCAAAATACTCTACTTGCCTAACCACATGTGGTTACGGAATAAAGACAAAAACTAGACACTGCAGTAACCCAACACCAGCTTATGGTGGCAACAACTGCACTGGTAATGCTACTCATGACGTTGCGTGTAATCTGCCGGAATGTCCCGGTAAGTAATACATATGTTATCAGCTAAGATTGTAATCGTATGTGGTGTCAATTGAATCATACCGACTTGCATGGATGGTGGGCCTAATAATATACCGTTAGATCATTTGGCAATATATTTTCCTCGAGTGTTCTAAAAGGAAAGGGAGAGAAGTGTGGTGTAACGTCTACTCGACACAAATGAAAGAAACGTAATATGGGAATAGGGACTTCTAAGTAGGTGAATTATTTGGGTCAACTCTTCTTTCAATTCCTTTTTTCATTAAATAACCCTTTGATGGACAATACGCAATACTGGACAATTTGTGTCTTAACCTTATATTTATTTTCGTGTATTAGACAGAGTCGGAAACAGTGGTCTCTTTGTTCTTTACCATAGGGATCTTCGTAGAGCCAAGGTGACCGAACTTAGGTGTTTCAGACTTATCTTACAATATACCTTATTATGCAATAGTTACAATACGGTCCAGTAAATATGGGCAATGTATTTTTAAATGTCTTAATATATATTCTCCTGGACACCTTTTACCACTGTTTATTACGTATTTTGTACACGAGGAGCGTTCCATTTGCTGATTACACTATTTTGTCTACAACGTTTTTTTAGGATTTCGAATTCTTGAATTTTTGAATCGTCCGTACTTGGTTTTATTTTATGTATGTAGTTGATGGCGGCTGGAGTGAATGGTATTCATACAGCAGCTGTACTGTTACATGTGGTGGAGGAGTAAAAACAAGAACAAAACAATGTAATAACCCACTACCTGCACATGGAGGGGCTAGCTGCATTGGTAATTCCGTCGAGAACATGCCTTGCAATCAACTTTTATGTTATGGTTAGTATTTTAAAGCTTATTGCTTACAAATTGAGTGGGTTGGATGGCGGAATGGTTAGCACACGCACGCTGTATCATATTCTGGAAATTTTAATTTAGCAGGATGGTGCGCGAATTTCGTGGATTGTATGAGAAATGTACAATTAACAGCTACTTGGATTACACAATAGATTATACCAGTTAAATTGAAAAATTGGATTTGAAAGTAAGTTTCTTCTTATATCTCCGACTGCTGATATACATGTATACTGAGACTTCAAATTCAGCGATATGAAAGAACTTACAGTAATACTACCCACACAGAAACATGATAGTACGTCTGTTGTAAAACTATTCCCATGTACTTATTTTCTATTTTTTCACCGCAATTGTTATTTATTTTCCAGAAGGAATAATTTATCACAACATCTGACAGAAAATCGTAACAACCCAATACAATTTTCAAGTAGAATTTTACGATTCATAAACATAATATTTCATTTGTATTTTTGCACTATTATGTAGAATGGACGATTTATCAAAACGGTAAAATCAACTGACTTCTGTAAGATAATAGACCAATACTATCAATAAAAAGATAAAAATACAATACGTTCTTTAGTGAAAATTCAAGTTATTTTGTACACGTTGGTGTAGGATGTTAAAGCTAATTTCATTTTTATTTTAATTTTAGAATATATAAGTAGTCAGGATTTCTTTTTTATGCATATATTTAAGGTGTGTATTTTGAATTACAGGTGGTGGCGTAATTTCCCCCACACCAGCAGGAGCGCCAAAACGAGTAACGGTATCTGTACCAGAAACACCAGGTAATTGAAGTGTTGAAATAACAATTGTCAAATGATTTGTCTTGTAGATAATTCTGGCTGGGGAGGTGTGGGGTTCTGCTCCGAACTGGGCTAATGAAACTTTTCCTGGGCAGCGGCACTACCGTCTACTCTTTTATCAAATTCCAACTGCCAAGGGATCGTGTACATGTAAGATAATGTGTACACTGTACTTCGTGTTGTCCCATACGAACGACTAGACGACTGTCCTGCATCACTGACAAGGGGACACTTCGCCGGAAAATCCGGATCATTTTTCTCGGCCAATGCAGGGCTTAAACACATGACCTTCAGCCTAGAGGAGCCAACGATTTACTCACTTAGCCACTGTGATCCCAGTGGATGCAGCAAAGTAGGACGTTAAACACCGAGAAACATTAGGCATTCAAACATTTTTCAAAGTTATCTTATTCTTTCAGCTTATTTTTTACAACTGATTACCATGATGGAAAAGATAAACCAAAGATTAAATGACAATGGAAAAACCCAAACAGAAATAAATGACAAATTGGACCAACTTTTGATTGCTGCTGGAGATGCTGGACCAGATACAGAATTACCAGCGTCAATTAAATTGCCTATCAACACACTTGCAGATTTTATTCATGTTATTACGTCTCTAAAAGACAAAAGCACCAAAGAGAGTTTAGTAAGTATATTTTATTCATTTATTTTACAACGCAAGTTCAACACACATGGAGGAAAGAAATACCATTTAAAATTTAATGGATAGTGATAGATAAATACAATAGTTAAAGCATTGATGTACTTTTAGCCTGCAGTTGGATATTGTCTGTACTGTCATGCTCCTTTACAATCTCAAATGACAATGAAATCATATTTCCACCATCTTAATTTACTAGCAATTGTATTAACGTTGCTGTCTGTACAAAATTTACACATTTAACTTCTATATAGTAAATATATGCCTTGTATTTACAGATCCTACATTTGAGTACCATTGGTGGTGTAACTGCAAAAGAGGTTACTAAAAAAACAATGAAAGCCCTTTTTACAGACATACTGGCGACACATTTTAATTGGGAGCGAAAGGCGGATAAGATTGCTTTTTATAATCTAGTTTTTAAGGAAGTTATTGAAAGTGAGTAAATATTTTTTAGTGATGTCATCCCTGACTGTCTATCATAATGGATTGTGGATACTTTAGAGGCTAAATCTGCTTGATTAATTTAATGTGTCCCCTCTTGTCAATGGTGCAGGACAGATTATCATAATGGCAGCTGTCTAGTCATTCATATTGGACAGAAAAACTGAGGTCCCATGTATACATTTGCGTGCACGTTAAAGATCCCTCGGCAGTTGGAATTCGATATAAAATAGAAAGCCAAAGCGATGGCCAAATTTCCCTCTTAGCACACTGTGTATGGCTTATCTCTATGTTCATAAGCCCAATTCGAAGTAGAACTATAAGATGTTAAACCCCATTTCATTTCATAGACACCTATATATTCGGGCAGTTCAAATTATCTGACGATGAATTATTAAATATAACTATGACATGGTTTCCTCAGCCATATTGTCATCTGTCAATATATTGAACATTTGCCATTACTTTGTTTCAGGGACTGTACGAAAAAATCCAATGACAAGAAATGCAACAGATATAGAAATTAATGAAGCTATCAAAAATTGGCTACGATATGCCCCAAAGAGGATACAAAAGAGTACTTTATAAATGTGGGTTTTGTGTCACTCTCAAATTTGATATTAACAAAAGCTAAATCTGCCTATCGCAGGTCTTTAAAGCCCCAATAACACTTTTTTTGTAACTAAATAATATGTCCCAATCTTTATTGTGATCAACAAATTGTACTATTTTACAATATTCCAATTAATTGATGATATAAATTTCATCTTAACACACCTAATTTTAAAAATTGGAAAAATTCAACTACATGCCGTTACATGGTTTGAAAAGCCTTACGTAAGCACCTTTAAATGCAACTTAGATTCAAACATATTTTCGAACCCTCTGGACAAAAAAAATAGGTTGTAATGGATAATTTACACAACAGGTGGGACACTTAAACATCTTGTAGTTAGAATAAGGCAATTTTTTTTTTCTGGACTTGTCAAGCCAGCAAGAGTGTTATTGTCCCTTTAATAAGACATAAATTAACTGATAATAATTAGTCAATTCATTACATTATTTACTTTCGAACTATTTTAGCAAGAAAGGCTAGTTCTTTATCTGAATCTTACATCTTATTGGGGGAGGGGTAGCTCCTAATTATGAATTTGTATAAATGATAGTTATGGTTATGAGGGGAGGGGTGCTGTATCATAAACCCTGTCATTGAGTTAACTGGCGTGGTTTTGAATCCCCGGTTGTACGTGGCAATGAGTAGGGTCGCCTGTCCAACCTCGTGGGTTTTCTCCGGGTCCTCCGGTTTCCTCCCACTGCTAAAGATACCTGCGCACAACCGAAGTATTTACATAAAATTAAACCATGTGTTAGTACCGAATGACGTAGTTTGTGTTAAACCCCACCCTCTCTCTCTCTCTCTCTCTCTCTCTCTTGTTGTTATTAAAGTAGTTATATTTTCGTTTCGTATTAGATTTAGGGGTGGGAGTGGGTTTATTTTTTGTATTTATGAAATTTCTCTCTAATGATACTACATTGTATATTAAAGTTACATTATTCAAGATATAGATAAGAACTAGCCATTCTTGCTACACTAGTTCGAAAGAAGATGATGTAAAATGAATAATTTGAAAATTTCATTCAAATTACTCTATTGCAAGCGAAGATATAGGCATTTACAGATTTGACCGACCTGTGCAATAATTTCAACCACGGACCTGGTTGATCAAAGCTACGACTCGAAGCGTTAAGGTGCGCAATATGTGATTACCCGCTGAAACGTTTAAATCTGTTTAGTATCGGAGCAATCTGATGCCATCCAAAGTTGATTAAGGCCTGTATCAGTTAATTAATGTCTAATTAATACTTTAGAAAACATTTCATGCCCAAATAAAGACCTGCACTAGGCAGATTTAGCTCTTGAATAATGCATGTTTAATATTTGTTGTCACAATAAGCTTTAAAAACAAGCTTTATTGCAGTGGGGTACTTTTCATCAAGGCGTATCTTCCCACAGCATAAATGGATATGGATGACCATACAGATATCAAAACATGGGCTGGAAATATCACCTTCCGGGAAATCAAGTGTTAACGTTTGTTAAATGTTGGATGATCGAGAATAATGGATAAATTAAATATTTTTATGTTTCCATAATCATATTCTAATATTTTTGTGATAATAGATATCGCGTCATTTTTAAAAATATGGATGTCTTGCGAAGCAGTAAATTATAGTTAACAAATTTACAAATACGTTGATTTTATTAAAGAATATTAAATCTTAAATGAATATAATTTGATTCTTTTCTGTGTTAATAAAAAAAGGTATAGTAACCTTCATGGCACACGACGGGGGTTATCTCCCTTTGCAAATTTAAATAATTGACTTCAAAGTTAGGCCACTGTGCACAGGTCCATAGCTAATATCATAGCCGCTCAAACAATAAAATCCAGGGGACACTGATATTTTATCTAGCATATATTGTCATATTATTTTATTGTGACATACATTATACATGATACTTGTACATATCATTGATTACTTATTCTAGCACATATTTATTCAATTGATGTAGTACATTAAATATTTTAGCACTGTATACGAGTTAATTATTGTATATATCGCATTATTTGATTCCCAAATGTGTCAATATTTGATAATGTTAAAACATGTTTGCCCACCATTATCAACAAATAAATAAATTCAGTGGTTTATCTCATATAATATACTAATAGTCTTATTTTTTTCTTAATCACTTAATGTTATGGAATCGTCTCCGTTTTTTATTACTATTTTTATATTACCCATTGCTACTAATCAGCGCTGTAACCAGGGGTGATGAGAGTCCATTCCATAATTCACCAGTAATCACTAAGCTTTTGAGGTCGTATCAAAATGTTCGGTATAGACAAATGCTGTGCAATGTGTGCTGTTTTAATTTCGCAAAACTCGGATTGGGCTTCCTGTCTGTCTGAAGGCCAGTTTTATCATAGTAAAAATCCATTGGCAGCTAGAATTCGATATATTTACCTCATAATACCAGTTCATTTGTCTCTGGTTTACTGTTTGAATGGAGTAATACCGCAGCAGTTGTCAACGCAAAGGTCACCCTTTTTCAGTATGACAACTGCATACTTCTCATGTAATTATTGTTGCGTCGCTACAGATAACCACAGAGCAAATTGTCGAGCATTGGGAGGCAATATCCAGTGCAACTGCTTATGTGGATGCCTGTAAGGAGATCCACAGTTAGGTCCATCATCTGTGCGACTTGTTGTCAACTTAAAGGACAATATTGGTGTCAGTCATTATTACACATGTGATAGAACTGGTTAAACACATTCCTAATATAATTTTAACACAGAGGTCATTGCTACATGAATATACGGGAAATGACGACAAACATAACAAACACGAGTTATCCTCGTATATAGCTGACTGAAGTAACGAGCGACAACATATAGACAGGCGAATTTCATTTCACTGATAATTTGTTTGAATATGAATTTTTTTTATATTAGACGGTGAGAAGATACCCGACAATTCAAAAAAAAATTGCTGTCAGTACATAAATGATAACGAACTAATTAGAAAAGGCTCGTGCATTACCATGCTTTTATTAAGAGCAGAATGAATAAAAACACTGGAATGCCATGATTTTTCTCGTTTTCTCTTATATAGTTTGTGTCGAGTAGACGTTAAACTAATTTTTCTCTATATGTGACGGTCACATACCAACCTAATCATAAATATTATATATTTCTACCATTATGAATCCTATTGAATTCCCGAACGACAACCCTACTTAAAGGGTCCCAGTGACTCAGTAGGTACGGCAGGGGGTCTTGGAATCGCTCCCAGTTGAGCCGGGGAAAGTTCCTTGGGAGTTTCCGATGTGCCCCCCCCCCCCCCAGTCAGTGGTGCAGGACGAAGGAACAGTGACTAGTCGTTCTTATTGGACGATCAACCGAGGTTCTGTATACACATTGACAGTTGGAATTCGCGTGTGCCGTAGTGCCGCGGCCCGGGCAACATTTCTTTTATGTCACAGCTGTATGCCCATCTTCAATAACCCAGTCGTTGGAGAACTGTGGGAAGTTAAACTCGATTTAATTTCATTTCAAACCCAATAAGCTGATAGATAAACAACATAGCGACAATTCATTGAAATATTCTACCTTAGTATGGAGCTTTATAATGTGTCGGTTGGAATCACAGAGAACGAGAACATTGCTATAGACTTATTTCGCTGTAATTATGTCTGGGGTGTATCACTGGAGTATTCTCCCTTTATCTAGAGTAATACCGCTGTCGTGTTATCACGTTTTAATGCAAGAATGCAGTGAAATCCTACACACAATTTTCACGTTAATATTGTGTATAGATACAGCTGTGCAGCGTTAATTGTTCAACACGGCACAGAGAAGTGCGATGCTGCTTATTAGATATTCAAAGACAGATTATATATTGGTGAGCCCGTAAAGGAACCCTGGGTAGTTGGAATTTGATACATGAGTAGGCATTTTTTTGTGCAAAATTTTCCTCATAGCACACAGTCTAGCATTTGCCCAGTCAGAGCAGAACAATTAATAGGACGTAAAACCCCATTTCATTTTATTTCGTGTCATTATCAAACCTTTCCGCCTAATAGATATACACAACTGTTCAGTACTCTTTGTAAACTTAAGCAAGTGTTGTTTATATATGCCTTTTAAATACGGGTGTGACATATTCCTTTGCTGTTGGCGTAACATTACAAGTTCAAATAATGATACTGGCAATGCATTAATCCTAACCATTTAAAAAGTTGAATTATTGGACAGGCTCGCGCGACGACTTCATTAAAGTTTAGTGGTCTCGAGCGAGACATTGCGTATAACCCTCGTCAGTATCACAATATTACTTTAGGTCTCGCTCTCGACCAGTAAACCACGCGTAATACCGAAAAGACCCCCCCCCCGCCAAAAAATTAATAAATTAATGTCATAAATAAATAAAAGAATTTTTTTTTTCAAATCAGCAAATAAAAAAGAGAAGAAAATACAAACATTTTGCGGGACGTTGTCACTGTGCAAGACAATAACGAATTGTTAATCTGAATTTTGTCTCAATCTTCTTTTGGGCGAGAATAAAGTTTCGTAGTGGTCTCTGTAAGAAGCTTCTAGATTCTAGAG